>CM031566.1:2424007-2498995 GCA_018467065.1 Ephestia elutella | reverse complement strand
AATACAGAATTGAGTGTACTTATACAAAATTTCTTTTATCATAGACAAAGTTCTGCCAAATTTCTTATAAGTAGTAACGAGCGAAGTTTTAAGGATCCAATACACTTGAAGTATGTATTGTTAGAAAACAGGGAGATATTTGAAGGTTGGAAATTGTTGTGAAGCGTGTCCTTCCGAATCTCACGACTCTTGACCCCGTGAGGGATAAAGAGACGTGATTATATGCTTATGCATGTATGAAATTGTTGTTATTAAAAAAAGATGAACAAAGACACATGAACAAAGTGCCTCCCCTTAAATAGAGACAGTAAGAAAAGTGCCGATGGACACATTCTTATAAGTACTACGAACTTTATAAAATTAGGACATTGTAAAATTACTCATTAGCCTGCAATCAGGCTAGATCGTAATTATATTAGCATATTTAACTTTAGTAAATATGTTAGGAAAAGGAAAAAAAAATAAAAAAAGATAAGATTAGTTTACGAACAAATGGATTACTGTAACTTTGCCATCAAAGGCAATTTGCCATCAAAAAGTATAAGTAAATATAGCTCAAGTCAAGGCATATCCTACTTAATGAGTAGGAATTTTTGTATGAATGGGTATTAGACACATGAATAGAATGAAACTTGGAATACACTTAGGGTACTTTTTATTCCGAAATTCCCGTGTAAGAGAAGCCCCGGCTCGCATCTAATTAGAAAATTAATCCCAAATTTATTTCTCTATAGTTGATGTTCACATTAGCTTGTGTATGAATTGGAGAAGGCAATAGTTAACCACTGTATTAACATTGCCAAGAAATTTTTTTGCACACATCTACATCACTACTAATAAATATATAAGTATATATTTTTAAATTGTAGAGTAAAAAAATCATATACATACGGTAAAAATTTACATGAACGCGCAAAAACAAAACTCTCTTATTTTAAGCAGTCGTGTAAAATTTGTGTAAAAGGAAGCAAGAAAAGCTGCTTTCCAAATAAGAACAAAATGAAACTAATTGCAACTAATTTCATAGTACACTTGTAAAAAAACATCGGCGTAAAGGAGAAAAGCAGAAGGTAATTAGATTTAATCACAAAGTGAACACTTAGAGAAATTAAAAGCAAGGCTCTAAGTGGATTTATCAAGCTTTACTTAATTGTGTCCAGAAAGAAATTATTGTCGTAGGCTTTGAAGCTAATACTAAGTATATGGACTAAGTTAAGGGCACTACATCAAGTCATACGTTACTTAAGTTGGGACCGGACAAGGCAAATATGTGCAATTTATGATAGAACTAGCTGTTGCCGCGGCTTCGCTCGCGTTAATCCTTTCTTAGCGGATGCCTACGTCATAACATCTACCTGCATGCTAAATTTCAACCCGATCCGTCCTGTGATTTGGGCTGTGCGTTGATAGATCACTATGTCAGTCAGTCAGTCACCTTTGAGTTATATATATATAGATACATATACTTAAACACATTTTCCGACTCTTCAGCACGAATTTATTCTACTGAGTTAATTTATTAGAGCTCAAACTTTTTGGGAAATTCAATTAATAATCTACGCGTATTTTCCTACACATAAATGATAACATTATAGAATTTATTTGGCAAAAATGTAATGGCCTGAGGGGTAAAAAAATAGCAAGAAAAGCTGATGTAAATACTCATTTTAACTAGTGGTTCTGTCAAATTGAACAGTAGACCTCGTGAGCCCTTCCACGAAATAACCGATATTTTACCGTGTCCCTGGCTAAAAAGAGTTTTGAAATCAACCTACCAATGCTGGAAAGAAAGTAAAAAGTTTTCATATTTTACCCATAAGCCCAAACATGTTCTTGTGGTTCGTCAATACCACTAAAAAAAATAGAGAAACCTGCCTTTTTTGCCTCAAATAATATAAATAATAATATAATAATAAATATAGACGGACAAATCACATAGATTGAGTTAGCTTCCCAGCGTAAGTTCAAGACTTTACGGGATGCTAACTTAACAATACTATATTTTATAACAAATACATATAGATAAATATCCAAAACCCACGTCAATCTGAAAAAGATTATATTCTATCTTGACCCGACCGAGGATCGAACACGGGACCTCTGGTGTAGCCGTCCGGGGCGTGATAGCCGTGAGGCCACGGAGGTCGTCAGTCATCAGAAATGCATGGTACCTATTGGCTATATGTTAAATTAATGTTCAAAAAAGAAAGTTCAATTTGAAATCGAATCTCTCTGATTAGTAGGTATGTAGGTATTATATATATTACTTTTTTTTATAATAGGATTCTAATCATACAATAAAGTTTTTTGATATCAGAATTATTTCAAGTGTTCAAGACAATTCTACCATACCAAAACAATCCACAATACAATACCATTAATAACCGAATAAATACACACAATTCAAAGCCAAGCAAGACAAAAAAAAGCCATATGATTTTTAAGAACCATTTAATTTTATTTAATAAATAAATCAAGTCACTCTTGTAAACGTATTAGCGATTTTGCGAGTATTAAAAGCTTTGCTGCGCCATCTATTGATTTTTTTGTGAACTATCGTATGAAAATTTATAACATATGGATTTATAGCGGTTTTATTGAATTTTACTATGTTGTTCAAACAAAAAAAAAGCGTCTTAATAAGAATAACAAAAATGTCTAATGACATTTTTGAATTATTTTTTAAATAAGCTGAGATATGAGGTTTTTTTTTATATATTTCGGCCATTTTATAAAATTTCAAAAAACTGGCTCGACTAAAAAATTATATAAAACTGGCTGTCGCCCACGGCTTCGCCCGCGTGAGTTTCGCTTAGATGAAAAATCTCTCTTGGAGCTTTTCATCAGATGTTCCACATCTTCAATTTTTATACGTCAGCAGAAAATGCTCATCAGGTTGAACGACTTTTAATAAGGCGCCATTTCCATATATGTTATAGTGTAGCTGGTCTCTTGCAGTTCTTCATCAGATGTTCCAGATCTTCAATTTTTGTACGTCATCAGAAAATGCTCATCAGGTTGAACGACTTTTGTTAAGGCACCATTTCCATATTTCTTATAGTTTAGCTGTTCTGTTAAGGTTCTTCATCAGGTGTTCCAGTTTTCAAAATAAATTATAGCCTATATGTTGCCCAGGCTTAATAGCTATACAACAAAAAAAGTTTCATTCAAATCCGTCCGGTAGTTTTTGCGTGAAACGCGTACATACATACAGACAGACAGACAAATAGATAGACAGACGGACAGACAGACAGACAAGAAATTCCAAAAAAATATTTTTGCTTTCTGTTATTCTTTTTAGGTGTCCCTCTATCCATTTCAGTCAAAAATACTAAATGTACAGACAAAATATTTTTACTGTTTTAATGCTGTATGTATAGATTACCGAACCTGCTTACAAAATTTCGCATGAGAATCGGTTCAGAAATGCGACCTGTAGGCGATAACTTGTCCGGGACAGACAAAAGAATTTTCGGCTAGTAGGAAACTTGAGACGCTTCGCTCGCTGCGCTCGCTCGGTCGATTAAGTTTTATATTTTTCAATGTAACCGCCGAGTAATTACATTATTCATAAATAAAAAAACAACAGAATACCAGCAAAGTGAAAATGAATAAAACTTTTTTCCAAAAAAAATGAACCGACTTCCATCATAAAACTTAAAATCATGAAATAACAATAAAGAAAAATGTATTAGCATGCTACCTACTGAATGAGGTGAAGTCAGTGCCAAGTGCAGGAGTAAGGGTGTTATGTAATTGTTTAGCTAGGCATTTTATATAATATATAAATTCTAATTCAAATCAATCAATTTGGCACCGACTTCACCTCATTCAGTAGGTAGCATGGTAATACATTTTTCTTTATTGTTATTTCATGATTTTAAGTATTATGATGGAAGTCGGTTCATTTTTTTTTGGAAAAAAGTTTTATTTTATCATTTTTAGTGCTTCTACACCTATTTTCTTTAATAAAAACTTTTTTTCACTGCTGGCCGAAAATAAAGAATTAAGAATTCGAAACTTTTAATGTCAGTTTGATTTGAAACGTCAAAACATGTCAAATTATCTATTATTTTTGGCACATAAATAGAGCTAGAAACCCGTGACGACCAAACCTTTCCTTATTTTAAAAATACTGAATGTTTCTCTGCGTAAGTATATACGGATAAAAAATATAAGCGACTAGGTATGAAGTTTGGATCTTAGTTGCTTATGCAGGTAATATGGATAGCAAAGGATTAGTTTTTATAAGGTATAAAAAGCACCCTTGGGGCCTTCCAAAGTAATGTCAACAATTCAGCTTTTATAATAAAACAAATATAACTTAATTTAGTAAAGTTACAATGTCTAGCAGGTGTTTATATCTGCACCAATTGCCTAGTAATGGATGGCGTGATTTCATATAGAAATAAAATCTTTAAAAAAACTTTACTTTGAGGAAATTAAGTTACCACTTTAAATCTTATTGCTACAAATAATCTGCCTAAGTAATCATGATCCAACTTTTATAGTTGCTAATAGCTATTTCTATGTTGGGAACATACACAGAAAATCTTGAGTTTTAATAAAATAAGGAAAGGCATGCTGTCGTGGACTTTTGCTCTATAATGCAATATTGGTATTTTTATATTTTTTGGGGTATCTTTAAAATTACCGAACAGATTCTAACGTAGTTAAAATGGGACCAACTTGGGAATATACCATTACGAATAAAAAAACAATTTCAAAATCAGTCCACTATAGGCGGAGAAATAAACGAACATACATAAAAAAAAAACATACATACATCAGAACATATAACCTCCTCCTTTTTTGGGGAAGTCGGTTGAAAAAATATCAGTTCATTTCTTCAAAAGTCAATGCATACAAAACAAAGCATTTACATAGCAGAGAGAAATATTGCACAAACAAACAGAAAATAGTACCATTTTAAATTTAAAACCAAACAAGTATTCTTTGATGCGGGGTTTTCCATATTTTCCGATAAAAATCATACATCATATCTCTATAGAAAGTTCTAACGGGAAATGCGAGCATAGCTGAAATGGCTATCAATATTTCTCTTATATTGAACGTCCACTGGGTTTGTAATGTTTGTTTATGGCTTGGTCACTGAAAATTCGAACGGCGGCTATACCATTCTTATCCATACTATATATATATAAATGCGAAAGTTTGGATGTTGAGTTTGTGTGAGTTTGTGAATTTGTGAGTTTGTGAGGATGTTTGTTACTCAATCACGCAAAATCTACTGGACGGATTTCGATGAAATTTGGTACAGAGGTAGATAATGACCTGGAATAGCACATAGGCTACTTTTTATCCCGGGAAAAAGCACTGTTCCCGTGGGAAATTCACGCGGGCGAAGCCGCGGGCAAAAGCTAGTATATATATATACATATATATATAGTTTACAAGGGTTTTGTCCGCGACTTCGTCTGAGCATAATTTACTAGACATATGTAAATATTTCAGGTTCTAAGCGGCGGCGTGGCTGTATATTAAGATGAAATCTACGCCAGATTTTAAGTTAGACCTTTCATTTATTGCATTACATTGGGTAAAATTTAAAAATAAATTCAAAATGCACCTTGTTAGACCTTTAACAATACAACTTTGAAAACCGCATCAAATATCTTCCAGTAGTTTTTGCATGATGCACCCGCACATACAGAAAGAGCCATAAAATTAAAAATAATTATGTTTTTTCTTTAATATCTTCTATGTATCTCATATATCGCTTCTTTGCGATGACAATGTGACATTTAAAAAAACGTAATTTTACAGGAAACCACTTTTAAACTTTAAAAAAATAATAAAATAAAAAATATTCGTATTTTTATTGTAGATGTTCAATTATTTTGATGAGGTAACTAATAAGCTTTCCGAAAATAAGCAGAAAACGTACAGCTTACACGATTTTAACCAAAAATTTGGATGTTAGACAAAATGTGGAACTTATGACACGTTATTCATGAAAATAAATAATAAAACGTCTGTGACATACATGACTTATCACATTGAATATGTTAATTAGAGTCAAGTCGAGTCGTAAACTATATGTTTATGTACTTATAGATGTGAATTTTTTAGTAAGTGTTTCACGCCGAAACAACTTAATATTTCCGAGCGTGTTAAACCAGAGTGAATGGAATGCAATTAGGAAAAAAACCAAACCTAATCACATTTTCTGACCAAAACCAGCGGAAATTCCCTCGCTATCCGCAAAATTCGGTACAATCTTCGATAACGAGACCGGACACGAAAGAAAATAAAACGGGTTTCGAAACCCAATTCTCAATTTCTCTAAACTAGCTTGCATTTGGAAAATAAAACCGGTTTTCGCCGACTTGAATGAAATGTTATTGGTGTAAAATGTTTGAAAACTTCTCAATCATGGTAAGTTGAAATGGATGTGAGATTTCCATTTAAACCTACTTATCTTTCTGGATTTAGAGCTTTACGATTGTATTGTTTTCTTGTTGAAGTATGTAACATACTTCAGAGGAGTTTTTGGAAGATTTCTCTGTTATTTTTAATCTACGGAATTATCAGACAATACTCGTCTTGCCACAACTGTCTTGACAGTAGGCGTCCCAACAACAATAGCTACTTTCCTACGTTTTAAAAGATAAAAAAGTTAGGTTTTAAAGTTTATTATATATAAAAATTGAACGGTGACTGACAACGCAGAGGAGAAACCGCTGAACGTACAAACTTGAAAAGCAGAGACGTTTTAAACTTTTCTTTTTAGTGACAAGGAGTGACTTTTTTTAAAATGAGCACTAAAGAGAGGTTCACTACGAATCACCAGTAGAAAAATAACACAAAAAACTATGAAGATGACCATATATTCCATTTTATAAAAAATATACAATAAATAACCTCTGAAAAGGCGTACGGAACCCGATACGGGTGAGTATAGGAACTGACAAATTGTGAATACTTTCCGGACCTACCAAGCTTGAAAGGTCTTTGTCATGGACTTATAGAGTGAAAGTAATACTAGACAGCAGAGAACTACGTTTTTTACGTTATAACTACGGAATATTTTTTTTTCATATATTTAGTGCGAGTGTGAGTCGTCAACTAAATATTTATATTTATCGCATAAATAACAAAGGGGGCTAAATAAACTTCCAAGCTGGTCTGGGAGCAAAGAAAAACGTAGAATGTACCAGTTGCTACTCATCTCGCGCAGACCGTAAAAGCTGGTCAAGGGAATGAGCGAAACCTTAGGAATAATTTCAATAGGCGATGCGGCTAACAACCCATCCCTATTTAAATTCTGTTTTTCACCATGGAGCGAGTAGCCTATCAACCACGCTAAATGTGGCCTTTGGGTCTTATGACCTTGGGCTCTGTCTACCCCGTAAGACACCCGTAATAGACGTTATAATATGTATGTATATGTATATTAACTATCAGGATGAGGGAGTATTTCAAAATACATGCACAGCTTCTTAATAGACAGGGTAAACAACTTCTATCTCAAGTTACAGCCCAAAGCATCCAGGGATTCATCGGATATTAACGGATTAAGACATCATCTAGCACTAACCTCTCATTTGGTCTACGTGTCACGGCTAGAGTCCAACCCCACCTACCCACGGCAAGGAACCGTGGCCCACCGCACACGAATCAATCCATTTCAACCAGTGAGTTCTACTGAATGTGGTCTTCCGTGCTAACTAAGATCTCCAATATCGCGCTGATAACACCATCACACATAGTCACATCGTTAACGCACTAAGTAACACGACAATAACACTATTCTGACACTGACTACATTGCTACAGAGAATTCAACACAACCGGACGACACGTCGGCACCGCACCGCGCCACAAATCAGACTGCCTCGTTATAATGTCATAAAGATCGCACGTTGGTTTTATTACAAGGACAACAGTGTCACTTTGAAATATTTCCAATGAGTTCAGTTTTGACTAACTAACAAAATAAACCACAGTTAATTTAATTAATGTAAAGCCCTGACATATATATATGTATGTGCCAAAACCTAGAGCTGAGTGAGTACTTAACACTTTACCGGATAGTAAACTACAACAATTAAACTCATTTTGTGTCTCCTTAAGGGCATTACCCAATCAGGATTTTCCGAAAAACGTACTGTCTTTAAACCTCAAGTGTGAACCATAGGTTAGAAGTATTAAAGTAGGAAAAATATCCCGTAAAAAGAAAAATACTAAACTAGAATTATACAGAATCAAATTACAAATAAAATAAATGAGACTAGATAAAAAAAATACATAATCCTGTTTATTTTTCCTTTATCTCGTCGAAAATCACCGTAATTTAAGCGATAACAGTATTATTTTTAAAGAATTAAATAAAGAATACAATTATTTAAAACGATAGCCGCTTATTTTTTAAAATATATTTAGTATTTTATCATAATTAAAAGAAAACCTCTAAAATAATTGCCCTAAGCTTATAACGAACAATCGCTAGCAAAAACACAAAACACATAGAAAAATTCGAAAAATAACCTTATTGTGTCTGCTATAAGGCAGAGCTTACGTACCGCCCCTTACCCCCTCTGATTACCCTTGGGAAGCGCCTTAACTGTCCCTTATAGTGTTAATAAAAATACCAGAACCAGTATAAAAATAGTCGTTTCTAACCCGTGCTCTTTTGCTCATCTTTTTGTGTGTGTAATTTGGCGTAAGTAAGTCGATAACACGCGAGCTCATGTGAAACTTTACCATGTAGTTACAGTGTAATGAGATCCGAAGTCAAAATGACGTCTAAATCAGCGTGGAGGTCACTTGTATGGAGAAAAAAAAAAAAGTTCTAAACCATTCTTAATAATTTTATACATACACCAAGTATATAAAAAACAGAACCGAATATGAAATTATTGGCAAAAATTTAGAAAGGTTTCTACAAACATACTTAGATGCCAAAAAGGACCTCTTGCCCGTCTTTTATTTATTTAAATGATTTTTGTTGATTTTTTAAATTGGAATAATATTAGAAAAGCACCGTACCGTACCGTAATTAACACGAAAAATAAATGAATAACAAAAATTACTGATTTTATATTTGTATACTTGTGGATAGTTTAAAATTATATTTGTATCTTGATTCATGAATACCTTTTTTTCATAACTAAACTCAGGCAAACATACCTACCTACATCACTTTGGTAATCACTTGGTAATATTTATTTTTATTTTAACAATTCTGTTCTCAACAGTACTCATTCAAGTTAGTTGCAAAAAAAAATTAAACCATGAGCGTCGTGGCCGAGAGCGTGGAGGACAAACAAATTTTAAAATTTGTGAGCGTCGCGGCCGAGTGCGTAGCGGAATGAGGGCCTAACGGCGGGACCCGCTTTTCTTAGGTTTTCCCCTTCTGCCAGGATAGCATCGGTATGGCCTGACATTTGTTTCCTACGTTGCTTGCCAGTTAACTCAAAACGTAGCCGTACCAGCAGAGCGTACCTAGCGAAAATTACATCTATACCCATAGAAAACAAAAGCCCTCTTTGTGCGGTCGGGTAATAGGCATTCATAATAATATCATCGAAATACAACTCCCTACGTGCGTTATAGTACACTAGCTGTTGCCCGCGGCTTTGCCCGCGTTTCGCTTAGACGAAAAAGACTTTTTTGTGTTCCAAACTGTTTCAGATGTTTCAGATCTTCGATTTTTATACGTCTACAGAAAATGCTCATCAGAATGATCGATTTTTGCTAAGGCGCCATTTCCCTATATGTTATAGTGTAGCTGGTCTCTTGGAGCTTTTCATCAGATGTTCCAGATCTTCAATTTTTATACGTCAGCAGAAAATGCTCATCAGGTTAAACGATTTTTGCTAAGGCGCCATTTCCATATATGTTATACCTCTAGTGTAGCTGGTCTCTTGCAGTTCTTCATCAGATGTTTCAGATCTTCAATTTTTATACGTCAACTTGAAAATGCTCATCAGGTTGCACGACTTTTGTTAAGGCACCATTTCCATATTTCTTATAGTTTAGCTGTTCTGCTATGGTTCTTCATCAGGTGTTCCAGTTTTTAAATCAATTATAGCCTATATGTTGCCCAGGCTTAATAGCTATACAAGAAAAAAGTTTCATCCAAATCCGTCCAGTAGTTTTTGCGTGAAACGCGTACATACATACGGACAGACAGACAGACAGACAGACAGACCGACAGACAGACAGACAAGAAATTCCAAAAATTTTTTTATGCTTTCTATTGTTCTTTTTAAGTGTCCCTCTATCCATTTTAGTCAAAAATACTAAATGTACAGACAAAATATTTTTACTGTTTTATTATATGTATAGATAATATCTGGATGGTCGTAGATCAATATTTGTTGGGATTTTTTGACTTATCTCGCGATTTATCTGACGTAGATTATATAACGACCACCAGAAAAACATGAACTACATAAAATCCTACTAATACAAGCTAATTATTTTAAAATAATCAATCAATAATCATTCGGGCTAATGCAAGGAATCTAACAATACCTCTCACATCAAAATCTGTTAAGCCGTTCAGGACTAATGGTGGAATAAAGAAATTACATACATACATACATACATTAACCTTCCAGCGGTCGCGCGCAGTCTCTGAGACCGCAACGAACTTATTTTTAGTAAATTTACTAAAACTATAAACAATAGACGCTTACGCTTCAATGATATCCTCGGGGGGGGTGAGGTAGTAGATATGGGTCGTTACGCGTTTTTCAGATAACACAACGAAACGTTACCGGCATTCTCACAACGTTGTATAAAACGTCTATTTTAGACAACGTTGTAGAGACGTACCTGAACCACCTACCCTACTACTACTAGGGTAGAGGTGGTCTGTCGGGGACGTAACTCCGTGGTGGTTGTAAAATAGATCGTTTCAAAATAGAGCACCGACCCGCACCGTTGGGTATGTACCCGCGTCCATTCTGTTCTGAATAGGCCTTTTTAATGGCACTTTTTGTGCAATCGCGACAGCTGTTGAGCACGTTCCCGGTGTCAGATGCAGGCTCCGATGTTGATGGTGCCATGGTCAAGGCGGCTAAAAGGTTGAGAATGTTGAGATATTGCGGCTGTCTGACGCTCATTTTGAATGTTCGCCACTTGGCGATAGGCCTCAATATGTTTATTTTTTTTAGATGGGTCTTTAAATTTCCTATTGTTGTCTTATAACTAATTAATATATTACAAATATTACACTTAGCCTTTCACACTGTCTTGCTTTTCAAAAGTAGTCCCACAAAACTAGTATTTACACGCGACATTTTAATTCACAAAAAAGTTCAAAACACACTTATTTACAATACGAGATTTACAATTTGCTCATTAAAGTATCTATAAGTTCGGTAATCAAAACGAACTTAAATAAATTCCGGCCATGACACATATCGACACACTGGCAATAAAAATATGATACCAAACTAAAATAACCATCCCTTTATTTTAAAAAAGTCCCTTAACCCTTTTATGGTTTAAGGGACTTTCTTTATTGTTTTTAGGTAGCACGTGCATTCATTGTCAACAAAACAGAAACGAAAATTGTGCAAATAACGCAATTATCTATTTCGGTCTTATTACAATACAATAAGATAGACTATCGCACAACTGCATAATGCCAAAAGTTAACATCTTAACCAATTGGACGTCCGTCTCTTTTCATCCTACACGCATAACGGGGGTTGAGCTACTTAGATGTTTGTTTCATTCGTTACAAATACAACGCCTTCTGTGATGTTGTCATGACAACGCGACGGGATCACGGGACTTTGGCGTTGTGAGAAATAGATCTGGTTGCTCAAAATCACCCACTAACGTTTGCATTGTGGTTCGGCCACAACGTTGTGAAAACGATTGATGCTATATAACGCCCACTCCTATGAGGTAGTACCTGTAAGTAACCCTGTGAAATTCGTCGCATGCGCACGTGCTTTTTTATTATTTGTGTTTGCGGTCTCAGATTCCGCGCGCGACCGATTGTGTTCCAGAACAATACAGTGCAATTAAAGAGAAAATAGGGTAAATATTTCATGTTTTTGTATCTTATTATTTCTTTTCATGTTTTATAATACATATTATCAAAGTATAGTTTTTTTTAATGTTCTTTTGTTTTAGACAATGAGTTACGAAGACTTAGAATGTCGAATATCTCGCATGCTAAGAGCTGAAAACATAACACTCCTTTTTTGGTCAGTCGTGTAATAAAAATGCGAATATAACCTATAATTAATTAATTTAATATAAAGCAAAATCTATTAGTCTGATTTTAATATGGTACACAAGAAAAAAATAACGGGAAAAGCAAATAGAGTACTTTTTTCCTGAAATTCCCACGGATGCAAATCACTGGAACTCTGTCTCGTTTTATTATAAGTGATGTGAGTGAGTTATGTAATGAGATACGTCTGTCACCAAACGGATAACTGTCACACATATTTTATTGCCAAAGTGAATAAGGGAAGTGAGTGAAACTTGAACGTTATTGGATTTTATTTCGATACATTTTGTCGCCGTTGAAAACCGTATGAGACAATTTTGACGCGAATAATGCTATAGATTCGACAAAATGAATTTTACATAGCTGTTCTAATATCTGTTTTACATAATTGTCTATTTAAAACTAGTCGAATTGCTCGCGATTTCACCCGTGGCAAATAAACTTTTAGCCCTCAATGTTTTGCAAAAGAAAGTAAGGTAACTAAGCTAATTTTTGCCCGCTTCATTCTACTCCCTGTCTATAGCCTTCCTCTTTCTTTTTTTTAATCATATACCTACTATCTTTTGCCCGCGGCTTCTCACGTAAATTTCCCACGGGAATAGTGCTTTTTTCCCGGGATGAAAAGAAGTACCCCATGTCCTTCTCAGTCTTCTAACTTTATGTGTATGCAAAATTTCAGGAAGATTGGTTCAGTAGATAAAGCGTAAAGAGGTAACAAACAAACTCACTTTCGCATTTATAATATTAGTTAGGATAGGATTAGAATATGGCTGCGCCGTGGCTGTGGAGCGAGAGTAGCACATGGTCCCGGCACAAATGCGGTTGGCGTTGGCACCGTGTGGTTTTAGTGGGTTAAAGTCCCACACGCCTGTCCGGCTTCCCGTGGCTGGATGGAAGGGACGAGGCGCTTTCCACACGTAAAAAAAAAATGATTAGAATGTATAATATGGCCAATTGCTAAATAATTATGGATTCCAAAACGTTCATGTAAGCAATTATAAGAAACATACAAACACGTAACCCGTTGTATCCCGCAGTTCCCGCTCCACATAGCTAATGGGCGGAATTCTCGGCTCATTTGGCCTGAACTCATATGCTGAGCACGGAGACAGGACACGTGCTGCACGATAATGTTCTTGGCATGATCGACCAAAAATGTCTGAGAAGGGAAGGTAAGCAGGAGACGTTTTATGTTACTAAAGTGTTTGAATGTTTTTAAAGCTCTCTGAAGCACTATATTTTTTTTTATTAAAGACTAGCTTTCGCCCACGGCTTCGCCCGCGTGAATTTCGATGAAAGGTACCCTATGTCCTTCTCCGTACTTCCAGCTATGTGTATGCGAAATTTCAGGAAGATTGGTTCAGTAGATAAAGCGTGAAGAGGTAGCAAACAAACAAACAAACCAACAAACAAACTCACTTTCGCATTTATAATATTAGTTAGGATGGGTTTGCTCTTAACCACACTCTTGTTCATCTTGTTTAAAAAAAATATGAAGAAAAAATTTACTTATATATGAATAGGTATGTGGAAAGTTTAAGAATTGAACGAAGATGTGATAGAGGTTGTAGGAACGTGTTGGGAATGATATAAGGTTTGAAGCTGAAAAAATACTAGTACTAGGAAATTTAAGAAAAAGTCCCTAATTATTAGCCACTGACCTCACATAAAAGTAGGATAATTAGAGAAGATGATGATTATATGTATTATACTATAATCGAGCCGAAACCTAAACTCCCGTATGACAGGTGTCATCAGTGTCAAGCCCCATGAAGTTCTGATTTTTTTTTGATTTTTAAATCTATGCGCGGAAATAGTAATTGAACTTCCGGTTGGCTACAATAATTCGATCGTGAAAATATAAAAAAATCGTGATACATCGTTTAATTTTTCGATTTATTTAATAATGTTTGTGATTGATGTTTAAATGCTTCAGCACATTATTTACATTCATGTGTAACAATTATTGCATTTTAGAATTTAAAAAAAAATAACAATAAAGCAATACAAAAAAAAAAAAAGAGGGACAAGAATTCGCGCAATGGTATCGAATCGTGATATCAGAGTAGATAATATTATTCACCATGAATTTATTATCCATGTTAGTGACTATGACAGCTACCTTGATGGTTCAGACTTCTGATTAATAAAAATAATTATTTTATTTGGATTTGTTTTTTTTACGTAATATCAAATAATTGTAGCGACTCGAGTTTAGGTACATCACTATTATTGTCAAACTGACATACATCATACGGGAGTTTAGGTTTCAGCCCGATTATAGCTTTTGTTATAGGAAAAAAGTTTTCAAATTTTACGTCACTGTATCTAGACAGATACAGTGACTTATAACGATTTGAAAAACTGTTTCCGTGTAATAATTAGATAGTAACCGAAGAAAATATCAATTTTACATGACCTAATCGGCATTAAGTGATCACTTTAAATCGATATTAAATGGCGATAAATCCACCCGAAATATCCCCACCCAGCTAATTAAAATGTCTTCAAAAGGTCCTGCAATGGCCCCAAATCGCCCTATAAAGCCGGTAATCTCGTAAAATGGCTCAAGGAAGTAATTTTTAAGTAGGTCCGGCATTAATCTAAGTGTATTAAGGATTTAATTTGGTCCTTTTTTATCTGTTTTAGGGTAATTTGTAGTTTTAGGAGATCTAATCCATCTGCTTTTTAGTTGCAACAAGAGAAGTCTATAATTTAAATTTATTGTTTTATATTGCCTTATTTTTCAGCCTCTCTGTGGCGCAGTGGTAATGTCCTTACCACGGTATCTGGGGGTTTGATACCAGGTCCAGATTGATAATAATAATTATTATTATGAGCACTGGCCTGAGTCTCGAAAAGTTTATCAGAAATTTATTACAGCTAGAACAATTTCAAGGGCCAAAAACCTGATTTATAAATTAAAGTAGTTAATAAATTTAAAATGAAGAAATCAAAGCTATAAAGATAACCGGTTTTCATAAATTTTTAATTGCTTTACACGACACCGTTCACAGTCGTTTAAGAATTAATTTTAGGCGAAAATAAATTATAATCTACACAGAATTCTAATAAAATTCATCCATTTTGAACCTCATTCGCTCTTACAGAGTTATATTATGCTACGTCAGATACCGTATCTTCAAAAATATTAAAGAACCAAATGTATTGCATTTATGTCGTATAATACGAATGAAACTTGAAACTAAGTTTACTACCGCCTGAAAAACATGAATGAAACGACGCGACGCAACTTATTTACAAATTTTATGTAAAACTATCTATCTATGTTTGTCTCAACTAATATTATAAATGCGAAAGTGAGTTTGTTTCTTACCTCTTCACGCTTTATCTACTAAACCGATCTTCCTGAAAATCGCATACACATAGTTAGACGTACGGAGAAGGACATAGGGTACCTTTCCATCCCGGGAAAAAGCACTGTTCCTGTGGGAAATTCACGCGGACGAAACCGCGGGCGAAAGCTAGTATTATCTAAATATGAGAATGAACACTAGTATCGGTCGAATAGCAAGAAGCAGTATCTAGATCAATATAAGTATGTCGGAATTACACACAACATCAACATCAGAATAATCATCAGATCATAATGGGTTCAGGGGGGCCGAGCTCAGAAATGGATTTACCAGAGCGGTAAACACAGGTACAGGTACTTTAACAACAGGTTCACGTGAAAACACGTGTGGGCACTAGACTCAGTTCAAATATTAACTGTCAGGATGAGGGTATTTCCAAAAATAACATGCACAGCTCTTAATAGACAGAGTAAACAACTCCTATCTCAAGTTAGAGCCCAAAGCATCCAGGGATTCCTCGGATATTAACGGATTAAGAAATCATCTAGCACTAACCTCTCATTTTAGTCCACGTGTCACGGCTAGGGTCCAACCCTACCCACGGCAAGGAACCGTGCCCCACCACGCACGGATCAATCCACATTTCAACCAGTGAGTTCTACTGAATGGTCTTCCGTGCTTAACTAAGATCTCCAATATCGCGCTGATAACACCATCACACATAGTCATATCGTTAACGCACTAAGTAACACGACAATAACACTATTCTGATACTGACTACATAGCTACAGAGAATTCAACACAACCGGACGACACGTCCGCACCGCACCGCGCCACAAATCAGACTGCCTCGCTATAATGTCATAACGATCGCACGTTGGATTTATTACAAAGACGGGGTGACACGAGTGACATTGTCACTTTGACACATTTCCTACGAGTACCGTCATGAAAACTGTTTTAAACCATTGATTAACTAACAAAATAAACCACAGTTAATTTAATTAATGTAAACGCTCCGACAAGTATATCTCTGAATTTTGTCTCTTTACATTCGCCATAATCGAACAGTAAACTTGGCTGTGAGTTGAATCCTCAAGAACTCTTAAGTTGCTTTTTCTTGGATTAACGAGATCCGTGTACACAAACAAACAAAGGAAATCAAGTTACGTCCCAAGCTTCTGAAGTATTAGCTCTAGTGTTACAATGAGCTTTTATTTGGCTTCATGCACCTGCCTCAGTATCCTGACTACTTTTGTTTGTTACCTCTTTACGCTTTATCTACTTTGCTCTTTACGCTAATCTTCCTGAAATTTCGCATATACATAGTTAGAAGTACTGAGAAGGACATAGGGTCCCTTTTATCCCGGGAAAAAGTTCTTGTGGGAAATACACGCGGGCGAAGCCGCGAGCAAAAGCTAGTCTATGTCTTATAATTAAATATCATAAAATTTTATTAAGAAGCTTTTCGCTTTTACGTGCCTTTAAAATTTTTCAATTTTTTTTTTACAGACAAAACGAGCAACAATAAAGTTACTCTTTTTGCAAATCTAATCAACAAAACAAAACCTGTGTGAAGCGTCCTTACGATCAAAGGACCCTAATTCTGACCAAACAGATCTGACGAGGCCGAGTTCAGAGGATTATTTACATCTCTCTAAATTACATCATTGCGAACCTCCTTAAAAAGGGAAATATTAGCAGCACCCATAACCGGAGAGCATGTTATAAAGAGAGTGATGAGTGTAGAGGAAGCAAGAGAGATCTGTAAGGATCGTAGCAAGTGGAAATCGCTAGTCTCTGCTAGCCCCACGGGAAAAAAGCGTGGCAATATAATATGTAATTACATCAAATATTTATTTTAACAAGGTACACTCATTTTCTGAAACAGTATTAAAATTTGCCTAGTTTAGTTTCCATATGCTTGCCAAGCGTTACGGTAAAACTTCATACATTGCTTACTTTTGTCCTGTGTCGAAACAAAGCATACATTAAAATTAAGCAGTGTACATTGAGTTTTGTAGAGGTTTCATGTAAAGGTAGCATAACAAGGAAATAGGCATAAAATCTCAGATATTAATCTAGATAGACAACGAAAGTTGATACATAACTATAACAAGATAAAGATGCAGCATCATTCAATTTGAACGTTTTAATTTTGTCCAACTTTTGCCTTACAACTACGTGAAAAAAATACCAGATGATGAAATAAGAGTAATAAAATTAGTGAATTAGTCTTTAATTTCATTCCAGTCGCAAAAATAATTCATTCGCCACAGCGTACGAAGTACGCACCGCGTACCTACGCAGTGACTTTTTCATTACTGTGTATCGAAGAGCATAATCCCAGTTTTTTTTATTTAGTAATAGTACATTACGAAACAAGTGTGCAAAGTTGGTCATTACGCACAAGAGTTCGGCTCGCGCGCTAATAAAGCCGAGTGTGCGTAATGACCAAATGCACACGTGTATCGTACGACGTTTTTCAACACACTTGTGAGTAAAAAAAATAATAATATGGTCCAACATCTAATTATCGGAAAACGATTGCGCCCTTTTGTCATTCCTCCACTTTATAAAACATTCGTATGCCGCCAAATACTTACGTTTGATTTTGGAGGCAATAAACTATTACTTGCATTACGCGCCTCGTTAATAATTTCAGGTGGAGTTAAATTCACATATTCTTCCATACTAGTCGACATTTTATTAAATATTTAATATGCTAACACGGCGAAAATCGGAAAATGTACCTAACAAACACAATTTTGATTATTTTTTTGCTGAAAGAGACCGTTGATCCGAGCATTCGATATTAATTTTAACATGATACCTTTAAGCATTCCTGAGAAAAAAAGTTTGACAGGCAGACGGACAACAAAGTGATCTTATAAGGGTTCCTTGTTTGCCTTTTGAGGTACGGCACCCTAAAAAATATTTTTGTATAGGTACATGATTTCTCGAGTTCTCGACTTTTCTCGAGCTTGATTTCCCGGGAACAAAGGCCAACGATTTCCCGGGAATTCTCGGCACGAGAATTCCCGGGAATGAACCCTACTCACAAGTGTGTTGAAAAACGTCGTACGATACACGTGTGCATTTGGTCATTACGCACACTCGGCTTTATTAGCGCGCTCGCCTTCGGCTCGCGCGCCAATATCGCCTCATGTGCGTAATGTAATGACCAACTTTGCACACTTGTTTCGTAATGTACTATTTCCAAACACCTCCATAATATATTCGTAATACCTTCGTAATATATGACATTCTGGGCCTAAATTCGATGTAATAAGACCCACTTTACGAGCAAGTGTGTTGAAAAATAATAATCTATACATATAATAAAACATTAAAAATATTTTGTCTGTACATTTAGTATTTTTGACTGAAATGGATAGAGGAACACTTAAATGGAATAATAGAAAGCAAAAAAAAATTTTTTTGGAATTTCTTGTCTGTCTGTATGTATGATCACGCTAATCTCCGAAAGTACTGAACCGATTTGAATGAAACTTTTTTTTGTTGTATAGCTATTAAGCCTAGGCCACATTTAGGCTATAATTGATTTTGAAAACTGGAACACCGGATGACGAACCAAAACAGAACAGTTAAACTATAAGAAATATGGAAACGGTGCCTTAACAAAAGTCGTTTAACCTGATGAGCATTTTCTGCTGAGGTATAAAAATTAAAGATCTGGAACATCTGATGAATAACTCCAAGAGACCAGCTACAAACATAATTTTCACAAAGATTTTTCATCTAAGCGAAAATCACGCGGGCGAAGCCGCGGGCAACAGCTAGTAGCAAATAAAAATATAATAGCAAAAAATATAGAGGTAGGTATAAGGTTTTCGACCCAACTTTGTTGGCATCGTCGTAGCCGGATAACAATCTAGCGGACTCTCAATACAAGAATTCTTATGGCGATTAGGTATCTATTTAGAAGTATGTCTATGTATTGACCGTGATTATGGGATTACCTCCGGGAAACTAAAGCTTTGTTTGTGTTTACCTTTTTAATTAAGATAATAATGACTTAAGACCACTATTTTAGAAAAACATTACGGTCACATGCGAAAATTTCGTATACACAGCCACTGACAACATTGAAATAGGAAGGTACCAATAAAAAAAAAAATATTTTCGCCTCCTGCTTTATCGTGCGAACCGCCATGTTATGGAATCCTCTCCCAGCGTCGCTGTTTCCTGTCACTTATAATTTAGGGGTTTTCAAGGCAAGAGTGAATAGGCATATCTTGAGTTGTACCACCCTAGATCTCATCTTTGCTTCCCATCGGGCAAGATGGAGGTCAAACGCACTCAGATTTTTTTTTTAATTAATATAATAAATTTATTTATTAGTCCATCAATGTCCCAGTACTGGGCAAAGGCCTCTCTCTCCTTCTTCCAAGACTCTCGATCTAAGGCTCTCGCGCCACCCTTTATCAAATTTGTTCAATTCGTCACACCAGCGCATCCGTAGTCGACTCGGCAATATCGCTCCACCCTTTATCAAATTTGTTCGTCGCACCAGCGCTTCCGTGGTCGACCCGGCCGCCTCCTGCCATTAGGAGAAATCCAGTCTGTCACTCATTGGGCCCATTGGTCTAAAGACATTCTGATGACGTGCCCCGCCAAGTCCCATTTCAACTTTTCTGCTACATCCATAAATTAAACCATAGGTGTAAAAAATACGCTGAAAACTACATACATAGAATCACGTTTTTATCTCTTACGGGGTAGACAGAGTCAAAAGTCGTGAGACTCGAAGGCTATATGCTTAGGTGAATCGTGGGCTTTCTGATGGAATGGTGACAGGTTGCTAGCCCAATCGCCTATGAGTGGAGGAATCCCCAGTTTAAAGCCCTTTCCCTCGATTGACTTTTACAGTCTGCGCGGGAAGAGAAGCAGCTGGCACATTTTATGTTTTTTCTTCGCTCCCAGACCAGCATGGAAGCGAAAAATTTGTCAGGCAAAAACTAATTTCACTTTTCCCCTCAAAAGTTACAGAAAGCATTGTTCTGGTTCAACTCATCAATAACTTCCTGACAGTTTTCGACAAAAAGCTCCACAACTCTTTACAAAATGCTCGAAGTATTTTGCTTTAATTATTTTTTAATTGTCCGCAATTTCGTTTGTCATTTTCAACTCGTGTTTCGGAAGTTTAATTTTGGAAACTTAACAAATTCTTTATTTTCTCTTTATCCATGAACGTGTTATCCTACTATATTATAAATGCGAAATTTTGGATGTGAGTTTGTATGGATGTTTGTTACTCATTCACGCAAAATCTACTGGACGGATTTTGATAAAAATTTGTATACAGGTAGAAAAATACCGGGAATAGCACATAGGATACTTTTTATCCCGAAATTCCCACGGGAGCGAAGCCTTGCGGGGCGCGACTGGTGAGAATATAAACAAAGCCCCTCTAGCATGTCAAGTCAGGCGACCCAAACTACTTATAAATAGAGATTATCAACATGCTACGTCATTTTTTCATTGATTTGCGTTTAAGAAACCGGGTGCAAGACTGTTTCAAGAGTTTCATTCGGCATTTTTTCTCAGCAGTGGTTGTTCCGAAATGTTAGTAGTTTGTGGCTAAGATTTATAATGTATTTAGTTTTTGACGTGAAAAAATGCCTGTAAAGACCAAATTTCAATATAGTATTTTTTTATTTTTTAAGCTATTTTTTTTATTAAATATGGGTTTGCTCTTGACCACAATCTTGCCCGAGGTCAGAGATGAGGTATTACGATATCTAAATCCATGTGGTAGCAAATATAGGCAACAAAAACCGTAATAATGATTATTTGACGTAGAAAAATACCGCAGAAATAACTGAGAGCCATCAAAAATTAATTAAAAAAACTTCGCGATTATTATACACTCGACTCCAGAGCAACCGTTACATTTCTATTTTAAAAACAAACTTTATTAAATTGACATAGATTATATATTGCAGTAAAGATGTACGGTTAAACGTGGAAACGTTTCTATCACGGCAATTAGCAATTGATGGATGTCTCATTTAATTACACTTTTATTACGGACATAAATTTTCATACGTCAGGGTTTCAAACAGCCACTTTGATGCATAGGACTATGATCCGTTTTTCCTAAATATTTAAAAATGAACCGTATGTATGGTCCTTTAAGGTTAAAATTCATTAAAATAATCATTTTACTCCCTGTTCTCTTTGTTGTCTCCAACAGTTTAAGCGTTTAGAACAGGGAATAATAATGCGATGTCACTACGCCTTTGGGCAATACGATAAAGATTAAATAGGTATTCTGACATTGACAACGGCAAGTCTCCCAAAACCTGACAAATCAGATTGACTTGTGCATCATGCCAACCGGAGAGCATGTATGTAGAGAGTGATGAGTGTAGAGGAAGCAAGAGAGATCTCTACGGATCGTAGCAGGTGGAAATCGTTAGTCTCTGCCTACCGCCACGGGAAAAGGCGTGATAATATGATGATTATATAATGATGTGCTGGAGCCGTCATTAATCATCAATCAATTATTTCTTCCGTTACTGAGTGATTGACAGACAACGCGTAGCCAAAACTACTGGGCGTAGGAAGCTGAAATTTGGCATGTAGATTCCTTAGGGCGTGTATAGGGTAGTACTAAGAGAGGATTTCCCGAAATTCACAAAGAAAAAGTCCCAGGCCCAGATAGTCATTTATAACTAAGTTCTGCCTGGAGGCATGTTTGTTATCTTCTTTTGCGCTTTGGAAAGCGCAAAAGGTGATAACAAATTAACATGGACCTTGCAAGTTTTTAAAATCAGTTAATTTTTCCCTTTTGCCAATTTCACTCAGTTCATATTTTTCAATGATTTCATTACACTTTCGAAAACTATACTTAGTTACACGGACGGATGAGCGAGCAAGACCGAAAGAATTCCTAGGTCTCTTTAATTATTTAAAAAAAAATCTAAATTATCAATTCAAGGATTAGCAAGGATTTTCTTATACTCTGTCACATTATCCCTTAAATTAAGGACTAAAGTCATTGAAGACCTTATTTCTACTGCTTAGCGTACCCCGTGCATAAAATGTAAATTTATGCTTTAGAATTAATTTTGTAAATTTACTTATGTTATTTCACTTTGTCGTTTACATTTTGTAACAATAATTTTTGCGCATAAGTATACAATTTATTAATTGTATTACCCTTCCTGTTTTAGTGCGAGTCAGAGCGACAGATATTTTCATAGCTGGTGGTGCTTCTATTTTCCATATTATTCAACTGTGGACCCTCAGCGGAGTTCCCGAATAGGTTCGACAACGGGGCTTTCAAGAAAAGAGCCTATCGCTTTCTCAAAAAGTCGGCAACGCATCAGTGACCTTTTTAGTGTTGCTGGTGTCCATGGACTGTGGTGAGTGCTTACCATCAGGCAACCCGCATGCTCGTTTACCTATTCGATAAAAAAAACCTCATTCATACGAATTAGGTTAAACGCATAAACGTCATTGAAAAATATACATTTTACAGGCATGAACCGATCGTTTGTAGCTTGTCACTAGCACGGTTACGCTTACGTAAACTTTACAGGGACAAAATTACCACATTCATTTCATAAGAGTTTTAAATTAGAAAAAAGCCTTAAAACTAATGTTAACTGAATGACTTAAAGGTGTTACAATCTAACTTCGTAAAGCTGGCAAAATTATCTATACTCATACAAAATTATACTCAACTCAAAAACAAAATTAAGATCGTGAAAATGGATGAATTATTATAATTATTTTTTTTAAACTATAGGTAGGTGATATTACCAAAACTACCATTGCCAAGAAACAGTGTTAAATGAAAACGGTGACCTAAATTTGCAGCCGTTGCGCACCAACTAATAGGTTTGTAGACTGCACATGTTTGACTTCGGCTTCGCCCGCGTGAATTTAGTTTTACACCCATTTTGACCCTTTGGGGATGGAATTCCTAAAATTCCTTTCTTAGTGCAGACTAGTTTTTACGTTCAGCAGTTTTGTCTCTGATGTGTTCCCCATATAAAATAAAATAATAAGCCTATCATATTTTTTTGGCTATATTTCATTTGAAATTTGTTTTTTTTTTAGTTTTGTTTTGGAATCATATTTTGTAAGCTACATCATACTAAATATAATATTAAAGTTACAGTATTGACGACGTGACTCGAAATTAAATGTGACCTACTTTTGCAAGGTCTGGGCCACAATAACTACTCTCTAAGAACATATTACCGCAGATAGCGCATTCACATCTGGCCCCGAAAGCCTTGAGCTGAATCCTTTGTTTCCAGTGAGAAATGTTCATTTATTATTGGCCTTTATTATATGTATTCCTTATCTCTGGGACACGAAATCCTCGAGAGATCGATTTCAGTTCAAGTTAAGATAAAACGATATTTCAGATTAACCTGGTGGCTTAGATGTTAATTTATATTTTATCGCCATCTGTCGGCGAGACGATTTGCATAAAACAACTGGAAAGCCTTTACACAGGACCGATATAATTGCAAATATGATAGGAAGTCTTTGCATAGCGGTTGACCGCCGCCGGATAGCTAATAGACAGGATGACAATTAGTGCAAAATGAGTCTTTGTTAGTAATACAGTCATTTTATTTTTAAGGTCAGGCAGGACCGATGCGATGTATAATGTTAGAGTTTCAATATACGAGTACTACTGAGCGTGTCTGGCTAAAATCCTTTGATCATGTTTTTTTTTTCAAATGTGTGTATATGACAGTCAAAACATCGAATAACAAAAAGTACTTTACTGGGCTTTCTTTTAATTATATATTATTTAGAAATATGTTTTATGGTTTGTTCAGTGAAATTCTAACTTGTTTACGCGAGAATTATAGTTATTTAAAGACGTGACTCCAAAAGAATGACCACGTCAGCACTTATCTGAGAAATATGGGACATTATCTTCAGGCCACGACGTAAATAAGTCTGGATGGCAGATTCTAGTGGTAAAATAAATTTGAGAAAGCGAGAGAAAATATAAAGCTGTTATCATTATGTTTTCAGGTCTTCTGTTACATTACAAGAAACGTTCTTGTTTGACGTTAAAATAATTAAATGACAATGTTATTTAAAAAACGAGAAATAGAGGGTTTGTAAGATTTCACCATTTTTCTTTAAAAAATTTCAGCAGTAGTTTCTTATTACTATAGTGTGATTCCGACTCGACATTACATAATAATAAACTGCAACTGGTCTATGAATATACAAAGGAGATATTTATGAGAAAAATGTATGAGAGAGAGGTCTATATTGTAGCCATGATTTTTTTTTAATCTTTGCATGTTTTTCCGTCTGTATGTTTGAACGTATATCACGCAATAACTACTCGTACTAAACAAAATACGGTTTTCTAACTAGAGATATTAACAATAGTAAAAGTAAATTCCACGCGAATGAAGTCGCGGGCGCTAGTCACCACATATAATAAAACTAACTGGTCTGTGTCTGTACATAGAAGATTTTTAAGAAAAAAACTATATGGGGTCTTTATGGGGCAATAGAAGCCAAAATCAGTTTTTGTCTGTCTGTCTTTCTGTCTATATGTTGTATGCGCATTACGCAAAAACTACTGAACCAAATTTGATACGATTTTCACTGTTATATTGAAGAAGGTCTAACTTAAAATCAGGCGTAAGTTTCATCTTGATTCGCCGCTTAGAACCTGAGATATGCGCAGACGAATTTGCGGGTACAGGCTAGTCATTAAAAAAAACTTACCACAGACCGCACAAGCAATTCGATGGTGAACCACACGTTGCACACCAGCTCTATGTAGAAGAAGAACACATGAGGCTTCCCGTTGTCCAGCCACGGCCTCAGCTCGATGACCCCGGTGGAATTCTCATAGTCCTCGTCTTCTGGAGGTTCCATTGTGGGGGGGATGACTCTTAAGTCAGGATGCGTCTTCAGGCAGAAGGACAGGACAGAGACGCAGATGAAGAAGACGGATATAGCTGATATCACCTGGGAAAGAAAGAGAGGTTGTATAATTCAGATATACACTTAAACAAGCTAATTATTTAAAAATAAAAAACACGACTGACAACTTTCATACACTCGGAGGAATGCAAGTAATCTAACAATACCTCTCACATCAATATCTGTTAAGCCGTTCAGGGGACCGATTCTCAAGTAATAGAACTTCTTCAGTGTGGTAATTTCTATTCGAAGATGTCGTTTCTACTATAAAGTTCGAACGTTTCCTATATTTCGTATTCTGGAGCATGATAGAATAATTACCACTCGAACTGTCAAATGAAACGTACCATAGACAATTTATTATGTTTCATTACGTCGTTTTTAAAAACGCTTGGAAAAAGATTTTACCTAATAATTGATGATTTTCACAAAATCCCGAAGTTTACGAAGGTCGTACGTAAGATTATTTTTTAAACTTAAACTAAATATTATTTAATTAATCACGGTTTCAAAACGTTTAAAATAGTAAAATTTGGAATATTTCCTAAGTTGTTTTGAAAAATATAGAACGTATTAAAAAGTTGTCTTGTGTCAATGTCAGTGATCGAAGTTTGGTCGTATTTACTATTTACCCTATTATTTTTATTTTATTTTATTTTATTTATTTAGGCACATCAACAATATAAACACAGACATTTACATTAAACATAATAAAATTTTAAACTAGTGTTTACATTAATAACAGACATGCACAACATTGTATTTAGATTACTATTAAAAAAATGTATTTAAAAATCAAAATTAACTTTAAAAATATCAAAATTGTAAAATAATTATTTAGTATTAACTTTCAAAATTTTCTTTTTTAACATTTTAGGACAATCATTATATATATCTATATCAAAAATCCTATGATTGCAATTAAATATAGATATAAATCTAGATATCGGAGCATTCTTACCCAACGCTGTTCTACATAAAGGAAAATCGAAATAATCTTTCCTGTACGGCCGCTGACTATTCAATTTTGGAACATTAATTTTAACTTGGTCAAGTAATGTAGGACACATAGATACACCCTGTACTATATTTTGGAAAAATAGTAGATCCATCATGCGTCGACGCTGTGCCAAGGTGTTAAGGCCAAAGAATGCAAGACGCTCATCGTAGGAGCATCGAGATGGTATTCCCGAAGACACAAAAGCCAAATGCCTCGTAAAAGATCTCTGAATCCGCTCAAGTCTCGCAGAGTGAACAGCAAAGAAGGGATTCCAAACGACGCTGCCAAACTCGAGCGTACTTCGCACAAGAGCATTAAACAAAACAATCTTTGAAAAAGGGTTTCTGAAATCTTTCGTAAAATTATTTTATAGTTTTGTTACGTTGAAGAGAATGGATAAGAAAAATATGCCAGTGTTGAGAAAATCTCCACTTAATCCATTTGGTGGAAACCCCAAGTTAAAAAATGGGAAGTCTACATCTTCGTCAACCAAATTCCCGAAAAAGGCGACTTTGAACTCTTCTAAATTCATTTTCATCAATAAATGATTTCAAAACTTCAACAAAAAAATCGCCAAAATCAAACTAAACTTATCCCACATAACCTTAAACAAACTCATTTTATCAGCTGAAGTTCGAATACGCGTTATTTCGATTGGTCAGTACCACTCGTTGCGTTCGAGTGATGTTCGATCAAAATATTTCGATTGTAAAGTTCTGAGAATACGCAAAATGTGTTGCCGTCGAAAAAAATGTGAATTTCGAATTTTTTTACGAACGTGAACTTTTTACGATTGCGTTAGAATTGACTTCCTGGACTTATGGTGGAATAAAGAAACTTACATACATACATGAACGCTGAAAACATAACACTCCTTTTTTGGTCAGTCGTGTAAAAAAAGGATAACCTAACTACTTTGGCTATTAAAGGAATAACCAAAGTTTCACAAAATACTAATAATTTAACTTGATTTTAACAAAAAAGTTAACTGTTATTAGCCAACTGGGTTTGGTTACATATTGCATACAGTTATGTAGTCACTTTTTTATGTTATGGGACGAAAGTTTGGTTGTGTATAAGTATTTTTTCAGTGTAGTACCACGTTTTTATCCATTACGGAGTAGATAGAGCCCTGGAACTGCAAAGCCACGTTTAAGTCAATAATGGGAATATTGGTGCAATGGAGATTCAGATGAATTTGGTTACATTATATGGTTCTTCGCTCTGAGATCAGCGTAGAAGCACAAATTGGTTATTAAAAGGATATATACCTCTAAATTAATAAAACATGGTTCCTACGTTAATTTTTTCACATATTAACTTTTGCCCATGACTTCGTCTACATGTTAGTCGATTTAGTAAACGTAACTTTTTTTTATAGGTATTATAAAAGATGGGTTTGCTCTTGACCACAATCTTGCCCGACAACAGAGAGGTCTGAGGTCGACGGTGTAGCTAGCTTACTCAAAAGCAGCCTATTCATTCTGATTTTGAAGAGTCAGGTTATGTGTGGAGGTTTGTCATTAGCAAAGTACTAAATACACTCTTGTTTAGCTGTAAAACTAACTCTTAAAAATAATAAAATTAAACATAAAATGGCGTACTTATACACAAAATAAGTGTAGAAGTGCGTCATCAACACAATTTTGATCTCATCACACTCAAAGTTTTCATTATTTTTCATTTTTACCTACAGATTTCACCAACTGAGCCCAGCTCACTGAATCAAAGGTGTATTTTAAAGCGCCCTCAGGCCATACATTGTCAGAACTGAAAGGGTGCTCACATACAGGGCGCTGACCTCGCCCTGGAGATTCAAAGCGTCAAGCTAGAGGGTGTTCTAAAAATTAGTATGAAATTTTTTGCCTGTCTTTGATTATAATTGTGACATTGAGATCAAATGTCGAAAGTTTAGTTTCAAGTGTTTTTTGTTCCTTTTTGATTAAAATTATGTACATTTAAAATGTTGAAAGTTTATTCATAGCTTCGAGTATATTTGAAAATATAGTTATAGTTGAGAGAAAGTAGTCTTCTACAGTTTCGATGTCAAATTAATATTAATTCTATCATTTTAAGAGTTGATAAAAACTATGAAACCTTCGTTGATAGATCTTACATACACCTCTGGTGTTACTGCGGTGGATAGGTAGCGGTTGTTGTGTAAATAAGACGCCATTTGGATGACAACTGACAACTGCTTTATTCATCATGAATGTTACCCGCTACAAAACAGTGTTACAAGTATAAAGTACACCACAGCGGTGACCGCTTTCCACGAGGTGGATCGCATGCATGCTTGCCGCCTGATTGCTTACTTTGTTCTAAAAAAGTGAATTAACTGTGTAGGTCACAAATTTTGAATCTAAATCTGTGGTGTAGGTAATACCTATTTATGCCAGAATTTACATTTAAAATATTCAATTTATAGTAGGTAGCTATGTAGTAACTAACTATTCTGTATTTTGTATTACGAATTTACGTGTTGATAACGACAATAAAATACATTTAATTATTTATGGTATTTAATTAATAGGTAGCTCATATTATTTAAGTAAAAATCATAATCATAACATCAACGACATAACATATTATAAAACAAAGTCCCCCGCGGCGGCGTCTGTCTGTCTGTCTGTCTGTTTGCGATAAACTCAAAAACTACTGAACGGATTTTCATGCGGTTTTCACTAATAGACAGGGTGATTCATGAGCAAGGTTTTAGTGTATAATTTGTTTAGGTTTTGTGTATATTAGTTGAGATATGACGATAATTGTTAAGAAAGTCGGAAAAAAATTAGCCGCCCGGCAGCTTTCATCAAAAACGCTGTCTAATCCCTAAGAGATGTATCAAAACAATGTATGGAGGAATTGTGTATCTTTAATAGGTCTACAAAAAAGTCCGCGATAGCATATATCTAGCTTTTATATTTCAGCCACAATAACTACTTTTATGTTTTAAAAATAATTAAAATCGTTAGGTGTTATTTAACTGGTGATATTAACCACAATTTATTAATCCTTATCAAATTAAACAAGTCTATCGTCACAAGTACTTAATATATTTAATATTTGCCCTTTACTGCATGTAATTTGGATCAATAGTTTCCGAAATACTGCGAGTTATATAAAGAACGGCATTGCGCCGCGAAAACACCTAGCGTAATACCAAAGACGCAAGGCGCAGTATAGGTAGGTACCTATCTCTCTGAGCGGTCGCGTTTACGTTTATGTTTTTAAAAGCGTAAGTATGTTCGTTCGGGTGGAATCTTAGAACTCAATTTTGAAGTAGATATCTTCAACCGATTGAGCTGTTTTGTGCACACGTTTAGTTTGGATGACAATGCATGATATGGTATGTAACGTCATTCTAAATCCAAAAAGCTTTTATTTAACTTGCAATGTATGTAAGTAACTTCGTTCGGGTGGAATCTAAGAACTCAATTTGAAAGTAGATATCTTCAACCGATTAAGCTGAAATTTTGTACACATTTGGTTTGGATGCAAATTAATGCACTTTCAATAATATTATTTAACATCTAATTGTATAATTTCTCTTTTATTATTCAATAATTTGCCTGATGCATGAGATATGGTATGTGACGTCATTCTAAATCCAATATGGCGGACCATCCAAGATGGCGGAATAGTTATTTGTTATGCATTTCTACAACATGGGTATCAAATGAAAGGGACTTTTTAGAGCGTTAAAAAAAGCTTTTTTTTTACTATTAATTTACTACCTATTAGTATTTATTTTGGTAGGAGGTAGGTACATAAAAAAAACCGGTCAAATGCGAGTCAAACTCGCGCACCGAGGGTTCCGTACACGCAAAACAAGTTTCAAAAACAAACTTAACGTTGCAGTTCGCTCCCTAGGATTCATACTGCATCGAGCGCAAAAATAAGTTTGTAACACTTTATTTTTTTACTTCCAACAACATATTTACAACTTTCAGATTTATTCCTGTACAAGTACTGTTAGTGTTGGAGGTTGAATTTTAATGGAACATTGGTCTATGGTTTTTGGGTTTGTGAGTTTGTGAGTTTGTGAATTTGTGAGTTTGTGAGTTTGTGAGGATGTTTGTTACTCAATCACGCAAAATCTACTGGACGGATTTCGATGAAATTTGGTACAGAGGTAGATAATGACCTGGAATAGCACATAGGCTACTTTTTATCGGGGGAAAAAGCACTGTTCCCGTGGGAAATTCACGCGGGCGAAGCCGCGGGCAAAGCTAGTTTATTATATTTTTATTAAAAAAAGAAAAAGATTGTGTTGATAAGTGTCAGAGAGAAAAAAAATTGGTTTTGTAAGAGGAGAGTCGAAATTGTGATTATTTAAAGTGTGTTAGTTTTAATAGTTAGCATTTGCCCACGGCTTCGCCCGCGATGAATTTTTCCACGGGAACAGAGCAGCATTTCCCGGGATGAAAAAGTAACTTAACTATGTATATACAAAATTTCAGAAAGATTGGTTCAGTAGATAAAGCGTGAAGAGAGTAACAAACAAACAAATAAATAAACAAACTCACTTTCGCATTTATAATATTAGTTAGGATACCTATTAATAAACATCATGATATAAAGGGAGTTGCGTATTTTGATATATTTATCAGTTAGACCTTCCTTTTGCCAAATTTCATAAATTTTAGGTCAACGGGAAGTACCCCATAGGTTTTGATTGCTGTATGAAATGCGCAAAATATGCAAAAAATCGCAACATTTACGGCAATAACTCCTGATGGCTAGTTAAAAATATATCTGAGAACGATGCTGAACAAGTTTCAACATACCATCATATATTATAGTCATCGACCAAAATAATATTATAATATTATTCCAACTATTTATCCTTTGACTTTTGATGTGTTCAAAACATCGTGTTTTTTTTGGGAGCGTCTTCATTATTCTATTCAAATGAAATGTTTTTTCATAACAAACATAAAAGCGGTTTTTCTTTAGATGGCAGAAGGTATTTATCTTGAATTACAAAATAAACAATCAACAATGAAAATTCATTCGAGATGTCGCCATTTAGTGGAGGAAAAAGTTTTTCTAATTTGACAAACTCAGACTGAAATTAGGGGTTATTCACCAGCTTACCACGCGTCTGATCAAATGGTGTTACGTATATTATAACTATGTATTATATAGTCAAGTCTAAATATATCACGCCCAATTTCACATTCATAATAAGCAAAACATGATCAAACAAGCCTAGATCACAATTTGTCTTGTAGCCCCCAAGATATCAGCAAGAACAGGCTTAATAAGTTATTTCGTAAATTAACTTCGGTATAATTATCTACTTAGTGGTAGTTAAGACATAATACGACGTCCAATTATTGTCAACAGAGGGGTTTGTTTGACATAATTTTGTGTTTAAAATCAAGTTAAGAGTTAGCTAATTCTGTGTTAAATATGTTTTGTGAAATTGTAAATTTAATAAGTCGGTTGCCGCAATAGAAGATGCCTTTTGAAAATTCCGTAGTAAAGTAGGATTAGTAATACATATTCCTAACAATCCTCGGAGATAAGTTTATGAATTTCAGGATTATATTTGATATACAAAAAAAAGAATTATGTAACCAAACGAAATGATGTCCTAAAGTTCGCCTCGTAGTCAACGGATTTTGAAATTGGTAACATTATTCAGTTTTGTTTGTCCCAGGTATGTTTGTATGATTGTCGCATGATTTCCATTTTTTAATAATTAATAAATTTGGTAAAATTCCGAACGTTCGTATAAAACAATTTCCTCTCTTTTTATGTTGCAACAAGGAGCTCTTCTGAAAAGATTTATTCAAGGTCGGCAATTCTGGCTGGCATTGCATTATCTAATTGTAATAATTTAAATGTAATTTTGTAACTCAAATATGGATGTATTTTCCGAAATAAAATGATATTATTATTATTACAATATATAAATTGTTTTTACACCCTTTTCAGTGGATTTTGAATTACTTCAAATTATTAATTATTCATTTATTTATCTTCTTATAATTATTATTATTATTACGCTGGGTGCAATATAGGCTGCGGTAACCGGTTTCTTTTAGATGGGCACAAGCTTGCTTGCCTAGATGTTAGTATTAAAAAAAATTGCAATTACTCCTTCGGCTTTGCTTAATAACTATCAATCAACGTAGGCAAACAGGAAATTGGGCCTAACTTTAGTAAAAGTCACACCTTTTCGTCCCGAAAGGCGCTGATTGATTGATAAAGCAAAACTTTTGCCCTTAGCTTTTGAAAATATAAATAAATCACTATTGTTCGAAGATCTAAAGGAATTTTAATCAGACGTCTTCAACTTTCGTGCTGTCACTCTCTCGCTAGGTATAACTAGACAGAGATACAACATTTGAAAACGTCTTTTGATAGAGTTTCTTTAGAATATTATGGCGTACCTTTTCTTAACAATTTAAGGAAAGGTACGCCAAATTCAAATAAATCGCTACATTAGAAATATTTTGGTGACCCATTTCAAGTTGTCAGCCGTGTTATTTAATTTCTAAAAGGCAGTCTGCCTCAGAAAGCCTAACCATCAATCATAATATCATTTCGCAGCTGACATAGCTGTTTCTATTGTGCAAGGCTTTAACGGAAGCGGTTAATTATTATTTCCAAAACCGATACAGTGGCATGCACTACAACCAGATTGCGGAACTCCTTGAAAAGGGAAATATTAGAAGCATCCATAACTGTATGAAGATGAAGAAAGTAATGACTGTAGAGGAAGCTATTTCTTCGCCGCTGACAGGGTATGGATTCCCAAAAATACTTTAATGGTTTAGAAAGCATAAATTTAAACGATCCTTTTTTTTTTGCTTTGTTAGCCTTCTAAGAATCATGAGTAAAAAAATAAAGAAGTGTTGTCTTAGAAATGAAACTAATTTATTGACGGCCCGACTGTTTGTAGAATTGTTAAACTCACATCTGTTAACCATTGTAATCTTGTGTTATCGGACATGGACGAAAAAAAAAACATTGTAAGTTATTACGTAAAATTCCAGAATTGAACAATGAGGTTAAAGCTATTCTCTGTTCCTTTTACACATTGCTAAAACAAATATGTTTTGTTTCATGGTTATGCGAGATACGCCCCGGATGACTACAGAGCCAATGAGAAAGACAGAACATGGACGCACACGCATTATCGAGGGTTGATCGCGGGGATGAAAAAAGGATGCGGAAAGAGAGGAAAGGCATTCGTGGGGGATTCGTTGTATCGCGGTGTGTTCGTTTAGACGTGTTTGCAGTGAGACGTAATAATTACTTTTTGTGGGAGATTTAAATATTTTGCTTTGTCGGGTCGATATGAGCTTAGAATTGAATTGGGGTAAGAGTGTGCTGTATATTGGCAAGTCCTAGAAAATAAGTTTTCAGTTTTGTCAAGGTTTGGTTGCAAATATAGAAAGAAAATAAGTAAATTACAAACCTTTACGAAACACTTAATTTTACCGAACTAAAACTGATCTTGAAGGCTTTGCCTGATTCATGTAAATAATATCCTCAGTTTTAGTTCCATTTTCCCTTTTATTGTTTTTGATTTCCTGAAAGCTTTTAAGCTATTTAAAGTATAACTAAAAATATGTGTCTGGTAGGGACTGGGTATTCCTTCTGAATATCCAGCTACCCGAGTCTAAGGGTCCTATTTCAATAGAAATTCGACATTTACACCAATCTTAAATTCGGATATCTAATGAAATATAGTGGCGGGGACACTATTAAAACCATAATAATGCTGTGATTTTATTTCAGCTAGAATTAAGATTGTCTGTGTGTGTATTTATCGTTTAAGATCTGTTTATTATTTTTCTGAATAGTGTGTGAGAATCAGAATATAAATACCATTTATTTATTTTTGAGTCTTTTAAATCACTATCCCTCTAATTAGGACATTTTCACTATTTAATTGATCACTTAACATTTTCTTTCATAATATAAATGCTATCATCATCCTAGGCCATAAGGTATGAAGTAGTTTCTAATTAGTTCAAAATAGGCAAAGACCCTGATAATTATTAAACTAGTATCCTAAATTAAACTCTTTGCTATTACTCAAATTTTAATTGTTTTTACTTGTCCATTCAGGACTTAAAGAAATATAATATTAAATCTATTTCTCAGGGCAGAGTTCTACACCGAAAAGGTGAGGATTCTACAAAGAATTTATTTCATTTGCCAATAACATCAATATTCGTATACGGCTCAAACAAAAGAATAATAAAGGTATCAGCCCAAAAGACTAGCTAGCAACCGCTCCATACAATGGAACGTATATACATTATTGAATACCAACGGTGCGCACCTTCTAATTTCAAATATAATACAAAAATAATAATAATTATAATAAAGTTGGTATTCAGAGATTATATTATCTCAAAGATCACATATTAATGGGCGGGGCACTATCTGCAGGTAAGTGACCCCATATCATACCTGTTACTCTATCGAGTACAATTTATATGGTCTGAAAACAGTACCAATCAATAGGCTTACAAGCCTTTATTTGAACTTGATTCATTGACAATCCTAACTTCATTATTAGTTTACAATATCACTATTTATCATATTGTTGAGATATTTAAATGTATGAGCAACAGACATGTCAATCAAAGATAGTCCATTGCCATACGATAAAGGCTGTGTCAATTAATCAGTTGTTCTAGAGTAATATATGAGAATTTATGTTATTGAAGAGGGCTTTGATGTAATTATTTCGTAACGTCTCCAGTACGGGGTAGTGGCCAAGCCCCTGGAACACGAGGCGACGTGTTCAAACACCCTAGCTTTGCGAGAAAATATTATCATACCTATTTGGCAAAATAGCATTTTTTAGAAAATAAAATTCGGACCCCAGGGGTAACCGTTACACCGCCGCAAATTCAGGCGACGCAACGCAACGTAGCATGCTTTGCTTATATAGGAACAAAACTGCATGCTGTTCTTTTTTACTCAATCACGTCTCAGCCGCTTAGCAAATTTTGATTAAATTTGGTTTTTAGGAGGTTTACAATAAAAAAGGACGCTGAAGTTGGGGAAATCTTACCAATATTATAAAGCATATCGATAATATTGAGCGTGTCCAGAGAGCTTTCACACGACAGCTAGCATTCAAAATCCCTAACTTTAGTTACAGAAACGATTATAGTGACCGTTTGTCAAAATTTGAGCTCATATCTCTTGAAAAACGCCGCCAAATGATAGATTTGGTATTCTTGTACAAATTAGCTCGTGGCCTAATTGACTGTCAAGATATTTTTGATAACCTTAAATACACTGTTCCTAGACTTAATTCCCGAAGAAGACCATTCAAGACGTTTATTATTCCTCAATCTCGAACTAATCTCGGTAGACACGCGCCTTTACCAAGAATGCTTACTAGTTATAACAAGGTTAATGAAAGGTGTGACTTAGATATTCACCACGATTCTCTCTCCAAATTTAAACATACAATATTGTCATTTACATAGCATTGTACTAGGTAGATATATTCTGCGTTGTTATGCGAACATTATATTATATTGTAATACCACAGATAACATAATACTATACTTGTAGTGATACCGTATTCTCAATGTTTTAATCCTGTTTGTGAATGTGTTATGAAAACGTTGTGTTCACCTGTAATTGAATTGCATGCTAGATTAAGTACCTAATTGAATGTATAAGATAATGTGAACATGTAACTTGTTGGTGTACCTTAAATAAATAAACAATAAACAATGCGAAAGTTTGGATGTGAGTTTGTGACTTTGTGAGGATGTTTGTTACTCAATCACGCAAAATCTATTCAACGGATTGCGATGAAATTTGGTATACCAGTAGAAAAATACCGGGAATAGCACATAGGGTACGATTTATCCCGAAATTTCCACGGGAGCAAAGCCCCGGGGCGCTGCTAGTATAATGATAAACAAGAATAAACGTTCCCGAATTTCCCGCGGAATCAGAGTCCCGAGGCGCAGCTAATAAAATAAATAGCTCCGCTACATCTTATGACTCGCATCTGTCACAGGTACACACTATTTGTCACAATGGTGGCGTGCAAATATTTAGTTAAAACCCCAATAGACGCCATTTGGGATTTCTCTTGCAAGATAGCGATAGTGATAATATATTTGTTGGATAAATAAAATATTTTCTTTGGGAAAATATGTTATGTTTTGCTGTGATTACTGTTTATTTATTTTTCCGTTTATTCTTTTTTTATATCAAATCGGCAGGGCCGTCTTAGACTATGCTGAGGCCCTTTGGCACACAAAAATTTGGGGCCCTTTTGGAAAAATGTGAAATGAGATTCCATCTTTCGTTAAACTAGACGTTACACTTTCTACAGCATTTAACTGCACAATATGCCATATGACTTTGTGATTGTTTTTATTATGGAGCAAACGACAGGCCCGACCAAAATATTTTGAGATTAAATGTGAGAGAAATTGTCGGTCCTTCGGGGCACTCTGAGGATGGTAGGGCAATATCCCCGTGTGCAAAGACGGTACCTACTACAAATTGGCAAAGTCAACATTCTGACTACCAATTGATCTGTCGTGTGAAAGTATAAATTTGTATTGTTACAATTTGATGGAACCAAGTCATTAAAATCTGCTTAAAAGGCTAATAATTAAGACTACCAAAAGATTACAAGTCTCGATACAATATCTATATTTTTAGGTAAAAATTGAATATCTTCAAACCATGATTATTTTGGTAACTCTCTCTCTCTTTAGTCGTATTTCCTCATGACTGACGGTCGTGGTCATTATATGGAATGAAACACACACAACGACTCTCTTGGCAATTTTAATGGAGTGGTTTGCCTTTGCCTTCTCCATTTCACACGCTAGCTGATAATCATCAACCAGAGTGCAGGTTTCCTCACGATGTTTTTCCTTCACCGGAAGCAAGTGGTGGTCGATGAAAACTAACATGAGTCAGATTGGTATACAAACTCATGTAGCCCGGGCAGGATTCGAACCTGGTATTTTGCATCCACAGGCGGGCGCCCTACCACTCGGCCACCACCGCTTCAGGTAAGAAAAGGTAATTTTGGTAACAAAAGGTACTTATTTACGTATCTAGTAGTTTGTAGCTTTGAGGCATACAAATACACTATGATTATAAAATTAGTTTCCAATTTAAAAAGTGCCATCTTTGAAGGCCAAGTTTCGATAATGAATTTTTGATTTTGTATCTTTAACCTACATTTATTATTCTGCGTAATTTTTGCTTATCCATTACAAATGAACGAAACTATGTATAAATCTTTTCACTTCACTATAGTTTATATTCCGATCAGAGTCAGAAAGCAGTATAATGTGTCTATTGGAGCGCAAGTAACATGTAATGATTGTTGCTATGCGCGGCTCGCTCGATCGGAAATGATTAAACGAGTGAAATCAGCCACGGAAATGCTTATTCTAGTTAGTAAGGTACGATTATAAGTTAGAATGGAAATACTTTCGATTTTATTTAAGTACTAGCTTTTATTTATTTTGTTTATTTGTTACTTCGTCATACTTTATCTACTGAAACAATCTTCCTGAAATATCACAAACACGTAGTTAGAAGTACTGAAAAAGACATAGGATACCTTTCATCACGGGAAAAAGCACTGTTTCTATGGAAAATTCACGCGAGTGAAGACGAGGGCTAAAGCTAGTATTGAATCTATACTTCTATACTATCTATACTATCTATACTATCTATACTATCTATACTATCTATACTATCTATACTATCTATACTATCTATACTATCTATACTATCTATACTATCTATACTATCTATACTAATATTATAAATGCGAAAGTTTGGATGTGAGTCTGTGAGTTTGTGAGTCTGTGAGTTTGTGAGTCTGTGAGTTTGTGAGGATGTTTGTTACTCAATCACGCAAAATCTACTGGACGGATTTCAATGAAATTTGGTACAGAGGTAGATAATGACCTGGAATGGCATATAGGCTACTTTTTATCCAGGAAAAAATGGTTCCCGTGGGCATGGGATACCAATTATAGTAACGCCATCTATTATTTGACAAAATAGACGTCATGTCAAAATGACGTTACGTCAAAGTATGTGTGTGAAGGAACATCAGTGAGTTGGTTATTATGTACATTGCGTGCAGAGGCGGGGCGCGCAACATAGCCGTATATGGTACATTTTTTCCATTACATCTAATTTGCCATTAGATGGCGCTTTAATTAAATACTTGCCTTTAGTTCTCACGGCCTGCCACGAGATGGCACTATATACCGTTTTTTTTTTTTTTCAAAATGTTTTTTTGCGATGTAAGCAAAATTTTGTAAGTCGTATTTTCAACTCGTAATATCTATTATTTAATACAATAAATTGCTTATATAATATATACAGTCTGATAGGTTATTTTTTAAGGATTCCATTTTATATAACTTTATATAATAGTGTCTATACGAAAGTTTTGAGATATCTTAAGATTTTCGCAGTTCCCACGGGAACGCGAAATTTTTGCGTTCCCCTGGGACTGTCGAGCGAGTCGAGCGAAACGGCCGCGGACTGCCGAAGGGCTAAATTTTATACACATATATATGCGAGTGTATAAACGGTATTTGCCTATGAATTTGTAATTTTGCCTATTTGCTATTTTACCTATTTTTCAACTCGCTCCATCGTGAATAAAGTGCTAACTCGCGCTCAAGCAACAGTTTCACGCAGGGTAATTATGATTAAAACTTTTTTGCCGCGGGCGAAGCCGCGGGTAATAGCTAGTAAATTCATAGAATTTCCCATATTTAGTTTGACTCTCATACTTACTTGCATTATAAGTACATGAAATTATAGCACTCCCTTTTTATCAATCGTATAATAACACATACCAGTTCGTACGAACCGTAAAAGGCAGCTGTTTCCGTTAAAATTCCGGTTTTTTGCCATTAACCCCTTTGCGCTGGTCTTTTTACATTTTTTTGGTAAAAAACCTTAATGGTTCGTCGGCAAGGGTTTATTCTAAGTCTGATATATTACTTGCATTTGCCTTGAAATTTGTTCAACGGCTAAAATACGTTCCATTTTACAAGCTTTTTACACAACTGACCAAAAACGGAGTGTTATGTTTTCAGGATCCATGTATGTTTGTATGTATGTAAGTTCCTTTATTCCATCATAAGTCCTGAACGGCTTAACAGATTTTGATGTGAAAGGTATTTTTAGATTCCTTGTATTCCTATACACTCTCACTCACTTGGAGGACCAAGTGACAGGCATATGAGTTGTCAGTAGTGTTTTTTTTATTTTTTAATAATCTATGTACGTTTGTTCTTGCATAGTTAAGTGTCCAAAATTTATTCCTTTGTCAGTGCTATTAATGAATAAAGAATTTTATATTATTAGAAAATAAATAAATTTTCAGTTCCTACATTAATCGGTTTTGTTTTAGCGTCAATATCCCAATCAGTCAGTCAGTAATAATTTAATTTTATTATAATTCTTTATTAATTTCCAACACCAAATTTTGCCTTACTTATCCTAACCAATCCTAAATAATATTTTAAATGCGAAAGTCAGTTTGTTTATTACCTCTTCGCGCTTTATCTACTGAACCAATCTTCCTGAAATTTCGCGTAAAGTTAGAAATAAGTACTGAGACTGAGAAAGACTTTTGGGTTAGGTATTAACTGGCCCAAAAAAAAACTCGCCCGCGGACCAGTTAATAACTTTGCCATTTATTTCACACTGGTTAAAATAAATTGATAGATTTTTTTTAGATATACGAAACTGTATATCAATTATACAGTAAGTTTCGCTATGCCATAGCCTGAAATAGTTTAAGATTTATCTTAACAAATCAGCTAGATAGCAAACCACAGTGTTTCCCAGTTTCCCAACTGTGACGGGTGTGACGAGGATCTTTGATTAATTCCATAGATTTATTATGTGTCAGATACAGGAAGATAGATTAAGCATCTAGTTTATGTATACTATGTCTATATTTCCTGGAATAATCCGGATTCATCCAATTTCGGTTTCTCCTAAAAGATATAGGTAGGTAGTAAAAATATTATAAATGCGAAAGTGAGTTTGTTTGTTTGTTACCTCTTCACGCTTTATCTCCTGAACCAATCTTCCTGAAATTTCGCATACACATAGCTGGAAGTACGGAAAAGTACATAGGGTACCTTTCATCCCGGGAAAAAGCACAGCTCCTGTGGGAAATTCAAGCGGGCGAAGTAAAGTCAAAGTCAAAGTCAATTATTTTTATTTATATTGGCTTAAAAATAGCACTTATAAATCGTCACTTTCTTATTTTTTAGTTAGTTGACGTCATAAAATTACCTAAAGCTAAGTTTACCACCGCCTTCAAAGCGCAAGTGGAGAAGAGGCGGCGCAACAAACTCCACTGCTGCATTTTCTCCAAAGACGTCACTTTACAACATATGTCTTACAATTAAGTAACTGTATATGTGAAGCCGCGGACAAAAGCTAGTATCTTCTAAAAATGCAAATAATATAGAAGATCCAGCACGTCGCTTCGAGGAAGGGTTCCCAGAAGGCTGGCAGCATTACAGCAATTCACTGTGCAAAGTAGCTACCCGCCTAACCAATAAAGATACTACTTCAAATCAACCGAACTATGGAGCAAGATTAATGGACTTACTTCTGAAAGACACTCTTTCATGTAATTCTATTAGACCTTTTAAACAGTTGATGGTTTTACAAATTGATTTCACAGTTTTGCTTCCAATAAAGAGGTCTCTTCTGACAAACCATACTGTATTATACTAGAAAGTTTATTTGTTTTTTCATTTTGTTTAAGGTGTAAATAGTTGGGGGTTGGAGAAATTATGACTATGTAACCCACTCGTCCCTTAAAATTCGTCCACTGGAATAAAATTTCAGATTTGGCCCCAATAAAGGTGAGCCATTCGTCCTCCGGCAGAAGACAAGTCAAAGTACTATCTCATCATCATCATGTTCAGCCTACATTAACCCACTGCTGGGTATAAGACTATAACTATTATTAATAAAATTATCTAGGACGGGCTGCACCCTGGGCATAGGGCGGGCGCTTCGTAGAAACCGGGCGTCAAATATACCTACTACTACTATAAATGAAACTGTATATCCATGAACACGTCATTGACACGTGCGTTTTCATAGTCATAACGCCCCAATACATACAAGAACGGGGGAGAAGTGCGGGGGGTGCCATATTGCGGGAGGGACAGGGAGTTTCCTTTCTGTACATAGTACTGTAATGAAGGAGGTCCCTTATTAGTTCTAGACCTCGTTTAGTGCATTTTATAAAGAATAAGAAATTAAAAAGATTATTGAATGTTTTTGTATTTGACGCAGTCTAATGTGTGAGCTCGTGCAAGCAACTGTTCTGCTAGTATAAAATAAACATATACTATAATAAAACCGTGATTTTATTAATAATCACGTTACGATCCACATCCTAACAGTACTTATATTAATTCTGTGCCCCGGGGTTTCGCTTCAGTGGGAACAGGACAAAATTACCCCAGGTGAAATTCCCGGTGTTTTTCTTCCCGTGAATCAAGTTTCATCAAAATCCGATTTTGGGTGATTGAGTAACAAACTCACATCCAAACTTTCGCATTTATAATATTAGTAGGATATAGGTACATGTCAGCCCTATTCTCCGCCCTTGAAAATATTGGAATTGAACCAACATATATAAATCTTTTAACCAATATATACAATAGCAGTACAGCCGCCATAAAACTCGAGTCATCAGGTCCACGTTTTAAAATCGAAAGAGGCGTCAAACGTCAAACGAGGAGGTGTACGTGTATTGTGATCTTCAAGTGACTGAAAGTATTTATTTTTCTAAAATGTTCAAACTGTTGACGGCGTCGTGGGCCGGGTCGTAAGGTTCCCTCTATTATGGTTGAGCTTTGCGATGGCTGATCCTCGCGTCAACTCGTGAACGGGTGTTGCCAGGGGGATCCTGCTTCGATCCTGATTCGAATTTTATTTTTTGTTCTTATCCAATTTATAGTGGTTACTTGATCACAAACATAACATGTTTTATTATATTATTATTTATTTCTTTCTTATATTTTATTTTTGACTGTACAATCTAGTGTATGTATAAAGTTAATAAATAGCCCCTCTGGCATATTAGGCGACCAAGACTGTTTCATAAGTTTCTTTCGGCATTTCTTCTCAGCAGTGGTCGTTCCGAAATGCTAGTAGTTTGTAGCTTTGAGACATAATATATTATGATTAAATAATTAGTTATCGACGTGAAAAAGAGCCTTCTTTGAAGGCCAAGTTTCAATAAAAAATTTTGACTTTGACTTTGAAACAAGGCGATCCTCTTTCTCCCAAAATATTCATCAGCACTCTCGACGAAGTCTTCCGTAGTTTAGCGGGTAAATGGCAGGAGCGGGGAATAAATGTTGGTGAACAAAAATTAACCAACCTGCATGCAGCAAGCCTTAAGGTCGGACTGAAGATGAATGGAATGCGAAAGGATGGAATATGTCAATGACTATATTTACCTGGGCCAATTAGTATCCTTTCAGGCACGACAAGAAAATGAAGTTGCAAGACGCACCGAAAGTGCTTGGAGGAACTATTGGTCTATGAAGGAACTTATGAAGGGAAACCTTCCTCTATCACACAAAAGAAAGCTCATGGATATGTGCATCCTTCCGACTCTCACATACGGTGCTCAGACTTGGTCTTTTACAGAAGCTCAGAAGTCCGGTCTTGGGGTTTGCCAGCGAGCCATGGAACGCAGCATGATTGGTGTCAAAATCATTGACCGAATCCGAAATACCACGCTGAGATCCATTACTAAAGTCGCTGATGTGCAAGTAACTGCCGCTAAGTTAAAATGGGATTGGACAGGACACGTCGCCCGCATGCCGAGGGAACAATAGGCTAAGACATTAACTTCATGGGCTCCACCCAAAGAAAACCGGCTGCCTGGGAGGCCCCGGCGAAGATGGCGGGATGACATAGAATCACACTCTGCAGAATGGATTTCAATAGCTCAGGATAGGGATATATGGAGGGAGGAGAGGGAGGCCTTTGCCCAGCAGTGGGATCTAAACGGCTGAATAATAATAATTAATAATACATGTCTTATTATTTACTAGTTGCACCCCGGGGCTTCGCTCCCGTGGCATTTTCGCAATAAAAATGTACCCTATGTACTATTCCCGTTATTTTTCTACCCGTATAATAAATTTCATCAAAATCCATACAGTAGAGTGTGTAGAGTGATTGAGTAACAAACATCCTCACAAACTCAAAAAGTGACAAACTCACATCCTTTCAATTATCGCATTTATAATATTATTAGGATTATTATTTTAAAAAAAATATTAAAAAAAAAAATATTCCTATGACGTTGCTATTGAGAACAAGAAAGACGTGGAGCCATTAAAGTCGTCTTTGTGAATAGACACCTGAATGTATGGAGGTGATTAAGGTCTGTGCGCAGAGTTGGAGCCGCGCCAAAATGCTAGAGTGCATGTGCAATGTGCATAGCCGGAACGAGAAATCATGATTTGGCAGAAATTTTAAATCTATATACCTATGTATGTGCATTTAATAATGCATTTTATCAACTAATTATTATAATAACTATCCTAACTAACATTATAAAAGTGAAAGTGAGTTTGTTTGTTTGTTACCTCTTCACGCTTTACCTACTGAACCAATCTTTCTGAAGTTTCGCATACACATAGTTAGAAGTACGGAGAAGGACATAGGGTACCTTTCATCCCGGGAAAAGGCACGGTTCCCGTGGAAAAATCACGCGGGCGAAGCCGCGGGCGAAAGCTAGTATTATAATAATTATTTGATTAAATGCATTATTTAATGAACATACCTATATATAGTGTAGCGTTACACCGCTACAAATCCAGTCGGTTATTGCACGTCAAGTCTATTTTAGTTTGTGATATTATTTCTACGCAAACTTTTTTCTTTGTTGTCTTTATGAAAAAATGTTTCAAATTTAAAATCTTGGGTTCGATTTTTTTTGAACTGTCAAGGAGATAATTCATTCATCACCCCATTATATTTTTGTCATATCGAACTTTATAATCAGCCAATGATATAAATTAAAAAAAAATTAAAAACTCCGTTGCCAGTTCGTCAACCCTTAGAAACCCCATTAACAATACAGCCATATTAGAATCTGTGTCAAGACCCCATACGATCTTCCACACCACTGACCATTAGGGACATAGTTGTTAACGGTGCTATTTATAATTTAATCCATAGTATAGACGTGAACCTATTTTAGACTTTTTTGTATGCGTGAAAATTTGTTTTGCGGTTATCCAAATTCTTGTAAACTTTTTTTTTGTATCCAGGAAATTATATAAATCTTTCTTTTTATATAGCTTTTAGGAGCCGCGAGAAAATTTTGGTTCCGTTAGTCTTTTATACATCTTTCAAAGAGTATTTATTATTTCATAAAAATCTGGAAACAACTACCCTAAAAACTGGCAATCTAGTAGGATTAATCAGATAGTTTGGTCTTCGGTTAAAATATTCCAAATATTACTCTTCTTGCGTTCTATATGGTTAATAAATTTAATCTAATGAGCTTAAATTCATAGTTAATTAAGTTTAAAACATTGTAAAACTATTTTAGAAACTAAAATTTCGCTATTTACCACTCAAAGCTGGAAATTACCCGTCAGCAAATCTAATTTAAACTCCTCATTCTAACATATGGTGCTTACACTGTTAATTATTTTCTTCAAGTTATTTTAAAAGTTGCATTTTATTTTACTATAATAATATTAAACTAAACTGTTTATAAGTTGGAGGCCCAATATGAAAAAGGAGTGCACATTTTCACAATACCGAGAAGCTTGTCATGCATAAGAGGAGGCTTATGTTCTGCAGTGAAAGACAATAAGAAGAAAAGAGAAGTACCTAAATGAAAATAAAAAGAAAAAATAACGGCCAAGTGCGAGCCAAACTCGCGCACCGAGGATTCCGTACGCGCAAAGCATCTCACATTATAGCTCTAAGTAAAAGACCAACTATTTTCAAAAACAAACTTAACTTTGCAGTTGGATCTCTAAGATTCATACTGAATCTAGTGCAAAAATAAGTTTGTAACACTTTTGTTTAGACTTCCAACAACATATTTACAATTTTCAGATTTATTCCTGTATGAATAATGTTAGACCTTGCTTTTCGCCAAATTTCATAATTATAGGTCAACAGGAAGTACCCCATAGCTTTTGATTGCTGTCTGAAATCGCAAAATATGCGAAAATTCGCAACATTTTCGGTAATATCTCTTGATCGCGTTGACGTATAATTTTGACCATTTTTTTGCTGAAAGAGACTGTGGATCCGAGTGTATTCAATATTCATTTCAACTTGATAAGCGTTCCTGAGAAAAAAAGTTTGACAGACAGACAAACAGACGGACAACAAAGTGATTTCATAAGGGTTCCGTTTTTGCCTTTTGAGGTACGGAACCCTAAAAAAGAAAAAAAAAAAGATAATAAACAGGCTCCTTAGCTACAGTGAAATCCTAAATTACGTTTTATGACTATTTCTCTCAAAATTCCCACTGAAACGGAGGCTATGTGCGATGCCAATTGCAAAATTACCTTATAAGGAATCCGAATCAAGATTAGTTCCAAGAAGCACGGCAATGGAAATGGATCAGTAATTTCTACGGCATTAGAACCTCGTTAGCGGCCTTTGAAGTTCCGTCTGTCAATTAACTCAGGGCTGTGACGTCATCGACACAAAGAGCGGGTAAATGCCATATACAGTTTTCATGTTACAAATTCTATACTAACAGAGATGTATAGGTTTTCTCTGTGTATACAATTGACATCAAAATTAGGTACTTAAATAAAAATGCAATTTGGAATTCGGGACTGATCATAGTATCCAAAATCATCTCAGTCTTCATTTCACTTTAGTTTGAATTAGGGTTTAAACGTCAATTTCCCCCGAACGGCCACATTTCTTTAACGGCCATATCCCTAAACGGCCATTTTGTTCGAACGACCATATATACCATACTATATACCATAATATACTTGAAAGGCTACATAACTTGCAATGGCCATTTAATGATATAAAGATCGAAATATCTAACAAGCTGTACCGACCACACAAGAAGTGGGATATGGGCTGATGATAATGATCCGAGTACGTTTAAAATCTCGATAATTAACACTAGTGAAGTCACAAGAAATTAATATTAGTTACTGACTGAATGACTGACGGACAACGCACAGTCAAAACTACTGGATGTAGGAAGCTGGAATTTGGCATGTATTCTTATGAGAGTGTAGGAGAGCACTCTCTCTCTCTCTCTCTCAGCTGAAAGACGTCCACTGCTGGACAAAGGCCTCCCCCAAGGATTTCCACAGGAGAACACTAAGAGAGGATTTCCCGAAATTCCCTCGCGAGCAAAGCCCATGCCACTCGTAGGAACTTATCAACAAGAAGTCGAAATAAATTCTCTCGATGTATGACATCAAAGGGATCTACGATCAGGGACCGATGTGACCAAAGTACCCGTCGATTTTACCGTTTATGAAGAAATATTTTCAAAGGCTTTGGTCCTCGATTTTCAAGGTTCACCGATGACTTTCTATTACATTTTGTTATTCATTTGAAAGACCCAATGTAAAGTTTCATAAATAGTTTACAAAAGTGGAGTAACCTGTAAAAATTCCGGATCGCAAATCCATACTAATATTATAAATGCGAAAGTTTGGATGTGAGTTTGTGAATTTGTGAGTTTGTGAGGATGTTTGTTACTCAATAACGCAAAATCTACTGGACGGATTTCCATGAAATTTGGTACAGAGGTAGATAATGACCTGGAATAGCACATAGGCTACTTTTTATCCCGGGAAAAAGCACTGTTCCCGTGGGAAATTCACGCGGGCAAAGCCGCGGGCAAAAGCTCTCTTTAGTCGTATTTCCTCATGACTGTGGGTCGTGGTCATTATATGGAATGAAACACACACAACAACTCTCTTGGCAATTTTAATGGAGTGGTTTGCCATTGCCTTCTCCATTTCACACACTAGCTGATAATCATCAACCAGAGTGCAGGTTTCCTCACGATGTTTTCCTTCACCGGAAGCAAGTGGTGGTCGATGAAAACTAACATGAGTCAGATTGGTATACAAACTCATGTAGTCCGGGCAGGATTCGAACCTGGGATTTTGCATCCACAGGCGGGCGCACTACCACTCGGCCACCACCGCTTCGGGCAAAAGCTAGTAATATATAAATCGATGCAAATGATTAGGAAGTAAAAAGATAAAAAAATGTTCTCCAAAGGAAAAATTAATTAAATCCGTATACACGATAGCACGACGAGTCCATTACGTCGCAAAATGTCCCTTCCGCAAAATGTCCCCTGGTCGCAAAATTGACCTTTCGCAAAATGGCGCTTTCGCAAAATGTCCCTTTCGTAAAACGGCCCTTTCGCAAAATCTCCCCCTCTTTCCAAAGTGACCCTACAACCCCCTCTTTAACCCTTTTGTACTTAGGTAGGTACTATCTTACTTCTTACTCTTGCTAATCCTACTAATATTATAAATGTCAATGTTTGTTTGTTTTACACGCTGCCTACTAGATGGATTTTGATGAAATTTGGTGCACGGGTGAAATTAAACCCACGGGAACGAGGTCCCAGGGCGCAGCTAGTATGCGGATGTGATTTTTTTGGCAATTTTACTTTATTACAGTTTTGAAAAGAAACATCCGAATCCGAATATACAATTTAAGTTTTTCATATTCGATGTATAATAAATCGCTCGATTTATTCACGTGTGAATTCAAAAATCGACCCCCTGAAGTATATTTCCCGGTATCCACTGCTCCCTCGGGAGCTTTGAGGAAAAGTCACATATTTTTTCTAGCGCCCTTGTTGATGGCTACAATTATCGTTAAAAATATTTTCATCTTCTTTTTTTCGGCATTCTTGTGAAGAAAATCATCCTCCCTTGAAATTTAGACTAACAATGCAAAGTGGATTTTCATTTTAAGCCGTAAATTTTTAATGAAAAATAATATTAAAAGTGTCATGAAATCCTCTTTACAATACAATTAGTCTTTGTCCCTTCTTCTTCTGCAGCATGAAAATTGGGTATCCTGACTGGTAATATCCTGGCCTGGCTAGAGTACTAGAGTGTCTTTATTCTGTTAAATTTACAGTTACTTTTCTACAACCTGGCACTACTAGTACCTAGTGCCTTAAATACATAAATCTACCCATGATCGTTTTTCGGTCACCAGATGGCGCTACTGGCGTGTGAGGTCGATGATACAATACTGTCATTTGAAATTGACAACTGATGACAATAGTGAACAATCTGACAGACCTCACTTCACCAGTTGATAGTGAGTGAATACCGTTTACTCTCATTCATAAAGGCCTACCTTCGCAGGTGGTGAGCTGGAAGGCTCATCGAACAGCGCCCAGACTTTAGGCTTAAGCCGTTGCCACACCCCCAACTCCCCATTGAGGTATGCCTCCTCGTAGCCAAACAGTCTGGCGATCTCCTCCTCTGAAGGCTTCTCGCTGTCGATGTCCAGTTTGTCCAAAATTGCCAGGGTGTTCTGAAAAAGAAATTAATTTCTTAAGCCGTTTGTCCACTTAGGTGAAGTCGGCAGTGCCCCCGCCATATTGTTTATTAGCGACTGCTTGAATGAACTTATGCAGGGACGCAGCCCCGCTAAACACCTTACGTCACCTATCACACTTCATACAAGCATACATCCACTCACAATCAATGTGTCCCTGCAGTCCACAAGGAAGACTCGAGGTGACGCGAGGCTCCGATACCAAATTTCCTCCAATCAGACCCTTGGAAAAAGTCACATTTAAAAAACGAAAACGAAGTTCGAAAACGATAAAATGTATAGATCGCGCTCGACGTCGTCGGTCGGCCGTGGTCGGTTATCGTTATCGCAAGTTCTTAGACAACAAAGATGACTAGTTCGTTTCGTTCTTAACGAAACGAAACCATAACGAATTGTCTCATCACTAATGAGTAGACAAGCAGCGCTTTTGGCGTTCGCTTTCTCTTTGATCACGGAATGAACCTGTGTTAAATTGTAACATCTTCTATCAACTGTATTCTTGCAAATAAATATCGATTTGATTTGATTTGATTTGAAATTGTTTTCGTTATCTGAAGAAACGATGGCGAATTTAGTTATATTTTTAGCCCTATTTTTGAAAGTGTGACATACTGCCGAAAACGAATGTACTATTATATCGCACTCGTCATAATATGTCACTAAAAGAAAAGCCGTATTTTCAACCGACTTCCCAAAAAAGGAGGAGGTTATATGTTTCGATGTATGTATGTTTTTTTTATGTATGTTCGCCGATTTCTCCGCCAATTGTGGACTGTTTTCCAAAATTGTTTTTTTATTCGAAAGGGTTTATTCCCAAGTTGGTCCCATTTTAACCACGTCCGAATCTGTTCGGTAATTTTAAAGATACCTAACAAATAATAAAAATATCAACATTGCATTATAGAGTAAAAGCCCGCGACAGCAAGCCCTTCCTTATTTTATTAAAACTCAAGATTTTCTGTGTATGTCCCCAACATAGGAATAGCGATTAGCGACTATAAAAGTTGGATCATGATTACTTAGGCAGATAATTTGTAGCAATAGCATATAAAGTGGTAGCTCAATTTCCTCAAAGTAAAGTTTTTTAAAGATTTTATTCCGAATAATATTAGAAATTATGCCATCCATTATCAGGCAATTGGTGCAGATATAAACCCTTGCCAGACATTGTTACTTTACTAAATTATAGTTATATTTGTTTTATTACAAAATCTGAATTTACTTTGGGCGGCCCCAAGGGTGCTTTTTTCACCTATAAACATCATCCTTGCTAGCCATATTATCTGCATAAACAACTAAGATCCAAACTTCATACCTAGTCGCTAATATTTTTACCCGTATATACCACGCAGAGAAACATTCCGCATTTTTTAAATATGGAGGGTTTGGTCGTCGCGGGCTCTCGGTCTATTTATGTGCCAAAAATAGTAGACAATTTGACATGTTCTGACATTTCAAATCAGACTGACATAAAAAGTTTCGAATTCTTAATTCTTTATTTTCGGCCAGAAGAAAAGTTTAAGTTTTTATCAAAGAAAATAAGCGTAGAAGCACTAAAAATGATAAAATAACACTTTTTTCCAAAAAAAATGAACCGACTTCCATCATAAAACTTAAAATCATGAAATAACAATAAAGAAAAATGTATTGGCATGCTACCTACTGAATGAGGTGAAGTCGGTGCCGAAAAAATTAAATAATCTAAATTTACATTAGAATCGTGTATACCTACATATATATAAAATGCCTAGCTTAACAATTACATAACACCCTTACTCCTGCACTTGGCACCGACTTCACCTCATTCAGTAGGTAGCATGCCAATACATTTTTCTTTATTGTTATTTCATGATTTTAAGTTTTATGATGGAAGTCGGTTCATTTTTTTTGGAAAAAAGTGTTATTTAAATCACTCGTCGAACAATGTTGTTATGATATGAAAACACATTTTTTGTTCCATTCTTAGCAACGAAAACCGAATGGGTAACGAATCGTTAAAAAAATGTTAATATGTAAAATTAAATACCAAATGACAGCTTTCTAGTTCTAATAGCATCCGAGCTATTTAAGCCCTGAACAGAAAGACGGACAAACAGACAGATGGACAGACATGTTGAAACTATAATATTAGGATAAGCAATTCAGAGTCAGATTCGCAAGAGTAAATCAAATAACGGTGCATATAATTTAAATAAAGCTTTAATCAAATATCACAAAGAAAAATAGTTATCACTTTCAATTAATTAAATAAGTTTATTAAATCGAAGAAAATTACAATACCAAGTACGAGTACTTACGTTAATCAGAAAATCTTATAATATTATTCACATTATCCTTATTCGATCCACCAATAATAATCAATCACAATCTCATCCTCAAAAATATAAATTGATACACAATAATACACATCCTCAAAAATATCATCACGTCAAATAACGTCCGATCCATATCACGTCCTGAGCAAGACTGCCTCTCAGCAAATTCAAACAAGTCGAACGTTACACGAACGAAGCTTCACTTCATTCACTCCATTCAATCTAATGAATGAAATGAAACCAAACTAATCGAATGATATCGAATGACATTTTATGACAGTAACACATAGAATTACATAACGTATGTCTTAACAAGCTAACAATAAGGTTTCCTTGTTTACTTCAGAAACCTAAAAAAAACAAACGTCTATTATTTATTACCTGTATTGATAAGCATTATACTTTACAATAAATGTTTACATTAAAGAAATCATTCAGTGACCATCTAAATACGTAATAAATAAGCTATAGGTATCTATTCAGTCTGTCTATAACCGTATAACAACTCTAAGTACCTAACGTTTGGTTGGTAACGTTGGTTAACGTTAACGTATAAACGTGATATTTATTGCTTGCACGAGTTTTGGGAAATATCATACAGTTATTAACTTAAAATAGAAAATTCAATTTTTTACATGGAAAATGGAAAATACGGGTTAATTTTTTAAATATAAATTTTTTATTACTATTTATAACTCAATTCAAGAAATATCACGATTTAAACTATTCAAATGGCATTTCTGATTGTTCGAAGAAAATGGCCGAAAGCATTTAGAACTAAAACTGTATGTTATGCCTTTCTATTATTTTGTTCAATTATATGTGTTGTTTCGGCTTATAAAAATTCCCTTGAATATAACGTAACGTTTGCGTATGTCTTAGACAATAAGGTAAAAGAGAAAATTAATTTAGAAGATCATCGATATATCGTCCAAAAATATTATGAACCAAGAAAGGTAGGTGAAGATATTTAATTTTAGTTTTATTTTATTTTTATTAATATTAATATCTCATTAAACACTTAATATACGGAAAAAAAAGAAAGGTAGGCATTTTGTGTTATTTATAGCTAACATTTTTAAAGTTTACATTTTTTTTTTTACCGGTTTTGACTGATACTTTTCAGAATTGGACGACATCAAATCTTGGGACAATATTGTTCAAAAATGGGAAATTAACTAGCTTTTCGAAAAGAGAAAAGACGTTTTTAATTTTAGTGTGGAATTCGCAATTCATGAAAGGACGATATGTTAATGGCTGTGAAACAAGGTAAGTCCAAAGTCAAAGTAATTTTTTTTTATTGAAACTTGGCCTTCAAATAAGGCTCTTTTTCACGTCGATAACTAATTATTTCATCATAATATATTATGTCTCAAAGCTACAAACTACTAGCATTTCGGAACGACCACTGCTGAGAAGAAATGCCGAAAGAAACTCATGAAACAGTCTTGGTCGCCTAACATGCCAGAGGGGCTATTCATTAACTTTATACATACACTAGATTGTGTACAGTCAAAAAAAAATATATAAGAAAAAAATAATAATATAATAAAACATGTTATCTTTGTGATCAAGTAACCACAATGAATTTGTTAAGAACAAAAAATAAAAATAAAATTCGAATCAGCATCGAAGCAGGATCCCCCTGGCAACACCCGTTCACGAGTTGACGCGAGGGTCAGCCATCGCAAAGCTCAACCATAATAGAGGGAACCTTACGACCCGGCCCACGACGCCGTCAACAGTTTGAACATTTTAGAAAACTAAATACTTTCAGTCACTTGAAGATCACAATACACGTACATGTTTAACAATTAAATGTCAATGTAATTACATTTAAAAAAAGAAAGGAAAGGTTATTTATTCACAATAACAAAAGAATGTAATCAAGTGTGGAGTGGCGAAGTTGTAGGGAGAGACCAAGCTTTTTTATCGTTCAAATAATCACTTATTGTGTAATACGCTTTATTCATCAAAGTATTTTTGAGATATGTTTTTAATTTTTGCATAGGTAAATTTATAGCCTCATCAGGGAGCTTGTTGAACATTTTTACACTTAGACCCACGAAAGACCGCCGTAAATAAAAAAAATTGGTCAAATGCGAGTCGGGTGACTCGCGATGTAGGGTTCCGAAGGTTTCTACCACTACAAATGTGGACATATGAACTAATATTACTCCCAGTTTTATTTTTGCACTCAACTATAAATGAATATGAGTATGAATATAACTTAAGGAAGTTTTTCTTACTAATATTTTCAAAAATAAAATTGATTTCGTAAGTTTAACGTTTATTACTTGTTAACGTGTAAAGCTTTTATAACAGTGATATTTTTTATAATAACAGTGATTTTTTTAAAATATTTATTACATAGTTCTCGCCTCATAATAAAAATGTATAGGTATCCATTCCAACCCAAATAACAGTTTACAAATACCAAATACTCAAACTCAAGTGACTAGTACTAATAAACATTACTAATATAATCTCTTACTTATATAATTCATCTTGTTTTACAGAAACAAAACAGTATATCTCAAAGATTGCAGCGTTACAAACTGTGAGTTTACAGGAGATAAGAATACATTACAATCGGCTGATGTTGTTCATGTTTCATTGATACTCGGGACACTTCCTGTGGTTACTAAAAGGAAAAAACACCAGATCTGGGTATTTTCCAATGATGAATCACCAATAAACGCTTTTTCTATGAGTAAAAAGAAACAAAATTTGGAAACGTGGGCAAACATTTTTAATTGGTCTATGTCTTACAGGTATGAAATAATGTTACATATTTACATACATAGAATCACGTCTTTATCCCTTACGGGGTAGACAGAGCCAAGAGTCGTGAGACTGGAAGGCCACGCTTAGCTGAATAGTGGGCTCTCTGATGGAATGGAGATTCAGGTATAGTGACAGGTTGCTAGCCCATCGCCTATGAGTGGAGGAATCCCCAGTTTAAAGCCCTTTCCCTCGATTGACTTAATAATGTTTATTATTATAAAACAAATAATCAATCATATTATTGGTTTACTTCTACTGCTATATGTAACGCATTAATTAAATATTATATAACCCTTTTTTTTACTCTCATACTTTCTCTTACCTACTTGGACGAACATATCAGGGGCCCTATTTTTGAAAGTGTGACTCACCAAAAAAGCGTGAGCGGAATGATTTTTCATTCGATATCAATTATTCCTTATTTTTGAATTGTCTATGTCGAACAATTCGCAACGAGTGGTCTAGACCGCTCGTTTTCGTATGATTTGGTAGTTGAACGATTCATATATTGAATAACATAGACAACCGGATACGGATATAGATGGAGTCTATTAGAATTTTCATTTTTGAGTTCCGTTTAACGCTTACGTTCTCTTTGATTGAAAATTAACGAACATTTTTTTAACAATTCGTTACCGATTCGGTTTGAGTTACGTAGAATGGAGCAGAAATTGTTTCTCGCATTATTTTCATATCACTAGCAACATTGCTAGACGAGTGATTTCAAAAATACTGCTTTTACGTTTTTAGCGACATAATAGGACGAGTGCGACATAATAGTCTATTCGTTTTCAGCGGTATATCACACTTTCAAAAATAGGGCTCCTGATCTGCAACAGGTAGCTACATGAAATAATAAATATTGTGTTATTTTTAGAAGCGATTCAGAAGTTCCTGTGCCTTACGGTCGTACAGTGCCATTAGAAAAACCTATCTACTATACGTTAACGCATAATAGTATACTTTCATTGATTCCATACATGAAAGATAAACGCGAAAATGTTCTAGTGACTATTGTTATGTCACGCTGCATAGGCTTCAGAGTGAAATTTTTGAAGGAATTGGCAAAATACATCAAAATAGACGTATATGGAAAGTGCTCAAAAGACCGAGCTAAACGGTAAGCTATTTTATAAATAATTATACCTTAAAAAATTTCAAAAATTAAATCGAATATTTTCTTAATCACATATTCAAAATTAATAGCTACAAGCAAAGTCGCATTAAACCTTTTTATCAAAAATAAATAAAAAATAAAAATAGTAAAAAAACTTTTTTAAAAAGCTTTTATTCAACAAACTCTTTCATTTGATACCCATATTGTAGAAATGCATTACAAATAATTATTCCGCCATCTTGGATGGTCAGCCATATTGGATTTAGAATGACGTCACATACCATATCATGCATTGTCATCCAAACTAAACGTGTGTACAAAATTTCAGCTCAATCGGTTGAAGATATCTACTTCAAAATTGAGTTCTAAGATTCCACCCATATTCCACCCGAACGAACATACTTACATACATTGCAAGTTAAATAAAAGCTTTTAAAAAGCGTGTCGGGCCACGCCATAGAGCAACACGGACTCCTTCCGGGCCGCGCGCGGAAGTCCTTGTTGCTCGAAGGGCCACGCGCAATGTAGGGTTCCGAAGGTGCCTAACCTGTTCAAATGCTAACCCATGAATTTATATTTACTCCCATTTATATAACTAATGACCATAACCTTATAACACCATAATATTTAATGAAAATTGTTCCTATTAATATTTTTCATACTAAAATCGATTTTGAAAGTTTACCTTCTATTTATCTTACTTATTCTTTACTCGTTAGTTAACATCAGTTACACTATTACTAGTACGTTAGTAGTAATACTAGTAGTATAGTACTACGTTTAGTTCTACAGTCTCTCTCTTTAGTCGTATTTCCAAATGACTGAGGGTCGTGGTCATTAAATGGAATTAAACACACACAACGACTCTCTTGGCAATTTTAATGGAGTGGTTTGCCATTGCCTTCTCCATTTCACACACTAGCACTAGTTCTACAGTACAGTAATAAATATGTATATCTATACCAAATTTCAGTTTTCTAGTAGTAATAGTCTCTGAGCAAAGCCTAGGACAGACGGACGGATGGACAGACATGACGAAACTATAAGGGTTCCTTGTTTACTTCGGAACCCTAAAAATCGTGAAAATTGTTATTATTATCTACTACTAGGCACAGAATTATACTTCCACAATATCCTATATAATAAAATAAACTTTCTGTTTCAGTAAAGCATGTCCTGGCCACTTTAGAAGAGATTGTCCCGCGATGAATAAGTATTTCTTTTACTTGGCGATAGAAAATTCAATGTGCGCACAATATTTGACGGAAAAAGTCTTTCACAACGCATATTCTAAAGGGGCCATTCCAATTTTAGTTGGGCCTAATTTACACGACTCCAAAACGTTGTTGCCTCCACATTCATATATACATTATGACAACTTTCTATCGCCGAAGGACCTTGCTGAAAAGATAACGAATACATTTCTGCATATAGATATTTACTTGTCACATCATTTATGGAGAAATCATTTTCAAGTATTGAATGAACATGGTTTTTTGGGGGGAAAGTCTAAACACTATTGTAGACTATGTGAAGCGTTGAACTATAACAGACAAGAAAATAAGATATATAATTGACCGAGCGAGCGAAGCGAGCGAAGGTCTCTAAATCGAGTTGGGGGCGAAACACATTGTTTGTATGTATGTATGTATGTATGTATGTATGTATGTATGTATGTTTGTACCGCGATAACTGCCGAACCGATGGTCCGATTTTGATGAAATTTGGTAGGCATATAGGAAATATCAATAGAATTTTCAAGTTCGTTGGGCATCAAAATCGGTTCAGTAGTTTTTGAAATATTAATAAAAACGTCCGCGATTATCTAGCAAACGAAACCATAGCGTGTTCTAACTTTGGATAACGCCATCTAGATTTTATTTAGGGAACTGAATTATGTTAGAAAAGTCGAAATCAGAGTATATCAATAAAAACGCGAGTAATAATCGCGAGGTCAAAGTTCGCCGCGGCGAACTACTAGTTTAGATGAGCTGCGACTTTTCTTAGATTCAAAATTATTGTGCAGCTATAAGTTGTTCATTGATTGATAGTTATTGGAAATTGAATGTATGAATCAGTTAACACTTTATTGTTGAAGTAGGTAAGATATAATTACATACTAACCTACAAATAAATAAAACTAGAGTGACTGTTTGTAATTTCAAAACAACTGCAAATTATAAGTTTTATGAAAGCCGAGTCGTAATAATGGCTGAACCATAGAGCAACACGGACTTCCGGGCCGCGTGCGGAAGTCCTTGTTGCTCGAAGGGCTGAACCTATATGGTGCGCTTTTTCTTGTCAACCAGAGGCAGAAAAAAAATCACCTAACAGTTTGACAGTTGCACAAATCACAACAGTGATCATAGACATAGAAAAAATAAAATTAAAATTTTTTTTGCTAGCTCTATGATAGTGATACTTTTTAGATGATTTATTACTACTAAGTTTTTTTTTGAAATGCCAATCCCGTGAATTTTTGCTTTTTGTATGAAACTTTTTCTCTCGCCTTTACTTAAGCGCCATCTATGATGTCATCTGGAACTATATTTTTTTTTTGGGTCTCGGAAAATCCCTCATTGAAGAAGGACGGAATCGACGTGGCCGATGAAAACAAATACGAAGGCGTTGTAGTGGAGACGATCAGCGTGAAATACCACCCAGGTTTAGCCAAAGTTACATTTGATTCGTAACCATAGACCTAATACGTACCTAGTTCTTACCGATACGATATCTAAATTCGTACTCGTTTCTACAGATAACAATAACAATTTTCTTCCGTCATCAAAGCGAAAGCGAACGTCAAATGTATGGAATGGGGAATGGAAGTAAGCGATAAAACAATTTGTTACTCTATGGTTTCGCTTCGTTTTCTCTATGAACTTGCGATGACGGTGGCGATCGACCACGTGATTTAACGCGGCCTATGTCAATCCCATTCGTTTTATCGTTTTCGAACTTCGTTTTCGTTTTCAAATTCTGACTTTGTCTCTTTAGTATAGATCAAGCCTATAATTCGCAAATCGTGACGCGTCTCGGTGCATCGCGTGGTGCATCTTTTGACAGTTAAATTCGATAGTGATGAGACATGTAAACTTTTCAATCATTAATCATAGTGTTTTTTACACGACTGACCAAAAAAGGAGTGTTATGTTTTCAGGGTTCATGTATGTATGTATGTATGTAATTTCTTTATTCCACCATACATAAGTCCTGAACGGCTTAACACATTTTGATGTGAGAGGTATTTTTAGATTCCTTGCATTAGCCCGAATGACATAGGCTATGTGAGTTGTCAGTCGTGTTTTTTATTTTTTAATAATTAGCTTGTTTGATATTTAATATCGATTATAACAAAAAAAAAGATAAATAAATAAAATATTTGAAACCTGTTTGCATTTTTATTTTGTGTTATGAACTTTATACATTACTTTAACACTTCGTTAGTCGCGCCTCTGTTTGGGACGTAAGTGGTCGCATGTACTACATATGTAGAATATTTTCAGCATTTTTTTTTTGCAGTTTAATTAAGTAAATAAATAAAATTTATTATTTATTATCTTCGTATATATTATAATTAATCAAAAACAAAAATAAACATATCATTTTACTAAGAAGAAACTTAGAATTAGACTTGGTTAACAAAATATGGCAAAAATCTAATTTTTTTTCACGCTTAATACTAGGGTGAGATTTTTTTTTATTTGCTTATCTCCTCTACCTGGTTATCATTGGTTTCATAACACTCAGAGCATAATAAAATCTGGTGATCAGGACATATCCACTTATGGCATGAGTAACATTGTTTTCTGGTCCACTATCATGGCGCACTCTGCCACAATAGTAGCACTATCCTGCTCGACCAGTACTTGATGTGTCTGCTGAATCTGGATGCTCCTGAGGTGTATTATGTAACCACAGTAATATATTTCCTTTGATTTTTTAATGATTTGGGAATATTTTCAATATGAATTCTGCGATATATACATGGGGCAACCGGGCAACTGATTTGTGATCTATTTTTTTAAAAAGTAACAAAAGTTAGTTATTTAAATGCTTATCACAAAAACCAAATTTTAATTATGATCATATCTTATTAATATTTGATGCAACTTAACAAATAATAAGAAAATAAAATACTGACCCTTTTTTTTCTAAGCAAAAAAGTGTGACGCGAGTGGTCGCGTGTACTACTATTGTAGATTTTTAACTTTGAACAGGTATATGTCGTTAATACGGGTGCATCGATCAACGCGCCGTAGCTAATTTTATTCGTCATTGACTTGTAGAAGATTACTAGGAATGATTGCGATTTCTACTCACAATTTTTGATAAAAATGAAAAAAATCGGTACCTGTTCTACTATTGTAGAACGCGCGACTAACGGAGTGTGCTATTTACATGTAACAAAAGAACTCAATATTTAAATGAATTTATTGATTAAGATATATATAAGTATTTATGTGCGAGTGTCGGCTGTGCCAATCACAATCAATTAATAAGACTTCATTTGTCTCCAAATAAAAGTTCACCGGTTTATAATAATAAGGCTTTCCAGTCATAAAATGTTTTTTAACGTTTTAATGTTATATGATTTTTATCTAATTACTTGAAATCGGGTTAATTCATTTGGGTAACTTTGTAAAATTGCATTAAATAATTATCATTACGTACGAATATACATTTTTCCCGGCGGTAGAATTGAAAAAAATCTATAAATGTTAATTTAAAAAAAAAAATTTTTGAAATCACCCTTATAAAAATTTAGAATATGGTTCATTATAATAATATACCAAATATATAAGAGTCACCATTGCTGGATTTTTGTTTTTGTACAGATGTTTTTAAAGTATAAAAATTACATCTCATTAAAAAATACATTTCGGGTGATTTTTTAAATCAAGCTTTTATTATTCGTAAGGAAACATGTAACAAAAAATCACCTGTGGGAATTTTTGTTTGAGAGTTATAACAATATAAGTCTTATAATGACATAACAATATAAGTCTTTTATTGACATTAAAAAAACGGATGTATTTATTTTGGTGAAAACCTTAATTTGCAGTTGTAATATCATTATCTACGTGTATGTAATTTATAAACAATCCTCAGCGTAGGCACAACTGAAAAATTACAGCCCCGTCTATAAAGTGTCTATTAAATTTAATTTTAATTAATAAGAGACAAAAGTTATTTATTTATTTGAATTTAGAATTGTCTGTAAATCGTTAGAAAGTTTGATTTTGAGTGAAAAGCACGAAAGCGGTCCTGTTTTTTGTTAGAATTTTTTTTTGTTTTGATTACAATTAATACAAGAAGTTTCATGCAACTTTAAACAGATGAACTAGATATTTATTGATGTGAATCATAGTTCCAACAAATCAAATTTGCACACTTGTATCATTCTGTACTATTTCTATCCACGAAAGTGTTAAAATTGAAACTAAAAAATATCACCCTGCATTTTTATAAATTGAGATAAAATTAACTGCGTCATCGCTGACCTTTGAAATTCAGCCATGAATATGCATTTCGTTTGACGTTCAATTTACCGGGAAGTGAACGGGGTAAATATAGTCTGAGGGAGGAACCCTATACTGAATAATTGTCGAATTTTCAATGTAAATTCTCTCTTTAGTCGTATTTCCTCATGACTGAGGGTCGTGGTCATATATGGAATGAAACACACACAACGACTCTCTTGTCAATTTTTAATGGATTGGTTTGCCATTTCCTTCTCCATTTCACACACTAGCTGATAATCATCAACCAGAGTGCAGGTTTCCTCACGCTGTTTTCCTTCACCGGAAGCAAGGTGGTGGTCGATGAAAACTAACATTGGTGCATGAGTCAGATTAGTATACAAACTAATGTAACAGGAGCAGGATTCGGCCACAACCGCTTAGGTAAATTACAGCAATGTAAAAGTAAGGTAAATTTACAGAAAAGGTAATAAACTCTCAAGCACAACAGCACAGCAACTAGCTCTAGCACGGGGCTTGGCTCCGGTGGGAATTTCGGGAATCTGGATAGCCTAGCAATATACAGAAAGGTATCATCGGGCCGATTTCCAGGTATGATATTCGTTCATTTTCCCGTCAAAAAAACCCGGTTTAATTATACCCGGTGAACCGGATTTCGTGTAAACCTGGTTAATGGGATTGTGATCCTTTGTTTACGGACTACAGCAAACCGGGTGTGTTCATCCAATGAGTTTGGATAAACTTCTTCATTTTGTACCCCCAATAAAAAGACAGCAATTGAAAAAAGAAATCATTATCAAATTATCATGTTACAATTATTTACCTATATTATCATAGCACTAGGTTTTGCGCGGTTTTGCTCGCGTGAATTTCCCACGGGAACAGTGCTTTTCCCCGAGATGAAAGGTACCCTATATCCTTCTCATTACTTATATCTATGTGTATACGAAATTACAGGAAGATTGGTTCAGTAGATAAAGCTTGAAGAGGTAAGAATTAAATAAATTAACTCACTTTCGTATTTACAATATTAGTTGGAATTGTGATTTTTTTTACGGCACCGAGTGCCTGGAATTTTTCACAAAATATTATTTTAAATTTGTAATTCAATTCAATTCTTTATTGCAATAATGTAAATAACAGGGTCATATTCTTATATATTCTTAATATAAATAACAGGTCATATTCTTATATTTAATTGTAACAATTAAGGACCCTTTCGGGCGCAGCAATCGAAGAGGGGCTGACTTGTCCATATTAATATGTACTTAAGGTATTTAAATTTAATTTACATAAAGCTCAAATTCTCTATACGTTAAATTACATTCAAATAAACACATTCCATTCAATTACTGTAATATATTATTTTATTATTAAATATTAAATTAAATTGCATTTTTATTTTATTTAATCTTTATTTACATTTTATATCTATTTTCCTTGTTAGGTAGAATTTAATCATTGACAAAAAAGTGTGCCAAAAATTCATAATGCGAAAGTTTGTCTGTATTTCTGCTTTGCTTTCACGAGTGAACCGCTGTAGTATGAATATCTATATAAATGAGTTAAAGACCCGAGAATTACGTTCCTTTTAAAAAAAACAACCCCCTAGGAGTTGCAATGGGGGTTAAAATTTTGTACAAAATTCTTTTTGCTGCTGCAGTTAAGTCAAAAGTCAAAAATGTATTGAAACTTAGCCTTCACATGCACTATTTCACGTCTAAAACGAATTATATAATTACTAGCTTTCGCCCGCGGCTTCGCGTGAATTTCCCACGGGAACCGTGCCTTCTCTTGGGATAAAAGGTACCTTATGTCCATCTCCGTAGGTACTGCTAACTATGTGTATGCCAAATTTCAGAAAGATTGGTTCAGTAGATAAAGCGTGAAGAGGTAACAAACAAACAAACAAACTCACTTTCACTTTTATAATATTAGTTAGGATGTAACTCCAAATTATGAGGATGTCTTTTAAAAATATTTCCATAAAGAAACTTATCGACTGTCGTTCAATGTACTCGATTTGATGAATCCATTCCACTCGGATTTATACGATTGTACTGTCTACGTCGATTTGTCGGGTTTGATGTCGTTTGATTGAGGTATTGTTAGGAAAAGGTTGAGTTAAAATAGGAAAGAATTCGAGATATTCTATATTGATGCCCAGACTTTGCAAAAGAGACTTTGATCTTTTTTCATCTAATATTTTGGTAACAAAGGTCTCTGACATGATAGGGAAAACCGTAAAGTGAGTTCTTTGACATTTTTTTCAGCAGTGGTAGATTCTTTTTCAAGTTTATTGCCGCGTAATCAGCAATTGGTTGTAAATATGTCTCATTTTTGGTGTATAGGGATGAGCTTCAGAACTTCAAACTCGTCTCTACTTGTTAAGGGAATCTTGATTTCAAATATAATGTAGCGTACTGTAATTCTAGCACGTACTTCTAGTAGATTGTATATTTCGGGGAACTCGTAGTTATCAATAGGTAGAGATAAGTCTTTCGGAAGCTGTCCTGCAATCACGTTTAATTCTTGTCTCAATTGTTTTGGAGTTAATATATGTAAGTTGAATTTTTCGTTGTATATATTTGTCACTGTATTTAGTAAGGTTTGTTGTATATTTTGTAAGCTGTGATATATATTGTTAGCCATAATACTTGTACTTAGGAATTCTGTATTGATAAATAAGTTTTGCAGACTTGCTTTTATTTGTATTACCCTATCGTCGATTGCTTGTATTTTCTCGTCTATTATCTTATGATGTTTGTCCATGACATTTTCTATGCGTTTTAGGAAGTTCAATAATTGAAGTCTGATTTTGTGTGAGTGAGTTCTTTGACATTTTTTTCAGCAGTGGTAGATCCGGAATGATAGTAGTTTTTTGTCGTACAAAGCATGTGAAGCATATATTTAGTAGGTCTACAGTTAGAGCGCGAGGACCCTGTTTAATCTACATAGTCGGTGTGCTGTGAAGATAATTATTATATTAATCTAGTTTTATTAATCTAGTTTCTAAAACATCGATTTTTATTCTTAACTGCAGATGGTTTCAATAAGTTTTTCTATGGTTGGTTCTACCACCTCTAAACTACGTAGTAGTCTAAATATACAGGGTGATTTGTAAAACGCTAACAACCTTCCTAGGTGTGAAAGTACTCATGAATCTCTCTCTCCCTCAGCCGAAAGACGTCCACGGCTGGACAAAGGCCTCCCCCAAGGATTTCCATAACGACCGGTCCTGCGCTGCCCGCATCCATGCGCATACCGCGACCTTCACCAGGTTGTCGGTCCACCGAGTGGGAGACCTGCCAACACTACGTTTTCCGGTTCGTGGTCGCCACTCGAGAACTTTTCTGCCCCAACGGCTATCTGTTCTACGAGCTACTCATGAATATGAGCATCTTTTTGTACGGGACCGACTCTGAAATCTTAAAAAAAAATCAGGCGTGATAATATGTATGAAACCCAAGGCAAAAGTTAGTAAAATAATAAAAGAATCACCTCGATTTCCTGTATACCGATTCGTCACATTAAGAAATGCGCAATACCCTTTAACAAACGAGATTTTTCGTGACACAAACAAAATAGCCGTGTTTGTTCCGAATCTGATGGTAAAACGAAAACATTCCTATCCAATGCTATAATAACAATGTGATTTATTTTATATGGATTATTTTAATTTGTTTGTCAGGATGTTGAATTGAAAAAAAAAACTCGAAAATCCCACGCGAGCGAAGCCCCGGGGCGCGGCTATAAAAAAGTTAAAAATAAACGAGTCTACGTCTTCTTGAAAGGCCGGCACACTCTTGTAATATCCCTGGTGTTGCAGTTGTCCATGGGCAGCGGTGATCGCTTACCATCAGGTGACCCGCTTGCTCGTTTGCCTATGTTATAAAAAAACGAAAAACATAATTTCTCTATTTGTAGAATAAGCCAGACAGTATCACGCCCATAGCGGTAAAAAAAAAAACATTTTTCCTTTTTTTTATATCTATGATCACGCCACATACGATGAAGACAGAGCCAAGAGTGAGACTCGACCACGCTTAACTCTTTCAGGCACAAAAAAAAAATATTTCTATAAAAAAGTGGTTAGTTTGCTAACCACCAAACCTGAAAGAGTTAAGTGGGTTATTAGTGAAATGGAGATTCAGAGTGACAAATAGCTAGCCCATCGCCGATGATTAGAATCTTTTTTTTTTGGTACACGGAAATCTTGTCCTGGTGTCAGTTCGTGCTGTGTAGGTATCTAAGAAAGAATCCACTCAGCATTTACCGTCCAAAGTCAAAGTCAATTATTTTTATTTATATAGGCTTAAAAATAGCACTTATAAATCGTCACATTCTTGTTTTTTAGTTAGTTGACGTCATAGAATTACTTAAAGCTAAGGTTACCACCACCGCCTTCAAAGCGCAAGTAGAGAAGAGGCGGCGCAACAAACTCCACTGCTGCATTTTCTCCAAAGACGTCACTTTACAACAAGTCTAACAATTAAATGACTGTGTATGTGGACGAATATAGTCCAGCTTACAAATTGTGGTCCCGCGATGCTTGAGGAACGTTTGAGGCGAACTTTCCCTTGGTTACATACATAACATACATCCATATTATCACGCCTTTTCCCCATGGGGATAGGCAGATACTAGCGATTTCTACTTGCTACGATCCTTACAGATCTCTCTAGGATCCTCTACACTTATCACTCTCTTCATTTATGTTTTTACCATATGCGCGGAAAGAGCTGGCACAATCTATGTTTTTTTTTAAATGAAAGATAGGTTTGCTCTAGCCCGAGGACAGAGATGAGGTCTGCAATGTAGCGAGCCTACCCTGAAGCAGCCTATTCACTCTGGTTCTGAAAAAAGTCAGGCTGTATATGCTCGGAAACACAGATGCAGGCAGGGAGTTCCATTGCTTCGCGAATGTTCACGAAAAGCGCTTGGTGCTTGCGGGGGGAATATCAACCAAGAAGGGATGATAGCCCGCAATGCGTCTGGATGTCTGATTGAAAAAAGGGGCAGGCTATGAGCTCATGCAGCTAATGAGCTGTTTTTTCTCCTAGCTCAGATCGGCATGGAAATACTTGTTGCCCAAAATAAAACTTATGCAAGGTGCATTAGCGATTCTATTTTGGTTATCGAATGTTAAAATAGTGCTTTGTTGGCGGCTGAGTGCAGTCGCATTGATTTAAGCCGAAAATGGACTGGAAATATGCAGCCAAATTGAATTTCGTGCACTATGCCCATCTATACTAAGGTTAATATTGAGTGTATGCTTAGCGGTAGTGGTCAAGTGGTTAAGCCTGTGGTCGAATTGGCCCATGTTTAATTCAGTATATAAGTTTTTTTTTACCATCATGACTCAAGTATGGTAGTTGGCATCGATCATCACATAAGCAGAGAAAATATTGACATAAGACCATAAAGGACACAAACGTGTTAATTTATCGCCGCCTGACGTAAACAACGTAGGACTCTGAAGCTCCTTACGTCACATGCTCAATTAAATAAAATTTCTATTCAAATTTGAATAACGTGTTTCTCTATCTGCTGAATTCTGCTTCGTATACTTGTTTTGGTAATTCTCAAAAAGTATTCTCCACCTAACGTTTGTGGCGAATTATTTTATAGTAAATTACCCCTTATGGATCGTCAAACCTTCTTGGTGGCAATTTTTTTATTGTAAACTACTTTATAAGAGTTATTTACCGTAAAAAATCGGTAAGGTGGTTCGTTGGACCAGGAATGCGGTCAAAGGGCTCAATATATATAATACCCATGGCTTTTCGTAGTGGTTAAAAACAATCAGCTTGTCATTAGACAGTCAACAATCAGTAGCCATTTAGACTTTTGGCAAAGAAAAAATACACTATGCTTTTGTTACAATATTGTCCTGTCAAAAAATCACTCTCACAGAATTAAAAGTAAGCAAGCACTCACAAACTTTCCTACGAGTATGCATAATCACGATCGTAATAACAAATTGAAAAACAAAAGTTTGGACAACTTGTTAATAATAGAAGCGTTTTCAATGGCAACAAAATTGCAAACAATAACTTCCAAAAACTTAGGAGGCCGCACAAAGCCGAAGAGCCGGTGAATAATTAAGTTGCTGTGTAATTTGTTTCACAATTTTGGTTTTATGCGACGCCATTGTTACAAATTGTACGTTGCCTACATAGAAATTGGAATAATATAAGTACTGTGACGTATAGTGATATTGCGTTGCCGCTCACCCGCTACCCGGTGGTATGGGCACAGAATTAATATTAGTACTACGTACAGAAAGGAAACTCCCTGCCCCTCCCGCAATATGGCACCCCCCCGCTCCTTCCGCACTTCTCCCCCGTTCTTGTGTAACTGTGGGACGTTCGACTATGAAAACGCACACATTGACGTGTTACTGACATGTTCACGGATATACAGTTTCATTTGTAATAGTAGTAGGCATATTTGACGCGCCGTTTCTATGAAGCGCCCGCCCTGTGGTATGGGGCTGTGTCATTCTACTCCGATACGTCGTGGTGGACGGACGTGTGTCCGGATACATGGATTGTCACGTTTAGTACGGTGGAACAACAAAATGTTTGGCTGTGGTGATGTACAGCTACTTGCGACGGTGGGGCACGTAGCCTTGTCGTAGACCGAGACACCACAATTACTCGTACCTACTAGTATAAGACTATAGAACGCGTATAGACGCCCATAGTATACAGGATGTTTTTTAAATCATTGGCATCCTTTCTACTGGTGAAAGTACTCATGAACATGAGCAACTTTTTGTATGGGACCGACTCAATCCGATGGAAAAAAAATCAGCTGTTCCATACATTTCGGGTGAGTAGGTATTGGAAAATAGTATGGAACAGCTGATTTTTTTTTCCATCGGATTGAGTCGGTCCCATACAAAAAGTTGCTCATGTTCATGAGTACTTTCACCAGTAGAAAGGATGCCAATGATTTAAAAAACACCCTGTATAAAATCAAAATCAAAAATTCTTTATTAAAACTTGGCCCCCAAAGAAGGCATTTTTTCATGTCGAAAACGAATTATATAAATAAGCCTCAAAGCTACAAACTACTAGCATTTCGGAACGACCACTGTTGAGAAGAAATGCCGAAAGAAACGCATGAAACAGTCTTGGTCGCCTAACATGCCAGAGGGGCCTTTTTTATATACTATTTTTTTTACTAAATACATATACATACTGTATATATGTATATATATACAAGCTTAATATAATAGTAAGTCTATGTAGACGCCTGACATAAACCGCTTAGAACTCTAACTAAAGCTCTTTACCTTACACACACTCAATCGAAACGACCTAAATTTTTGACGATGGCAATCAAAGGAGTTGATTACTTTCCCGCAAATATTCGATGTCGCTCTAGAGAATAAAAAAGATTTACATGTTTAATGTAGAAATGATGTTGATTGAGATAGTTTTATGAATAAAAGGATACCGACGAAACATATTTATTTGTTTATTTTTTAAACTTTATTGCACAAAATTACAAAAAATATGGACTTAACGCCATATGGCATTCTCTACCAGTCAACTATTAGACCAAATAGAGAGTATACATTTGTAATATTAATCGTCGAAACATAATTTAACAAATAAATAAGATAGGTATATTCAACAACCAGTTAAATTAAGCACCGACGAAAGTGTCATTACATCCACGTGCTCTACGCAATTCCAAATCCGCAATAAACCGCCTGCGTCCGCTTCAAACTGGCTAGAACCAGTTACAACCAACTCGCGCGTATAATCAAGCGGTTTATGGCGCCAAAATAGAGATCGGAGAACACATAACACTAGAATAATTCTAGATATAAACACAGCACATAGACTCCTATTCATTTTATGAGGCCTGAAACAACATGGCATCTTGAACTCGGTTTAATCAACTAAGAACTGTGTCACAGTAACAGAATACATAATAGTATGACTGTGTTTTTAATTAATTACAATTGTTTCAAATTCATGTGATTTTATAAAAATATTCTAAACTGCAAGTTCTTCAAACTATGAAGTGAGAAGCCATGCGAAAATATTGCAAGTCATGCTGTCCTGTGAAAGTGACTCGTCTTTAATCTCTCTCTCTCTCTCTCTCAGCCGAAAGACGTCCACAGCTGGACAAAGGCCTCCCTCAAGGATTTCCATAACGACCGGTCGGCTCTTGTCCTGTCTTGAATCTAGTTGGCACTAAATCAAATTTCCACACTAGGTGGCGCTGTTCGATATTAAAACTCGCTGTGGTTTGCTTCCCACATTTATTTAACTCTCTCTAATAACCCCCAAAAATGTGCTATTACTTCAGCTAAATACAATAAAACCTCTAACACGCTAGAGTTTATATAGTATTTGCTGCAGCTACGATATTGGATCTTGATAGAATTTAAGTTACTCTAATGAATGACTTCATAAAGCATCAAGGAAAAGTCGGAGCAGAGGTCATACTCATGCATGCTCAATAGAATTGAATTTCCGTTTGAATGTGAATGTTCAATTACGTATTGCTTTATAAAGCATCAGAGCGACAGACATTGTCATATATAAGACAACTTTTACAAACATATTCCTATGGAGGTAAACAGAGGAGGATTTCAGCTTGACAAGATCCTTACAGACCGCTATCGCTTCCTCTACAGTCACCATTCTAAGAATCTCCATAGGCTTTTCCTATTATTGACTTTTACAACCTGCGCGGGAAAAAAATAGCAGCTGGCAAATTCTGTTTTCCTTTGTTCCCAAACCAGTATAGAAGATATCTATATTCTAACTTCCTAACTAATATTATAAATGCGAAAGTGAGTTTTTTGTCTGCTTGTTTGTTAGCTCTTCACGCTTTATCTACTGAACCAATATTCCTGAATTGTCGCATACACATAGAAGTACTGAGAACTTGAGAAGGATATAGGATACTTTACATCCCTAGATAAAGCACTGTTCCCGTGGGATATACACACGGGCGAAGCCGCGGGCAAAAGCTAGTTTTAGTATAAATCCAGTCTCGTTAGTAGCCAAGCACGTATCAATATTTCTTGCCAGGGTTGGCATAACCATTTTTTCGCGGCCAACAAATCGGACTTGTACGTGAGATACGTAAGAATGAGATTAGGAGCGACCCGTGATTTTGTATCAATATTCTTGCCGAAATGAAATTAGGGGCTATATCACCTCGTATTGCAACAGTGGAATGTTAAAATCATTGACGAAGAAAAAATAAAAAAAGAGGGATTTGCCGAGACACAAATAAAAAAAAAATTGTTCCAGATGACTTTATACTAATAATAAATCTTTATTTCGGACTAGTCCATATTTAGTTAGTATACAATTGTTCTTAATACTAGTGTTAGTAACGTTTACATTTAGGTACAATAGATGGCGCTTAGTAAAAGGCGAGAGAAAAAGTTCCATACAAAAAGCAAAAAATTCACGGGATTGGCATTTAAAAAAAAACAACTATAAAGTATCAATATTGTGAGTTGTGCAACTGTCAAACTGTTATGTTATTTTTTTTTCTGCCTCTGGTTGACAAGAAAAAGCGCACCAGGTTCAGCCATTATTACGACTCGGCTTTCATAAAACGCTATCTGTTCAGACTTTTTTATACTGATTTTTTTTCTTAATTTAGCTGTCAGAAAATCGCTCATTAAGCTTACTTTTAACACCTTTTTTTTATTTTCGATTTCGATCCACTCTAAATAAAACGGACGTATCCTCCTTTTTAAAAAAAAAACGGGTGTTGCCAAATATAGCTGGCTGACAAGGACCAAATCAGATGGCCGAACGACGAATAAACCGAAAATTGTGTTTTCTTTCTCGATGAAACCGTGCTAATTTTCATAATAAAAATATTCCTTTTCAGTAAATAGTTTTTGAGTTTAAAAACAAACGAATCTCTTTCTTCATACCTAGAACCAAGTATTTTGTTATTAATGACACACTATACATAGAACAATCGCTTTGCCTGCTTATAAAATAGCCACCACAGATTTTGATATACTATGCCTCTATGCCTTATCTAAATCTGTGATAGTCACACTGAAAAAACTACTTATAGACTGACCAGGAATATAAAAACCCTAGCCATGTTGCGGAAAAACAAAGAACTAATTTCTTACACTGGCAACTAATATTAAAAACCTATCTGTCATTTCTTCTGTCAAAGTTTGACTTTTGATTAAGGGCGGATCCAGTAATTTTATTTCTATTGGGAAGGGCACCGTTTTCCGTTCTCGAGAAAATTTCCGAGAAATTTTTAAGGAAGTTTCAGCTTGTTTTTTGGAAATTTCGAGAACGGAACATCACTAATGGTGGCGGATTATTTTTTTACTAAATCCTGTTATTTTTACAACTCGAATCTTAATTTGATATGTACTGTTATGGAACCTGCCTCCACAGTACATATGCACACAAAAGAGCAGTCGGGAATGTGGGGGGGAGGGGAGGTACGTGTCCCCGTGCTCCCACCCTATAGATCCGCTACTTCTTTCAATAATGTTGCTATATAAAACGCATAAGTGCTGCCTCTTATTCAGGGTTTTTATATTTCTGGTCAGGCTTTACTTATTCACAACCAAACTTTCGTCAACCCATAACATAAAAAGTGACTACATAATTTTTTGCAATATGTAGCCAAACCCAGATGGCTAATAACAGAAAAACTTTTTGTTAAAATCGAGTTAACTTTATTAGTATTTTGTCAAACTTTGGTTATTCCTAAAATAACCAAATTAGGACTCCGCTACGGAATGTCTAAGGACGAAACGTCTATGTACGTTTGTTCTAAAGTTTGTGAGTGCAATGTACGTTAGTCCTAAAGTATCCTAGTACTACGTATTCCAGTGCTAAAGTACCCAATGTCGAAGTATGCGTAGTTAGGTTATCCTATTTTTGAGTGCAAAAAGTGAATAAATACATCTTTTTCGCGACAGAATTACTCTCAAAATATCCTAAATTCAATCAAGTTCTGTCTGGTAATCTATTTACTCCATTAAATTATCAGTAGCTATCCTTCGCTTTCCGATTTCTGCCTTTCACTCTCCGAAGCAAATTGACTTGAAATAAGATTTGCTGAGTAGCCGTACGAAGGTAAACGGTAGCTGAGAAACTCTGTAATGAACTCAATTATATTTTTTGCTTAGTCATTCCTTATTTTTTTCTTTTAATTTTGAGGGTTATTGATGTAAAATATCTAGTAGTTGGCAATAAAATTAACTTGAAATGTCATAAAATCGGCAAATGGCTTGACGCCGTCGAGTCACTATACTGAGATGTTTTACATCTGCCGTGCGTCCCGTGGTGTCCAACATCACGCCCGGCTAGTTTTGAATGTATAGAGAACTATACTCTAGGTCTAAAAATGATAGGTAAAGTCTAGATTGATAGGTAGTTAAAAAAATTAAATCAATTCTTTTTTTTTTAATTTTAAATCGTTTTTGTTGAAATAGAACGCACTCATAGACATTGACAACATCTGTCACTGTCAAGTTTTTCCCGCCATTCTTTTGTGCTCTCTTCCTACGTTGTTCGTATTGTGCTACTGAGTTAAACTCCAATAAACTGAATTATTTAGATAATTACTAGTTTTTCATTAGTTTTCATTCAAAAATAAGTATCATACTTTGCCTACTTTGCTAAATTATATAATTAACAAGAAAATAGATTCAAGAACACTGGTGTCAAGGTATCCTTAATTTGTTTTGTTTCTCCGACAAAATGGACGATTTAAACGCTACAGACGATAAAACATGATGGTCCCATAAACTCTAATGTTAAACAACAAATCTCAAGTTTATTCTAAAACGAATGTTTACTTTCTATTCTGAGTAATGACGTTTTTATAGACTTGGTGGTTACGTACAGCGATTTGCATAAATAAATTCACACAATATCTAGATATAGACATACATTATAAAACATAGGCTGGACCTGATTTTCCGTCAGTGTTTTTTTCAAGATACCTAAAATGATTTGACATGAGAGACTTTATTAGTATTTGACATGAGTTAAATACTACCGCCATCTGACGGCAACTGTATACTTACTCGTAAATAAATAAAACAAATACTTTTTTTTTTTTTACTTACTCCGCTGGCTCATTGACCCCAAAGTGGATCTTGGCCTCGGAAACTAGATAGCGCCATATACTTCTATTCTGCGCGGTGGCTCGCCAGTTATCCGCGCTATTTTTCAACCGACTTCCCAAAAAAGGAGGAGGTTATATGTTTCGATGTATGTATGTTTTTTTTATATGTATGTTCGCCGATTTCTCCGCCAATTGTAGACTGATTTCCAAAATTGTTGTTTTATTCGTAATGGTGTATTCCCAAGTTGGTCCCATTTTAACCACGTCAGAATCTGTTCGGCAATTTTAAAGATACCTAACAAAATATTAAAATAGCAACATTGCATTATAGAGCAAAAGCCCGCGACAGCATGCCCTTCCTTATTTTATTAAAACTTAATATTTTCTGTGCATGTCCCCAACATAGAAATAGGGATTAGCGACTATAAAAGTTGGATCATGATTACTTAGGCAGATTATTGGTAGCAACAACATTTAAAGTGGTAGCTCAATTCCTCATAGTAAAGTTTTTAAAGATTTTATTCCTAATAATATTAGGAATCACGCCATCCATTACCAGGCAATTGGTGCAGATATAAACCACTGCTAGATATTGTAACTTTACTAAATTATAGTTATATTTGTTTTAATATAAAAAATGAATTAAATGTTACTTTGGGAGGCCCCAAGGGTGATTTTTATACCTATAAAAATCATCCTTGCTATAAAATATTACCTGCATAAGCAACTAAGATCCAAATTTCATACCTAGTCGATAATATTTTTTACTCGTATACCTATACCACGCAGAAAAACATTCAGCAATTTGAAAATAAGGAAGGTTTGGTCATCACAGGCTCTCGGTCTATTTATGTGCCAAAAATAATAGACAATTTGACATGTTCTGACATTTCAAATCAAACTGACATAAAAAAGTTTCAAATTCTTAATTCTTTATTTTCGGCCAGTGAAAGAAAAGTTTTAGTTTTTATTAAAGAAAAAGGTGTAGAAGCACTAAAAATGATAAAATAAAACTTTTTTCCAAAAAATGAACCGACTTCCATCATAAAACTTAAAATCATGAAATAACAATAAAGAAAAATGTATTAGCATACTACCTACTGAATGAGGTGAAGTCGGTGCCAAGTTATAATTGTGTGGTGCTAAATTAATCATGTATAAAAATGCCTAGCTGATCAATTACATAACATTCTTACTCCTGCACTTGGCACCGACTTCACCTCATTCAGTAGGTAGTATGCTAATACATTTTTCTTTATTGTTATTTCATGATTTTAAGTTTTATGATGGAAGTCGGTTCATTTTTTTTGGAAAAAAGTTTTATTTTAGGTAACAATCATGTAACAATTAACATTTCAACTAAGGTCGCAATGCTTATGGCAGGCGACTTCGCTCTTCTTATACGAGTAGCTAGGTTACATACCAGTGGACCGCTATCTACATCATATATTATAATGTATACAGGGTAAATTCTAAACCATTGGCATTCTTTCTACCGGTGAAAATACTCAAAAATATCAATAACTTTATTAGGGACCGAACTCTCATATATGTATTTAAAAAAATCTGTTGTTCCTTGTTCTGCTTCGATCCTGATTTGAATTTAATTTTTATCTTTTGTTCTTAAACAATTCATTGTGGTTACTTGATCACAAACATAACATGTTTTATTATATTATTATTATTTTTTCTTATATTTTATTTTATTTTTGACTGTACACAATTTAGTGTATGTATAAAGTTAATGAATAGCCCCTCTGGCATGCTAAGCGACCAAGACTGTTTCATGAGTTTCTTTCGGCATTTCTTCTCAGCAGTGGTCGTTCCGAAATGCTAGTAGTTTGTAGCTTTGAAACATAATATATTATGATTAAATAATTAGTTATCGACGTGAAAAAGAGCCTTCTTTGAAGGCCAAGTTTCAATAAAAAAATTTGACTTTTGATTTTTTCTATACTATTTTAGAATAGTTAGATTATTTTTGTTTAACAGAGTAGATTAGGTAGGAATTCTAACTAATCTACTCATAATGTATCGATCGAATAGCTGATTTTTTACACGACTGACCAAAACTTTTTTTTTTGAC
>CM031566.1:2162543-2423907 GCA_018467065.1 Ephestia elutella | reverse complement strand
TATAAACTTTTTATATATTATACTATAATTGCTGTTGCCTGCGAGTCCGCCCTGAGCGGAAATTGTTTCGAATGTTATTTCATACAAACTTCCACCTCCACTTCCCCAAGAGTCCCCCATGGTGTCCTCGGAGGCTATGCAGCCTTTTGAAGGCATAAGTCGGTACTGAATGTGGGTATAGGCATGGCCTTTAATCCTATCCATCGTTCTCTGCTCAGCTATCTCGCATATCTTTGGTGTAGACGCAGCCTTAACTTTTTTGCTCTCAATTCAATCCGACAGAGAGGAAAAATAATAGATTCGTTAACAAGTTCGGTCAACTCTCGGCTTCCGAACTTTTGGAAGATCTGACCACGGTCATTAGTGAAGAGAATTACTGGAGTGTTAAATCAGGTTAGTTAAAACTTCGGCGTTTCGTTCTCCCGGTAATTTAGGGATAAAAAGTACCTACTTATTCAGTTGGCTCTGTGACTCCAAAGTTGATCTTGGCCTTTGAAACGAGAGAGCGCCATAGTGTTCTGTTCTGCGCTATGGTTCACCAGTTGCCCGCTCCCAGCTTACGCAGATCAGCCTCCACAGTGTCTCTCCAGCGATATCTGGGGCGCACGACTGGGCCTGACATGGGACCTGACACCTTTTCCAGGTAGGCTGATTTGACGCCAGGAGCCTCCATCATTCTCTCTAGAAGTAAAATAAAAAGTACCCGGAAAATGACCTGATACACGATGTTCCATAGATAAATTAGTTATTAGTACCAGGTTCTATTACGATTGAGTAACAAACATACTCACAAAGTCACATCCAAACGTTCGCTTTTGCCCGTGGCGTCGCCCGCGTAATTTAGATACTAAAACCATTTGACCAACACCGTCCATTGGTGAAAAATGCATGAAAATCCGATCAGTATTTTTTTAGTTCATTGCGAACAGACAGACAGACACGGCGGGGGACTGAAAGAGAAATCCTAATATTACTAATAATTCCTAATATTTCTAATTCCTAATAATTCCTAATTCCTAATAATTCCTAATTCCTAATAATTCCTAATTCCTAATATTCCTAATATCCTAATCCTAATCCTACTAATAATATTATAAATGCGAAAGTTTGGATGTGAGTTTGTGAGTCTGTGAGTTTGTGAGAATGTTTGTTACTCAATCACGCAAAATCTACTGGACGGATTTCGATGAAATTTGGTATACGGGTAGAAAAATGCCGGAAATAGCACACAGGGTACTTTATATCCCGAAATTCCTACGGGAACGAAGCCCCGGGGCGTGGCTAGTTAATAATTTAGTTATAGCATTTATTAATCTGTGGTTATAGTTTCTACATTCTAGCAAGCGATCAAAAGTTCTAGCCTTATCCCAAACTACCCTCCACCATGAACGAGGTAGTTTAATTGAGCCCGTGTAGATAACTAAGATTATTAATATGGAAATTTAACCCAAGAAACTGGTCGGTCATGCTGTATATTAATTCATATTAGACTTGTATTAGAAGAACGATAAGAAGAAGATGATTAGACTTGATTGTTGATTACGCTTGGCAGGTAGTGCCAAAACTACGCAACTTTTTAGATGACTACCCGCCCAATGGGTATATATTTTCAGGGTTATGTACTAATGTTATGGGAGTATATTTTTTCTATCATAATACCTAAGTTGTAGGGCGGCGACACACGAGCGACGCGGTAGCACGTCAAACCCAAATCGCCCCGTCTGCGAATGGCCATAAACTTATGTATAGAGTTACATTTGACTTGTTTTAAATAATAAATGCATAAACAGGTGACCCGCTTGCTCATTTGCCGCCCTGAAAAAAAAGTCTGCAATATTTTTTTTTTATGACAAACATAAAAAAAAATATTGCAGACTTTTTTTTTTAATTTTATGACATAAAATAAAATAGCACCATATCTACAGTAGGTATATCATAGTTTAACTTTTAAGATGAAATAAATTCTGATAATTATATTTGTAATACCACAATACAGTCTTGATGTAGGGTAATTTATTCGGCCATTACCAAATCATATAATTCAATTACGGCCATCGTTTGGCCAGCTAATGGCAGTTTGGTTGTAGGTAGACCCATTTGGAGAACTTAGGTAGGTACCCACCCCACAGCAATGCTAATTTATAACTTACTAGCCGCGCCCCGGGGCTTCGCTCCCGTAGGAATTTCGGGATAAAAAGTACTCTATGTGCTATTCCCGGTATTTTTCTACCTGTATACCAAATTTCATCAAAATCCGTCCAGTAGATTTTGCGTGGTAGAGCAACAAACATCCTCACAAACTCACATCCAAACTTTCGCATTTATAATTTAGTAGGATCTTTACTTCTCTTTTAGTCGTATTCCTCATGACTGAGGGTCGTGGTCATTATGGAATGAAACACACACAAAAACTATTTGGAAATGTTAATGGAGTGGTTTGCCATTGCCTTCTCCTTTTCACACACTAGCTGGCTGCTAGCTGTTATCTTTACTAGGAGATACTATTTATTTTTGGGTAATGGATAAGCTTGATTGAAAGTTGGCATAGTCGGTAGATAAATGTCATATTATTACGGAGGTTGAAACTTGACATAGACGGACGGATGGAACCTACATATAATTATAGAGGTTTCTCTCAAGAGAAGGCAGAGACTATGCTATGATCTACATTACATTTGCTACGATCGTTATAGAATTATCTCTCTTCTTCTATATACAGTACTAGCTTGCGCCCGCGGCTTCGCCCGCGTGAATTTCCCACGGGAACAGTGCCTTTTCCCGGGATGAAAGGTAGATGGAAAATTACCCTATGTCCTTCTCCGTACTTCCAGCTATGTGTATGCGAAGTTTTAAGAAGATTGGTTCAGTAGATAAAGCGTGAAGAGGTAACAATCAAACAAACCAACAAACAAACAAACTCACTTTCGCATTTTATAATATTAGTTAGGATTAGGACTAGTTAGGATTAGGATTACTCTCTTCATACACGTCGGATACGAGTAATTAGGAACTCACTGCACTGATAGTTGCCCAAGGAGTTCAGTGAGCTAAAGTTACATTAATAAATAGAATAATAATGTATACAAACATCTACAAGGCGTCTTAAATTAGTGTTTAAAAGAATATGGCATATAGTTGTTAGACTAACTAATTTTATATTTTTTATACTACCTACTTAGTAAGCAAAGACGCAAGCGGCCATCGCAGCTCATGGACTGCCAGGCCTGCAATACCAGGATACACGTGCGTTGCCGTATCCTAAATTATATTTTCACACAGCTTGAATCTTTGTGAATCTTTGTGTACGTGCTTGGGAAGAAATTCCTTTTGAAGCGGTACTGTACGCGACATTTTAGACTCCATCTGATTTTTATATGGATGCTCCTTATATCTCCTTTTTACACGATTGACCAAAAAAGGAGTGTTAATAAGTTTGTTTTCAGGGTGCATGTATGTATGTAAGTTTCTTTATTCCACCTTATGTCCTGAACGGCTTGACAGATTTTGATGTGAGAGGTATTTTTAGATTCCTTGCATTCTCTCGAGTGACATAGACTATGTGAGTTGTCAGTCGTATTTTTTTATTTTTTATAATTAGCTTGTTAAAAATGTCCCTAGTCTGATCTCAGTTCGCCCAAGGTTTATCCTGACTAAAAAGTCGTCAAAGTCGATTTTTAATACGTTTTTAGAAGCACTTTTGGTTCTGTAAAAAAGTGTTAATAATAAACCTACTTGAAAGTGCTTAAGTATTGACATTACAAGTGCTATAAAACTACATGTCCAATTTCATAACTGCGCGAACAAGCAAACTACACCATTTGGTAAAAAATAAAATGGCATGCCAGCATTTTTATTAAATCTCCGCGGCGAGCTTGCCAAAAGTTTCAATGAACTTTAAGCTCGGTCCCAGATGCATTTGGATGCTTTCCAATGTGTCCATTGGAAAATGTTCGGTCTATGACAAGTGCTAAACGGCCACTGATCATTTTTTAAGCTTTAAGTTTGTTTGTATCGTTAAATGGTATCCATCAAAACTGAGTGGAGGTATTTGAATAATCTAATGGTTGTTTAAAACATATCTCCTTTCATCATCAGAGGAGAATTCCGTTTACACACACCTACACACTCAATTTTGGTGGATACCATTGAACGATATAATAATTGCTTATCAAATAAAAGTACAAACTCATTTTGAGTATAATTAATAATAACATGTATAAACACTGAGGTTTGTCTTTATGTTACTAATGTAAGTTTACATCTGTACTATAATTAATTTAATGCTATATCAATACTAGATAAATCTAAATTAGGTATTTTAAAAATAATTCTTTAAGTTGATTGATGTGCATCTCTTCTCTCCGCTGTGACTTCACCTCAATCAGTAGGTAGCATGCCAATACATTTTTCTTTATTGTTATTTCTTGATTTTAAGTTTTATGATGGAAGTCGGTTCACTTTTTTGGAAAAAAGTTTTATTTAATTTATTTATGTATATAATAATTAGCCCGCCGGATCAGCACGGGAGGGTCGAAAAGATCCTATATAATGTGCTGAAACCGAAAATCCAACAAATCGAGGGGGTTGCAAGCAAACACGGCAATTAACCCTTCTTATTCAACCCTTTCGAGGCAAAACATACCTATAATGCCTGAATCAGGGAAAAATCCCAATTACGCATCCTTTAGAGAGGTAAACACTTAAATATAATCATAAAAAAAATCATATTCTTTATTTTTTAACATTATCTGACGTTAGCATTCCTAATATTATAAATGCGAAAGTGAGTTTATTTATTACTTCTTCACGCTGTATCTACTGAACCAATTTTACTGAAATTTCGCATACACATAGTTCGAAATACTGGAAAGGATATATATAGGGTACCTTTCATCCCGGGCAAAGAGAATGTAATCACTACGTTATAAGAGACGGGACTCCCATGCAAAAAAGTGTCCGATACAAATGTCAAAACTGAGGTACCGATAGAGATGCACTTATGCGAGGAACTGCAGGTACGAATGAGATGGAAATAGTCGGCCATTAAAATGTTACTCCGTTTCATAGATCAGTTTTTTCCTTTGAAGTTGCGACCACCTAATCCTGGGAAAAAGCCCTGTTCCCGTGGGAAATTCACGCAGGCGAAGCTGCGGGCAAAAACTAGTTTACTTATACCTAAGTTCAAGTGAAGAAGAAACGGCACAACGAACTTCTCCACAGTAATATGTTTTGTAGGTATTTGTATACCTATTTCTTTATTTGTTTGAAGAGCTAATATCTAGAACTTCAAGGCCGATCTATATAGGCTAAATCTTAGGTTAACTCAAATATGTGTAAGGCTATCTGAAATCTTGAAATTCGTGCCATAGCCAGGTGGTCTAAAATGGATACAATGACGAATTGGAATATGATCCAATTCGTCATTGTACCAAGTTACTTTTCGTACTAAACGAAAAATGGCATGTGAACATGATGATATGAAATATGAGTTCTCTACCATGAACACAGAATTAACTGAAATGAGGAAACAAATGTCAAATATGCAAGCTCAAATGAGTGAAATGATGTCGTACATAATGACTAGTAACAACATGCAAATTGAAAAATTTAATAAAATAAGCGAAGATATTTCTATCATAAAAGAGCAAGCTAATAATATGAAAACAGCGACTGAATACTTAACTGAACAACAAAACAGCTTAAAAACCGATATTGAGAGCCTTAAAAATCTTACCGCAAAAAGCGAAGACAGAATAGCGGTCCTTGAATCTCGAAGTACACCATTATCATCATGCCCATCATCAAATATAATACAAACTCAAGAAAATATGGTAGCTGAGCTTAATGAACGCAGTTTAAGATGCAAAAATATTTTGGTTGCTGGAATACCAGAACCTACATCAACACATACCCAAGAGAGACAGGAACAGGACAAAACAGAAGTCTACAATATTATAAAAGAATATTTCTTTTATAATATTGTAGACTTCTGTTTTGTCCTGTTCCTGTCTCTCTTGGGTATGTGTTGATTGTCCAGAACCGGTGAAAGTATTTCGCCTAGGAAAGTATTGCCCTACCCAGAAACGATTACTTAAAGTCACATTTACCTGCCAAGAACACGCTGTACAAATATTAAAACATAGAGTACAATTGAAAAACAAAGAAACCAATCTTGCTATAAAATATGTTAAAGGAATTCCTAAGATTGTAACTTCGGCTTCAAAAAACTCCCAACAGCGTCTGCCATATGCAGATCCGTAACAAACAGTGAGATCAACAATATCTCCTATCAAATTGTAAATAAGTACAGTGATATAGTAATGGGCAAAAAATCTTTGAAATTCTTGTATGCTAACGCCTGCAGTATAATGAAAGCTGGAAAGTTGGACGAATTGAGATGTATTATTCAATCACTCGATACCACTCTTCACGTCATAGTTATCTCCGAAACATGGATAAAATCAGATGAAGATGCAAAAACAATGCAAATACCTGGTTATACACACTACTATAACTACAGAATAGGAGTAAAGGGCGGGGAGTTTCAATTTATGCCCACAATTCCATGAAGCATAGCCTCATTGAACAGAAGTCAATAGATGAGAATCACTACTTATGGGTCCATATTGACAAATTCTCTCTGGACATAGGAGCGATATATAAACCTGGTCGTACTAACAGTTCTAACTTCCTAGATGAATATACCTCGCAATTAGAAAAACGCAAACGAGCCATAATCTTTGGAGATTTTAACTATGATCTGCTACGTCCGGATTTATCAACTACTTATAAACATACCGTAAACGAGAGCGGTTATTACATAATAAACAAAGTCGATGAATTATATTGTACCCGTGACAGGAAATCTAGGAAATCAATTTTGGACCACGTATGTACGAACTTAAAACAAAATAAATTCCATTTGGCTATGGTTCAATCTAATATGTCGGACCACAAACAAATATTTGTGGAGATTGAAAAATTCAAGCCAGATCCTATTAAATCGACTGAATATGAAGCTGTTAATTATGATAAATTGTACAAAACAGTGGAAAGTAATTCAAATCAAGTCGTAGAGTATTCCAATTTTGAAAAGGACTTGTTATCCAGTATCAATAAGTGTAAATCCAAGAAGGTCAAAAAGTTGAATCCTCCAAAACAAGATTGGATAAAGAAGGAAATTATAGTCGCTATAAACAAAAGAAATACTCTTTGGGTTGAGAAAAACAATAACCCCAACGATTCAAAATCGGATGAAGAACTTTCGAGAGCAAGAAAACATGTTACTAGCCTAATTCAAAGAACTAAGGCAGACTACTATCATAAGGCTTTCAAAGATTGTCTAAACAAACCTGCAAAAATGTGGTCCCTAATAAATAACTTATATTGCAACAAAGTAAAGGAGGTAACCCCACCATCAAAACTACAGACAGATCATGGAGATATAACTGATAATGATGATATTTGCAAGTGCTTCAATGACTACTTCTCAACAATTGGAGAATTATTGGCAAATGAAATACCTCAGAAATATCACAAGGATAATGTCTTCACTACCGCACAGTGTAAACCGACACCGGATACGCCCGATCTTTTCCAGTTCTCACCTACTACAGAGACTGAAGTCAGTGAAATTATTGATAACTTAAATTGTAATAGTGCTTCGGGAGTCGATGGTGTAACTGCAAAAATAATCAAAAGTATAAAAAAATTAATAGTCACAAACTTGACAATCTGTATAAACAAATGTCTAGAGCAGGGTATCTTTCCTGATAGTTTGAAAGTTGCTAAAGTAACCCCAATTTTTAAATCCGGAAACAAATCTATCCCAAGCAATTACCGGCCCATATCTGTTTTGCCAATAATATCAAAAATTTTCGAAAGAATTTTGTACAACCAAATTGATACTTATCTTAAATCTAAAAACACAATTTCCAGCAAACAATATGGCTTTAGACCAAAATCCAACACCCTTTCAGCATCAATAGATATTATTACTAAAATTAAAACTAATATAGACCAAAAACAAATAGCGTTAGGAGTATTCATAGACCTCAAAAAGGCTTTCGACACGGTTTGTCATAGGGTATTATTAAAAAAACTGGCAAGCATCGGTATTAGTGGGACAGCGCATAAAATGATAGAATCCTACCTCTCAAATCGCCAACAAATAGTAAAAATTGGAAACCACCAAAGTGAGCCTAACCCTATCTCTTACGGGGTCCCACAGGGTTCAATTTTGGGTCCCTTACTGTTCCTAATATATATAAATAATATAAATGATATGGGTCTGCGGGGCGACCTCACACTTTATGCTGATGACACAAGTCTTTTCTACTTTAGTAACTCAGTGGAAACAGTAATCACGAACGCTCAAAACGATCTTGACATATTACACCAGTGGTTCCAATACAACCTACTTACTATCAATGTATCGAAAACAAATTTCATTATATTTAAAGCAAAAAATAAGAAAATTGAAGATTTCAAACCACTTAATATAAATGGACACAAAATCGACAGAACTGATAAACAAACTTACCTGGGTCTTATTCTTGACAGTCAACTCTCATGGGTTCCACATATTGCAAAAATTAAATCTAAACTATCATCGCTTACTGGTGCCTTACGGGGCATTGTCCGATTCCTACCAAAGAAAACTCGCTACTGTATCTACAACTCTCTGGTTAAACCACACATAGATTACCTTATCCAACTTTGGGGTATAGCTGCAAAAACCAATTTAAATAAAATACAAAGATCACAAAACAAACTTATAAAAGTTTTATTTCATTTTGATTATTTAACACCGACCGAAAAGGTTTACAAAGATACTAAGCTCATGACAATAAAACAAAGTTATATATATTATACATGCCTTCTAATACGAAAGATCTTGACAAAATCCATACACACCCAAATTAATTTTAGTAAAAAGAAGCAAATACATAAAATGCAATTAAGAAACGCAAACAATCTAGCATTAAGAGCACCCAGAACGAATTATGGCAAAAAGAGTATCTTATATGAAGGGTGTAAGTTATATAATAATCTCCCCAAAAATGTGAAGGAAGTGCAATCAATGTATTCCTTTAAAAATTGCTAAAACATTTTGTGGGTAAAAACTACACAATATAATTACTTATAGAACATATTTACAGCAAAAGAGAACCCACTTAAATAAATAAAAAATTAAATAATAATATATTTATACATTTTATAAAATATAAAATAATAAATTATATCGTAATAAATTAAAATTTATAATAAAATTATATACTAATAGAAATAATAATAAAAATAAAATAATAATATTAATAATAGTAATACAAAAAATACTCACATATTATAAACAAATAGAAACAAAAATATTAACAGGCTAATATTACATAGAATATATTACAACATAATTAAATACTTACTCGTGTGACTCGATGTCCCTTCCAGCTGCGTCGGGCTATACATCCTTGTATTTACACCACTCGACGCTCGAAGTTGTGACCGCTCGATCAATGATATTTTTTAAAGTGAGGGTAACCGCACCGAATAGTTTTAGTTAATTAGAATTTATGTTAATCTGTACGCGTATACCGAAAATGATATTGTTGTTATTTGAATTTATTTGTGTTGTTCTCATGTGAAGTGAATTTGTAATTCTTAATGAGAATAAATGATCTTAAACCTTATCCATTTCCTAAACATTTCAAAATTAATCTTATATCATTTCAAATATGGTTCATTTTTAAGTATTTAAGAAATTGCCTTTTAGACCCTCAATTCAGAAATATCAAACTGGCTGTGCCCTTCGGCTCCTCACCTTTATTACAATACAACAAAAGCTTGCTTCCGGCGGTCTGGGAGCGAAGAAAAAACATATATAGAATGTGCCAGCTGTTTCTCTTCCCGCGCAGTTTGTAAAAGTCAATCGAGGGAAAGGGCTTTAAACTATGGATTCCTCCACTCATAGGCGATGGGCTAGCAACCTGTCACTATACTTGAATCTCCATTCCATCAGCTAAGCGTTGCCTTCGAATCGCACGACTCTTGGCTCTGTCTACCCCTTAAAGGATAAAGACGTGATTCTATGTAATAAAATGTAACAGAAGCTAATGCATCTTTTCTTTTGTTTCAGGTAGCACCAAACAAAATAGACTTTATACGATCCCCAGTGAATATCATAGACTTCATAGCAACCCTTAGTTTTTACATGGACGTGATGGTGGAACTGACTGTGGTGAAACAATACGTGGACAAAGCGGATATTTTAGAGTTTATTTCTATAATAAAGATATTGAGGTTGTTCAAATTGACAAGGCATAGCCCTGGGTTGAAGATATTGGTGCACACGTTCAAAGCGTCTGCTAAAGAGTTGACTTTGTTGGTGTTTTTCCTGGTGCTCGGTATAGTGATATTTGCAAGCCTAGTTTATTATGCGGAGAAGTCTCAGGTGAGTTTTTTTTAGTTTTCATGTGTAAAGTCAAAGTCAATTGTTTTTATTTATATAGGCTTAAAAATAGCACTTATAAATAGTCAAAGGGATGATTCTCATTAGAGCGGGCCGTGCCCGGAGCGGGGCGGGGACAGGCCGGGGCCTGTCCGTGCTGCACTGTTCATATTACACCGAATGTATGGGGCGGGACGCGAGCGTGCAACAACCGTGGTGCAAACGAGCGTCGAGCGGGCCCGGACGGGACACTGTTAATGCACTGTGTACATAATATACTACTAGCCACGCCCTGGGGCTTCGCTCCCGTGGGAATTTCGAAATAAAAGTACCCTATGTGCTATTTTCGGTATTTTTCTACCCGTATACCAAAGACGAAACCGCTGAACATTGAATAGAGTATCACTCACTTTCAATTTTTATTTTCATTGCAGTGGAATTTACAGAATTCCTTTCTGTGCTCACTTAAGCTATAGGTATAAAAAAATGTCTGTGCAAAACTAGACACTAATATGAATCGTTTTATGATGTGTGTGTATGCGATTACGCTGTTTGAAAGCTCTGAGCTCGATTAGCATTTTTATTCACATATATTTGTCAGAAATTCTGTATTGTACTAGATGTTATTGAACTAACATATATGACTGCAGTAATGTTCTTTGCAATAGTATCTCCTTGTGCAGCGAGCGATGACGACGTAACGAAATCAGCCGTCTTTGACACTTCTACCTGTGTCTTTATTTAGAATTCTGTGATCGCACTGAATTGAATAACCGTGTTTCAATCAAACATCGCACGGATGACATCGTCACAGAAACTCAATTGGACACGATAATTGGGTGTCAAAGGACGGAATAGAGCACCAGTTATTTCTGTACTCGCAGTTTCTTTCATAGATTTCTCTTTTTATAGGCACCTTTCTTTGACAATATTAGGTATTTTCTGAAATTAATAATTATCCACGTAGTATTTACCATCAAACTATCTCAAATTCGACATTCAGCAATAAAATTGAGCAAACAGCATCAAACATTCATTAGTTTTTGTGCGTACAAATATATATTTTACAGACAAAAAAAGACATCATTTTGGCTTCTATTGGCCCTAAAAAGACCACTCGTATTTTTTAAAGTATCTCCTATGTACAAACTTAGACGTAACAGTTTTATAATTTAGAGATCAAGTGAAGATTATTTTCAATTTTTCAAAGTTGCTAATGTAAATTGTTTCTGAATTTCATTCGAAAACATACTGAATATCAGACTACTCTGAAAACATACTAAATGTCAGTTACGAGTAATTGCCCATCAATATCAATACTGTGGACTGAGCGCAGCAAATGTTTGCATACAATTTAATGTTGGTCGTATGTTGTCGACGTCCATTACTGATATGAGTTGAAATATAAATTTACTTGCGAGTTGCGAATAATTTTGATTCTTAGTTATTTTTGTTGGCCTCTTTGCCTCCGTAAATACACTTATTTCTAACTAGCTTTTGCCCGCAGTTTCGCCCGCGTGAATTTCTCTCGGGAAAGGTGCCTTTTCCTGGGATAAAAGGTATCCTATATCCTTCTCTGTATGTGTACTCAGTAGTACTCAGTAGTACTCAGTAGTACTCAGTAGTACTCAGTAGTACTCAGTAGTACTCAGTAGTACTCAGTAGTACTCAGTAGTACTCAGTAGTACTCAGTAGTACTCAGTAGTACTCAGTTACTACTGAGTACTCAGTAGTACTCAGTAGTGTCCTTCTCAGTACTTCTAACTATGTGTATGCCAATTATCAGAAAGGTTAGTTCAGTAGATAAAGCGTAAAGAGGTAAAAAAACAAACAATCACACAAACTTACTTTCGCATTTATAATATTAGGATTATGCTACATTTTTTACGAGCACATAAGTTGTAATGAATTTTAAGTCATATGGTAAAGCTTGACGTATCTGCATCCACCTATATAATACGTGACCACAAATTAGCGTTACATAACTAAACGTTTCAGCTCAGTCACATTGATATCCACGAAGTTCTCAGCGCACCTAAAAGTTTTCACTAAAAAATTTGATGGAATAACAATACAAAATTAGCAATCTGTTAAATAATAATATGATTAGGTGATCACCCAAAAAAACTAATTTCTGTGGATCTGATGATGACCCTTGGGAGTCTTTAAAATATTTATGTCACGAACTCCTAATACTCAAAATCTGGGACTTAATTTCGGCCAGGAGACCATAAAAGAGAGTGGTTTGAGACTAGCCTCCTTCGAAAATAAAACGTGCGGGCGAGGGATTTATAGAAATATAAAATTTTATGGGCGGCTTGTACGAAGGCACAATACGCCGACCGAGAAATGCTCGCTATTTTCAAATGAAATAAGCTGGAATACTTCAGATTTTAAGCTTCTTTTCGAGACTATACTTACAGCTTTATTTTGCTATTTATTAAAACAAGTATATGCAGCTATTACGCAGCAACTTTCGGGACGGGCAGTACAGAAGATCCCATGCCAGCACCATCTACACAAACACGACCACTCTGACAAGAGTGACCGACTAAGATGAAATATTCTGCATAACCCAAAGGTTGGCTGGTAGATAATGCTTTAGCATTAAGCCCTCCTATTGTACGTTTACTTTGTATTTTTGTACAATAAAGATTAAATAAATAAGAGTATTATAGTATACGAGCTGCGCGAGTCTTCCTCCCATGGGAATTCACGGATAAAATGGAGGGGCCTGTAACAATATGACAGTTAATTAGACGGCTTACCGTTTCCATCTCTTCAGTATTTGCATGTAGAGGCACCGGTGGGGTTTTAAGTGTGTCCAAGTCCCACATGTCGCTTCACTGCTCATCTATCGACAAGTTTTTTTATTACAAATTTGAGTGCGTTTGACCTCAATCTTGGATGATGGGAAGGAAAGATGAGGTCTTGGGTGGTACAAAATGAAGCGGTATGCGAAGGCATTTTCACCTCGATAAAAAAGGCAGTTAATTAGTCGGCTAATTTAGCGATTTGGCTCCATAATACACTATACATAAAAAAAGTGAAAGTCATGCAAAAATGTGAAAAGAAGCAGTAGGTTGAAAAACAAAAAAGGCAGACTTAAATATACAGAACATTTTTCGTTCGCCTCCCGCGCTGCATGTAAATTTCTCTAATACAATCAGCTTTGTGTGACGTTGAAATACAGACGAACGGACGAATGAAATGGGATTGCGACGTCAATTAGTTGTTTACAAATTGGACGAAAATTTTCCGGTTTATTTTTGGACTTCAAAAACATTAGAGAGAAGTGGCAGGAGCTCTGAATATGGCTTCGAAAAACAAGGACCTCCAAAGGAGCCCATATTGCTCTATGGAATATGGTTACAAAGTCATCCTAACTAATCCTATCCTAACTAATATTATAAATGCGAAAGTGAGTTTGTTTATTTGTTTGTTTGTTACATATTCACGCTTTATCTACTGAACCAATCTTCCTGAAATTTTGCATACACCTAGTTGAAAGTACTGAGAAGGACATATTGTACCTTTCATCTAGAAAAAAAACACTGTTTCCGTGGGAAATTGACGCGGGCGAAGCCGCGGGAAAAATCTAGTAGTCTTATAATTACCCTACCTGAGCCCCGAGCTTCTTTCCCATAGGAATTTCGGCAATCTGAATAGCCTGCCTTCCTCATAATTCCTATCGAAAAAAGAAAATTAAAAAAAAAATTACGTACGTGTATGCTAACTAACGAATGCATTTTCACCCCTTTCAACACTTTAGGGATGAAATTCCTTTCTTAGTGCAATTTCTCTATTAAAATTTCTGTGCATTTAAAGTTTTTACTTTTAGTCAGCAGCGTTAAATTTTATATATTCGTAGATACATTTAGTTTGCAAAATTAAGTAATTTAAATAAATCATCCCCCAAACCAACCAAACCTTCCCCTATTTATAAAATTGATTAGGAATGTTTCAAACATAATTTAAATAAAATACTTTTTCACAACCAATCTAGGAATTTTCAAAGGTGAGACGGGAAGGATAAATTTTGTAACAAAATTAAAAATGTTATCAGAAAAATTTCATTTAACTTGGTGTCGGTCGGCTCATAAAATTGTGGTCCCCATCGGCATTAGATTAGCTATTTACATTTTATAATGAAAACGATACAATTTATTTTATCAAGTAGAATCGATTATCATACGGTTATTTTTTCGTGTTAAAAGTTGAATGAGTTTTCATAAGGCGATGTTTACAAAGGGCAAAATCAAAATCGAAAATTTGAAACTTGGCCTTGAAAGAAGGCAATTTTTCATCTCGAAAACTAATTATATAATCATTCAAGTGTCAAGGCTACAAACTACTAGCATGAGTCTAAAAATGACTCATGCTAGTAGTTCGACGTAACTTCGACGTAAATAGAGGGGTGCTGTGATCTTTGTTACCATGTATCTGTATGTCTGTCTATGTCATTATAGCTTATAAACGGATGAGCCGATTGTGATCTAGTTTTTTTTATTTAAAAAGTACTTAATCAAGAGTAATCAGCATCGGGGGTTTTGTTTACTTACTTATTTGTATTTTTTGTAATATTCAAACTGTGTGAGATTTAAGATTCAATTGTTTTTATTTAAATAGGCTTAAAAATAGCACTTTTACATCATCATAATACTTTTAGTTAGTTGACGTAGAAAAATACTTAAAGCTAAGGTTACTACCGCCTTCAAAGCGCAAGTGGAAAAAGGCAGCGCAACAAACTCCACACGAATTCACATACATACATACATACATATTATCACGCCTTTTTACCGTGGGAGTAGACAGAGACTAGCGATTTTCACTTGCTACGATTACAGATCTCTCTTACTTCCTCTACACTCATATAGATTATTTTTTACAGGACAATCCAGACAACCAATTCAAGTCGATCCCGCTCGGCCTGTGGTGGGCTATAGTGACGATGACGACGGTCGGTTACGGCGACATGGCGCCTAAGACGTACCTAGGCATGTTCGTGGGCGCCCTCTGTGCGCTGGCCGGCGTACTAACGATAGCTCTGCCCGTTCCGGTTATAGTGTCTAACTTCTCGATGTTCTACTCCCATACGCAGGTGAGTCGAGTTTTTAATCGATATGTGTTCTAAATAAAGTTTGAAAAAAAGTTTAAAAAAAATGTTATCAGAAAAATTTCATTTAACCTGGTGTCGGTCGGCTCATAAAATTGTGGTCCCCATCGGCATTAGATTAGCTATTTACATTTTATAATGAAAACGATACAATTTATTTTATCAAGTAGAATCGATATAACTCAAAGGTGACTGACTGACTGATATAGTGATCTATCAACGCACACGCACAGCCCAAACCACTGAACGAATCGGGCTGAAATTTGGCATGCAGGTAGATGTTATGATATAGGCATCCGCTAAGAAAGGATTAACGTGAGACAAGCCGCGGGCAAAAGCTAGTTGGAGGATATAACTACGATTTATACCTGTAGTACGCGACTGTAGCACAACACAGGTAAAGAGAAATATAGGGAGAATGCAAAAAATAAATTATTAAAAAAAATAATAGATCAGGGGACGAGTGGGACACCTTTTTAAACTTAAGGGTACGAATGGACATAGGGTGCGAATTTAAGGGGACCAATAGGTACCGACCCGGTGTGACATTTCGGTGTAACCAACTGATCGGTTGGGCATTTGTTTTTTACATTAAGGCGAGGTTATAGCGACAGTGGCGCCCTCACGCGAAATAAATTATTTTTGAAAAAAACGGCGATGTTATTTCAAATTCTGTCAGGTAAAAATCTAGATAATCTTTTAAAGCATTTATTGCAATACTATAATATATTGTCTAAGCAGCAACCGTCAAGCCTTAGTTAGCGTTTATGCCAAAAGTGGCCGTTTTTAACATTAATGAATTTTAAAGCAAGACGGTTGCCGCTTATATGATATATTATATTGCAATAAATACTTTAAAGGAGTATTTAGATTTTTACCTGACAGAATTTGAATTAACATCTCAGTTTTTCCAAAAATAATTTATTTTGAGTGAGGGCGCCACTTTCTCTATAACCTCGCCTTAATGGGGGTAATTTTTCACCAGCAGCGGAGCTAATTTCTGAGTTTCAAAATGAAAACGATTTCTACTACTAAATTTTTGCTTTTGATAATAAAAAGCATAAAATGTTTCAAAATACAAGACTTACAACGGAGTTTTGGCAATATAAGTGAAACGTTCATAATATAATGTAAGTATTTAAAGTTAATTTATTTAATTCATATTTCTGAAAAAATACGCTATTTAACAACTTGTTTAATCTATTATTAATATTTTAATAAAGTTTAGACAAATTGTTGAATAAGGAAGGAATCAATTTGTGTCCTTAAAAAAGTCCGATATTTAAAAACCTCTTTGTATAATAAAAATATATAATAAAACCTACAGTATGCTTAAAAATATGTGTTTACCTGCAATGGAAAATTTCACAAATTCTCTCGAGGCACGGCAATATTACGAGCGATTTTATAGGCATGTTTTCTTCAAACACAGGATGTTTTATTTTTTAATGAGATCGCTCGTACGCATCGGATAAGATGAGGCTTCCACATTATTTATTCAATAGGTATTTATCAGACATAAAGTTGGCAACCCACAACGTTGTTACGTGTCGTTAAAACCGATATTACGTTTTTATATTAAGTACATGCATATACGAGTATGTTTGTACATAAGTCTCGTTAAATACATTTAAATTTCTTTACTACATAACTGACAAATGAAATATATTATTTAACTGCAAAACATATAGTTTTATATAAAAGAGGTTAGATAAAAGAGTATTAAACAGAAATGAAAATAAATGTAAATTACAGCAATTCAATTATTTTAGTACCTAAGTATTTTTTACATTACTTACGTATTTTTAAGTTTGGTTCAATTTATAAAACTTTTAAAGTTAACAATACTGACAACATATGGCATCTACATTTTTTCTATTAATGGACCAATTTTAACACATTATCATTAAATATATTTAAAAAATATAACATAAAAAAATTTATTCCATAAAACAAAAATTCTGGTATTCTATCAACAAGATAAATATGACAATATGTTCCGAAATCATTGGTCATATATACATAGAACCACGTCTTTATCCCTTACGGGGTAGACAGAGCCAAGAGTCGTGAGACTCGAAGGCCACGCTTAGCTAAATAGTGGGCTCTCTGATGGAATGGAGATTCAGGTATAGTGACAGGTTGCCAGCCCATCGCCTATTAGTGGAGGAATCCCCAGTTTAAAACCCTTTCCCCCGATTGACTTTTACAATCAATGGTATTCCTTTCAATTACTCATATTTAAATGAACCCTGCAAAATTGACTTAAGGTTAAATTAAAGCACATTCAACATGTCAACAGAGGAAATGAATAACCTTATTTGCATGCGCAAGCGGTTAAAAGACGCACGCCATTTTGATTCAATTTATATTGTTGTTTCAAAATTAATGGAATTTTAAATTTGAATCAGAAATGAGAACATTCCCCATTATATATTTTCCAAGAAATCGGATTAATTACTTCTAATCTCTTAGTTATAATTTTTTACACATTTCTATTAATATTAAAGTTATAAATTAAAGGAATTTTATTCTGAGACTAACTTTAAGGCACCTTTTCAAGTCAAATTTTATAATATATCGTATCTGAGAATGTTCGATAATAATTGGAAATAAAATTGTTCTTAAAGCCACAAACTACTTGCCACTAATACATAGCATACATCATCTACATATATTATTAAAACAGCGACCTCTAGCTTACACAATTACGCAATATAGTTATAGATTTAATCTCTCTCAGCCGAAAGACGTCCACTGCTGGACAAAGGCCTCCCCCAAGGATTTCCATAACGACCGGTCCTGCGCTGCCCGCATCCATGCGCATACCGCGACCTTCACCAGGTCGTCGGTCCACCGAGTGGGAGGCCTGCCAACACTACGTTTTCCGGTTCGTGGTCGCCACTCGAGAACTTTTCTGCCCCAACGGCTATCTGTTCTACGAGCTATGTGCCCCGCCCACTGCCACTTAAGCGCACTACACACCAAAGTCGCCGACCCGCCGACCTATGTCGGCAACTTTTTTTTTTGTTTGTGTTGCCGATATAATTCTATTCATATAGGCCGCCGGGTTGTGTCGCCGGGTTATGTCGGCGGGTCGGCGGCTTTGGTGTGTAGTGCGCTTTAAGTTTTGCGATTCTGCGGGCTATGTCTGTTACTTTAGTTCTCCTACGGATCTCCTCATTTCTGATTCGATCACGCAGAGAAACTCCGAGCATAGCGCGCTCCATCGCCCTTTGGGTGACCTTGAGCCTTCTTATGAGGCCCATAGTAAGCGACCACGTCTCTGTTCCGTATGTCATTACTGGCAACACACACTGGTCAAAGACCTTAGTCTTGAGACACTGCGGTATTTTGGACGAGAAGAAATCGCGAAGCTTCCCGAACGCTGCCCAGCCGAGTTGGATTCGACGGTTGACCTCTTTCTCAAAGTTGGACTGACATAGCTGAACTGTTTGTCCCAGGTATACATAATTGTGTATCAACCATAGGGGGGTTTTGCCGTAATCGCCACATCGTAAGATTTAATAATATCAGCATATTTATTGATATATTAAGTGTGACCTGGAAACCTAATTATATTATTGATTGTGTATTTTGGTCCACATCTAACCTAAAACCAGTATCTAATGTACAAAGTTCAATTCTGTCTTGAAAAGAGATTTGAATTAAGATTAAGGCGAATTTACGGTCAATAAGATTAACTGGCTGTATAAATGTTTCAAGTCTTATTGTCAAGGCTTTAACGTGTGTAAGGCAATGTTGTAGAAAATAACGTATTAAAGTATAACTAAATGTTAAAGCCATAAATGTGACGCCAGTCTTATTTTCAACGACTAAAAGCCTTAAATCTCTTTTCAACCGACTTCCCAAAAAAGGAGGAGGTTATATGTTTCGATGTATGTATGTTTTTTTTTTATGTATGTTCGCCGATTTCTCCGCCAATTGTGGACTGATTTCCAAAATTGTTGTTTTATTCGTAATGGTGTATTCCCAAGTTGGTCCCATTTTAACCACGTCAGAATCTGTTCGGTAATTTTAAAGATACCTAACAAAATATAAAAATACCAACATTGCATTATAGAGCAAAAGCCCGCGACAGCATGCCCTTCCTTATTTTATTAAAACTCAATATTTTCTGTGTACGTCCCCAACATAGAAATAGGGATTAGCGACTATAAAAGTTGGATCATGATTACTTAGGCAGATTATTTGTAGCAATAACATTTAAAGTGGTAGCTCAATTCCTCATAGTAAAGTTTTTAAAGATATTATTCCTAATAATATTAGGAATCACGCCATCCATTACCAGGCAATTGGTGCAGATATAAACCACTGCTAGATATTGTAACTTTACTAAATTATAGTATATTTGTTTTATTATAAAAACTGAATTTAATGTTACTTTGGGAGGCCCCAAGGGTGCTTTTTATACCTATAAAAATCATCCTTGCTATAAAATATTACCTGCATAAGCAACTAAGATCCAAATTTCATACCTAGTCGATAATATTTTTTACCCGTATATACCACGCAGAAAAACATTCAGCAATTTGAAAATAAGGAAGGTTTGGTCATCACAGGCTCTCGGTCTATTTATGTGCAAAAATAATAGACAATTTGACATGTTCTGACATTTCAAATCAAACTGACATAAAAAAGTTTCAAATTCTTAATTCTTTATTTTCGGCCAGTGAAAGAAAAGTTTTAGTTTTTATTAAAGAAAATAGGTGTAGAAGCACTAAAAATGATAAAATAAATCTTTTTTCCAAAAAAATGAACCGACTTCCATCATAAAACTTAAAATCATGAAATAACAATAAAGAAAAATGTATTAGCATACTACCTACTGAATGTGGTGAAGTCGGTGCCAAGTTAAAATTGTGTGGTGCTAAATTAACATTAGAATCATGTATAAAAATGCCTAGCTGAGCAATTACATAACATTCTTACTCCTGCACTTGGCACCGACTTCACCTCATTCAGTAGGTAGTATGCTAATACATTTTTCTTTATTGTTATTTCATGATTTTAAGTTTTATGATGGAAGTCGGTTCATTTTTTTTGGAAAAAAGATTTATATCACTAACCAGATCAAAAAATATTTTCCAGTACAAGTCTTTTGTTACTGAGTGTACCAAAAATATGCCTGGGGATCCGACCGGAATACAATATTTAATCATTTATTCTGATCCCCTAGACGGGGATCAGAACGGAATAGAAAATAATTAAAATAAAACGGATCCACTGAGGTATCAGATTTTGGGGATTAGACCGGAATTACTCTCTATTTTGTGATTTGATTGTTGCATCATTTTATTAAGACGTGTGAATGAATTATTATTTCTGTTGCAATAAAACCATAAAAATCAGTTATAATGAAATGTCATCTTCTATTTAAATCAAATCAAACCGTTTGTTGCTTCCTTAACGTATGGTACAGGTCTTTACTTATCAATGGAAAATGGAATGGAAATGGAGAATGGAATGGTCAATGGGAGAGGGCCGTATATTTCGCCAAGTTTATTTTTTATGCCATATTACCGGTATATATATTGTTGTGTGTGTTTGTTATGATAAAGTATTTTCAATTTTATTATATTTTATTTTATTTAGTACTTTTTATCATAATAATTATGGTAAATTTACATAATGGACACATATACTTCTATACGAAAATGTAAGACTTATAAGTACTACACACGTATAATACTTATAAACACTATATTTTGAAACATGTCAATAAATTTATTTATTTATTTAAAATTAACATTATATTGCAAAAAAATATATACGCAGAGCCATAACCGCTGAATGTAGAAACTTGAAATTTTGGGTACAGTTTCATTATATTATTAAACTAAGAAAGGAATTTTGAAAAACCTTCAGACGTGAAAGGGGAGAAAAGGCCATTAACGCAGGTAAAACCGCTGGCAAACGCTGATAAAGCATTATTACAAACATTTTGTTTTCATGCTATTTTAGAAACTCTTTGTGTGAAATCAACAAAAGAATCCATATAAAGGTTAAAAATATACTTCCATTAAAGTTCTCTCGATGTTTTGTATTTTACACATAGACTTTAAATTAACGGACTAGCCAAAACCATGTGCAGGGAATAATAAAATAATCTTAGGAAATTTTCAAAAATTAACATTATATATTTTTGATAATTTCCAGAGATTATGTGCTCGGGTAACTGTTAAAATTAGTATTTATATTATATCAAACGTCTAAAAGCTTTAAAAAAATATTTAGTCCAAACGGAATGCTAATCAAATCCTATTTTAATTCTGTAGTTATCGACGAAGAATTTCCCAGAGTCAAAATTATTGCTTAAACGATATATAATGATATAGGAATGATAACTACTCTAGTGTTTTTAGATGTCTATGATTGTGCTTGGCCTTTGTTTGGGAAAAAGGGAAAGTTAAAGTAAATTGCACAAGTATAGCAAGTTTGGCAATCAGCTTTATGGGTGGAAGAAGATGTTTATAGACACTTTTGGAATCTACTTTTTTTGTGCACAGTTTTTACCTGACTCCACTATTTTAGGAAATTTCGCGTTAAAAATCTACTAAATTTTCGATGAAATTTTATGAACTAGTCATGTTGTTCTTAAAATGTGTATACCTTTCGTCTCAATGAATATATTTGTATTTGTAACTCATAAGGTACTCTCTATCCCGAACTTTAAATAGGAGTAGAGCTCCAAGGTTCAATTAAACTAATGAAAAATATCAAAATCGTTAATTACAGTATGTAGGTGTGTTAACAATATATTGTTGCGCTGACTCCCATTCAAGGTTTCCCTGTGGCATAGGAGTCAGGAAGAATTACACTATTCCACATAATTGAGAAATTGTTATTTAATATGAAAGATAAAATCCTAATCCTAACTAATATTATAAATGCGAAATGGAGTTTGTTGTTTATTTGTAATGCTTTATCCACTGAACCAATCTTCCTGAAATTTCGCCTACACATAGTTAGAAGTACTGAGAAGGATATAGGGTACCTTTCATACCTGGAAAATGCAATATTCTTCTTCTGCCTTGCTTTGATCCCAATTCTTTGGGGTCAGCTCTCCTAGTAAATATGCGCCACGCTGCGCCGGCCGTACGGTCGTGGGTTGTCACTTAATCTGTATTGGCTGCTTTTAAATCCTTTTGGATTCTTGGTGTCCGGGTCGTTGGAGGTCGGCCAGGGCCACACTTTCCATCTGGAACAAGCAATGTTCCCGTGAGAAATTCACCCAGGCGAAGCCGCGTATTCATACATTCACTCAGTTCTTCTGAATTTCCCAAGCCCGTTTCAAATTTCGCAACACAAGCCTAGCACGGGCCTGACCTATTTCTATTATTACCAGCTCGTAGACCGGTTGAAAGGTCAGAGCGTCATTTGATTATCGAACTAAATTCTATTATTTTTGGACCAGCCCCTCTTATAATAGGAATAATGGAATCAAAGAACCTTATAATAATAAAATTTTATTTTATTTACTTCAAGTTTCGTGTTGGTCTGATTTCTTTTTAAAAGTAATATATTTTTTTAACGTACTAATTCTATTATTATTGCAGCATTGGCAATGTTGGCATGTCTAATATTAATAATGTAGGTATGACATCATTGAATAGCAATAAAGTAAATTTTGAAATAATGGTCTGAGTTTTTCATAATCTTAAAAAGGGTACCTATATTGTGCAAGCGAGACAGTTCCCAAGGTCGAAATTTTGCGAATTGGCTCAAGCCTACTTATAGACGTAACATAAATGTACTTAATAGCAGTTGCGTAAAGGCTGACCAAAAATAGTGCCTTAAATGTACCCAAAACTCATTACTCAATAATCTACGTACCCATTATCTGAAATCTTGCAATAGGAAGCTTTTGTTCAAACAAAAGCTCAAATATTCATGCTAAAACATTTGTCCCAAGCTTTTACAACTACGGAAAACGGAAACTCAGTTCGTAGCACTAGCGGTTACGGCGTAGGCATCGTAGCAAAACACCTCGTAGTACCGCTACGACGTAACCCTCGTAGCGACTACGACGAATCGCTTCCGTAGCACGTCTACGGATATTTGAGTTCGCTTTGACTTGCGGTGAATATTAAGTTTGTCATGAAAGCTCATAAACCGAGCTTTAGATTAACATAAGCTTCTATATCTGTAATTATGATAGCCACATTGAGTTGCTTAGGTATATGTTTTTTTTTTTAAATATTAATCCGTGTTTTTGTGTTTTTGAATAGAAGTATATGGCGCTCTCTCGTTTCGGAGGCCAAGATCCACTTTGGGGTCACTGAGCCAGCGGAGTAGTAGTATTAGTAGTTTTTTTTTGTTAATTACAACCGGATTGCCGACCTCCTTAAAAAGATAGATACTAGGAGTACTCATAACCGGAGAGCATGTATGAAGAGAGTGATGAGTGTAGAGGAAGCGAGAGAGATCTGTATGGATCGTAGCAAGTGGAAATCGCTAGTCTCTGCCTACCCACGGGAAAAAGGCGTGATCATATGTATGTATGTCTTTTTGTAAGCTTTCTGGTTTATTTATGGCAAATTGAAACATCTTTGTTTATAACTGTTCCCTTTATTCACTTCTTGTTATGAAATGAATTGGTTTATCATAAATCATCTCCGTCTTTTATGAATCAGAATTGTGATTTTCGATTGTTTTCGCAACAAAATGTTTTTGTTAGATGTTTGATTTATTTCAGTATTGTTTTCTGGAAAATTGGTATTGTTCGAATAAAATTAGATTTTGACATAGTACCTTTATATTTTGTTTTGTTACATTATGAATTCATATTTATAATTTAAGTAACTTTTGCTCGCGGCTTTGCCCGCGTGAATTTTCTACGTGAACAGTGCTTTATCCCGGGATGAAAGGTACCCTATGTCCTTCTCCGTACGTCTAATATACTAAATTTCAAGAAGATTGGTTCAGTAGATGAGGCATGAAGAGGTAACAAACAAACTGACAAACTCACTTTCGTATTTATAATATTAGTTAGGATGAATGTAGGATACTTCACACATCTATAACTACATTTAAGTAAATGCGTTTAGAAATTATGATGTCTATGAAAATATAAATCAACACACATGAAACATAATAACATAACACTTCTTTTTGGGCATTCATGTAAAACGTTAAATTAAGTAGTACTTACTTATATCAGATTTTTTTCTTCTGATAAGTATACTTAATGTTAGTGTAAATATTTTCACCTTGAAATATGTTTTAGTTATTCATTTTATTAACTTTAACTTTGTTTTGAGACATGTCAATAACTTTCTTTTTATTTGATTCTTTATTTATTTATTTTTTTAATGTTTTCTTTTTTCCTTGATCTTAGGCATAAACAGAGCCGGAACAGTCAAGTTTCGCGAGGCGTCGAGTTTCAAGCGTTTAATTTTAACTCGAGATTGGTTCGCTGAAATCTCTTGAAGTTAAATAATTAAATCTCTTTGTAGTTAAAGCTAACCTCTGAAAATATTAAACATACCCTAATCCAAAATCATTCAGTATCACGTCTTTATCTCTTACGGGGTAGACAGAGTCAATAGTCGTGAGACTCGAAAGCCACGCTTAGCTGAATAGTTTATTGACGGATTGGAGATTCAGATATAGTGACAGGTTGTTAGCCCATCGCATATGACAAGAATCCCCAGTTTAAAACCTATTGCCTTGATTGGCTTTTACAATCTACGCGGAAAGAGAAACAGCTGGCACATTATACGTTTTTTTTCGTTCCCAGACCAGCATGGAAGCAACCTAATTTATACTTATGTAGACGCGAAATTTTATATGATTGTTGAAAAACTTTGATTCAATGACTAAGAATTATGATGAAATATATATCACTTGTGAAAATATATAACGTGCAGTTTAACCCGAGATTCAAATATAACAAAAATGATAAGAAATTAATACGAGTCATATTGCAAGTTGTTTTACTGCAGTAATAAAAATATCAAAATTCTTACTTTGGGGAAACTGGCTAATACCTACAATATTCTTTGTTAATAGATAGATAGATCAACATTTTATTGCACCATTTACAGAAAAGAAATACAAAGTAGTAAAAAAGTAAATACATGTATAAATGAGCGCAAAGGCGGGCTTTATCGCAAATGCAATTTCTTCCAGGAAATATATGTGAAACAAGCTAATTATTAAAAATAAAAAACACGACTGACAAGTTTTTACTAAAAAAGTACATACAAACATATAAGTTATATACATTTTTGAAATCGCCTTTTAAAGCCCTTCAATTTGATACCCCACTCGATAAGATTGATCAAATTTTATTTTTTTGGTCTGCTATTTATCACATATATAATCCGCCATTTTGTTTTTATGATGATGTCATATAGCCTATGTCACTCGGAGGAATGCAAGGAATCTAAAAATACCTCTCACATCAAAATCTGTTAAGCCGTTCAGGACTTATGGTGGAATAAAGAAACTTACATACATACATACATACATACATGAACCCTGAAAACATAACACTCCTTTTTTGGTCAGTCGTGTAAAAAATGTAGGGTGCAGTAAACATTATTAATTATAAAGGAAGAAATAAATTAAAAATAAAATAAACATTGATAATATAAATATACACACCAACACCATAAAACAACACAGACTCGGGCGCGGAAGTCCTTGTTGCTCGAAGGCTAATACTAAACTCATTTTTCCAGAAACATAAAGATATATATGTCGGAGCGATCACATTAGTTAAATTAACTGTGGTTTATTTTGTTAGTTAATCAATGGTTTAAAAACTGTTTTCAAGACGGTAGACGGTACGCGTCGGAAATGTGTCATTTGAGTTACCCTCACTTTGTAATAAAATCAAAATGCGATCGATTTGACATAAAAGCGAAGTAGTCTTCTTAATGGCGCGGTACGGACGTGTCGTTAGGTTGTGTTGAGTTCTCTGTAGCTGTGTGGTCGGTGATTGAATAGTGTTATTGTCGTGTTACTTAGTGCGTTAACGATGTGACTGTGTGTGATGGTGTTGTCAGCGCGATATTGGAGATCTTCGTTGTTGGACAGTTTTGATGGTTAAACTGTGTTTGGCTAATTAGCACGGAAGACCATTCAGTAGAACTCACTGGTTGAAATGGATTGATCTGTGCGTGGTGGGGCACGATCCTATGCCGTGGGTAGGTTAGGGCACAGACCCTAGCAGTGACATGTGGACTAAATGAGAGGTTAGTGCTAGATGATTTCTTAATCCGTTAATATCCGATGAATCCCTGGATGCTTTGGGCTGTAATTTGAGATATGAGTTGTTTACCCTGTCTATTAAGAGCTGTGCATGCTATTTTGGAAATACCCTCATCCTGACAGTTAATATTTTGATCTGAGTTTTGTGCCCACATGTGTTTCCGCGTGAACCTGTTGTTAAAGTATCTGTACTGTTGTGTTTACCGCTCTGATCATCGATATCTGAGCACGGCCCCCCTGAACCCATGATTATCTGATAATTCTGATGTTGTGATGATGTGTGCTCCATTCCGACATATATAAGAGTTTTTTGTTCGAAAAGGCGCAATATACAAATTACATAAACAAAAGATAATCAAGGAGAAAAACCAAAGCGATGATCATTTAAGGGCACCATTAGATTCGTCGTTGTCATAAATTTTCATTCGATAAAGACATTAGGCCGGCAAAAGAGGAAATCGTCAATTCTCGAACGTTCGATTTAATACCGCCTCTCGGATTTCAGGGCGTGGTCTGTATGATGGCGATTAAATTAAAAAAAAATTTACTTATTTATAAATTTTTATATTGAAATGTCAATCAAGGTTTAAAAATGAAGAAACAAAGAAGGAAATAAATATTTTTTTTTGGTATGGCTTAATTTCTACTTTGCTTGTTCCGATGCTTTTTGTCTCCTTGTCTTCTTGTTCTCCTTTGCGGTAACTTAAAGTTTAAGAGTTAAGTTTATATTAACATAAAAATAATTGTAAATATATTTTTTTATGTTAAAGGATATCTATATGTATATAACTCAAAGGTGACTGACTGACTGACATTATCTATCAATGCAAAGCTCAAACCACTGGATGGATCGGGCTGAAATTTAGCATGCAGGTAGATTTATTGACGTAGGCATCCGCTAAGAAAGGATTAACGCGAGCGAAGCCATCGGGCTGAAATTTGGCATGCAGGTAGATGTTTTGATGTAGGCATCCGCTAAGAAAGGATTAACGCGAGCGAAGCCGCGGGCGCCAGCTAGTTGAATCTATATATTAATACATAGGTGCTTAATTTTTACAGTGTTGTAACTTAAATTTAGCTATATTTTTTTTATGTTTTGGGCATTGAAATGGTAAAACGCTCGACTTTGTAATTCTTTGAGTAAATTCATCGGAGGGTCTTGAAGTTTTCACTTCACAATTTTTTTTTTAAATTCAAATTCAATGCTCGTCACTGGCACCCCACCCCACCATTTGTTTTACGAATAGTAGACAATTCCAAACGGGGGAACTTCTTTCTTTGTTCGTAATCCCGAACAATATTCAGGGATCAGGGAGCATTAACGACACGATTTGTATATTCAGCTTTTGTGTTTGAAACAGATATATGTATATTCAAAAGACTAGCTTGTGCCCGCTAGCGCGTAATATATGTTAATATCTCAGGTTCCCCAGATTTTAAGTTAGACCTTCAACAATAAAACTGTGAAACCACGTCAATTTCAGTCCAGTACTTTTTGCGCAATGCGCGTACAAACATACAGACAGATAGACAGAAATACAGACAGACAAAAATTCTAAAAAAAGGTTTAAAAGCTTCTATTGGACCTATAAAAACCCCCTTAATTTTTTTTCCTAATAAACTCTTAAGTACAGACAGACCTTTTATAGTTTTATAATTGTCATGGACATAATAATTCTCTCTCTCTCTCTCTCTCATCTGAGTGCATTAAGTTTGTATGAGGTAGTCGCATTAAACCCTACAGTGGGAATTCTTTATAAATTACATAGATTATGATATTACAAACAACTGAAAATTAAAGTTTACACCAAAATAAAAACAATGTTCTTTTTAATGCCATTAAAAGACTCATATTGTTATAACTCTCAATCAAACAATTTACAGGCCAATGCAGTCTTATTGATTGATTGTGAACAGTAATCTCTATTGTAGGATTTTTTGTTTGCGAGCAGACGAGTTTAAATTCAGTTATGATATTAGAAAATCTCTTATTGTAGTATGCTCAAGTAACCACATTATTAAACAAACATTATTGAACGAACTTTTCAAAATATTGGTTCAAATAAAATAATAACCTACATCTGAAGATGAAATAAACCTGATATTAGCGTTCCTCATCTTAACCTTGCCCCAAATTATTTTCATTTTGTATTTCACGATGTTATTAAAATGGAAAATCATCTCTTTCATGGATTTATATTCACAGAGACGACTTATCTTCTTTTCACAGTGCCCACTTAATTATACAAGAATTCGCTATGAAAAGTAGTCACTATAAGCATCTCTAATAAAGATGAATTTTCACTATAATAACTATGCATAATTCATTAAAAGACTAAGGTTAAAGAAATTTGTTTCAACAGATTTTTTTTTTTCAAAAATATATGTTATAGTAAAAATGTTAGTATAATATGGTAAATATAAGTCTAGAAAGTTCAGTTTTTCTAACCAAAGTCAACTATATTATTTATTAAATAGAATAATATAAAAGGCGTTATTTTGACTTTGCATTAGCTTACTCACATACTCAATCACATTGAATTTCCGTTTAAATTTGAATGACAATTACTGTATACGTACAATCAGCTACATAGGTGATCTCAACGAATCCTAGCTCAGGGGGGGGGGGGCAGGTTTTTTTGCAGCTTACTGTATATTTATTTGTCGTAATGAGCAATAGAGTGACGTATAATTTCTACTTTTTTTTAATTTTGTAAATGTAATATTAACAATAATTTTTTGAAATTTATAATGTGGTCAGACAGGTGAGTGATGAACATAATGGGCTTGAAATTTGGATTATATTATTTTATCAAATATATCAAAGTCGGTTCTATGCGTTAAACCTCAATGTCTTTGTCACCGCGAATTCCTCAAGACGCCTCAATTTGTCGCGGTAATGAAACATTTTTCATTGAAATTAACAATTTAGGTAGAGTAGTGTGGAATTATTTGTTATGACAAAGCTTTCGAGTTTTGATTACATTTATTCAGCAGTAGACTTCTTGTGTCTAAAAGCAATAAATATAAAACAAATAATAGTAAAATAAGTCCCTACTATCCTTACTAATTTTATAAATGCGAAAGTTTGGATGTGAGTTTGTAAGGATATTTGTTACTCAATTATGCTAAATCTACTGGATGGATTTTGATGAAATTTTGTACACGGGTAGAAAAATACCGGTAATAGCACATATGGTAAATTATATCCCGAAATTCCCCCGGGCGCAGCTAGTAAATAATAAATATAAAATAACTACCTAATAGAATTTCAGGATAAAAAGTACCCTATATGCTATTGCCGGCATTTTTCTATCCGTGAACTTTTGAAATGTGAAGAATGCGGTACCTATTTTCCTCCTCTGACCAAAAAAGGAGTGGTATGTTTTTAGGGTGCATGTATGTAAGTTTTTTTTTCCACCATAAGTCCTGACCGGTTGAACAGATTTTGATGTGGTGTTTGTGAGTACATTTGTTACTCAATCACTCAAAATCTACTGGACGGATTTCGATGAAATTTAGTACACGGGTAGAAAAATACCAGGAATAGCACATAAGGTACATTTTATCCCGAAATTCCCACGGGAGCGAAGCCCCCGGGCGCAGCTAGTAAATAATTGACCGAGCGAGCGAAGCGAGCGAAGGTCTCTAAATCGAGTTGGGGGCGAAACACATTGTTTGTATGTATGTATGTATGTATGTATGTATGTTTGTACCGCGATAACTGCCGAACCGATGGTCCGATTTTGATGAAATTTGGTAGGCATGTAGGAAATATCAATAGAATTTTCAAGTTCGTTGGGCATCAAAATCGGTTCAGTAGTTTTTGAAATATTAATAAAAACGTCCGCGATTATCTAGCAAACGAAACCATAGCGTGTTCTAACTTTGGATAACGCCATCTAGATTTTATTTAGGGAACTGAATTATGATAGAAAAGTCGAAATCAGAGTATATCAATAAAAACGCGAGTAATAATCGCGAGGTCTAAGTTCGCGGCGAACTACTAGTAAATATAAAATAACTACCTAACGAAATTTCGGGATAAAAAGTACCCTATATGCTATTACCGGTATTTTTCTACCCGTGTACAAAATTTCATCAAAATCCATCCAGTAGATTTAGCATAATTGAGTAACAAATCTACTCTCAAACTTTTTTTGACGTCCTCCGTAGCGCAGTGGTAAAGACCTTGCCTCTAAACCAGGGGGACCCGGGTTCGATCCCCGGTCAGGTCAGGATGGAAAATGATCTTTTTCTGATTGACCTGGTTCTTGGATATTTATCTATATATGTATTTGTTATAAAATATAGTATCGTTGAGTTAGTATCCCATATCACAAGTCTCGAACTTACTTTGGGGCTAACTCAATCTGTTTCTTTGTTTGTTTGTAAACTTTTTATTGCACATATACACAAGAAAAATACAAAACATAGTGACACAAAAAGAGAGGCGTACAATGGCGGACTTATCCCAAAAAGGGATTTCTTCCAGTCAACCAAGTGTGATTTGTCCGTATATATTTATTCATTAACTCCTATCAATACTTTTCTATTTACTAGTAGTTCGCCGCGAACTTAGACCTCGCGATTATTACCCGCGTTTTTATTGATATAGGACTCTTATGTATGTACAGTATATGATTGAAAAGTGCTGATGAGCAGGGTAAAATCACAGTTGAAGAAATAGTATAATTTACAATATAAAAAATTGGAGGACCTCTTAATAGCCCAGGCGCTAACATTATATCAATCAATCATCAAAATATATACAATCTTGCGTTACATAGTAACTGACTGACTTACAGACAATGCACAGCCGAAAACGACTGGGCGTACGAAGCTGAAATGTGTTGACTGACTTACAGAGAATGCACAGCCGAAAACGACTGGGCGTACAAAGCTGAAATTTGTTGTTTTTTTTATTGAAAATTTGAGTGCGTTTGACCTCTATCTAGCTCGATGGGAAGCAAAGATGAAGAAAAAGTTTGACAGACAGACAGACAGACGGACAACAAAGTGATCATAAAAGGGTTCCGTTTTTACCTTTTGAGGTACGGAACCCTAAAAATAATCTGAACCCAACTTATTTTCTGCCCTTTTATTGTCTTCAGAGTGGTCATAAAAAAAAAAACCTAAACCTAACTTCTTTTACGCCCTGAAAGTATCTCCGGGTGGTCATAAAAAAAATAACCTGAACCTAACTTCTTTTATGCCCTCAAAGTCTTTCCGGTGGTCATTAAAAAAAATAACCTGAACCCAACTTATTTTCTGACCTCAAGCCTTTTCGGGTGGTCATAAAAAAAATAACCTGAACCCAACTTCTTTTACGCCCTCAATGTCTTTCCGGGTGTTCATTAAAAAAAATAACCTGAACCCAACTTATTTTCTGCCCTCAAGCCTTTTCAGGTGGTCCTAAAAAAAAATAACCTGAACCTAACTTCTTTTACGCTCTCAAAGTCTTTCCGGGTGGTCATAAAAAAATAACCTGAACCTAACTTGATTCCTGCCAATAATAATAGGTATTTTTTGTTTTTTTGTAAATATCTTTTATTAAATAAATATCTTATAGTTTTGGTAAATAATATTTTTCAAACGATGTATTTGCAATAAGATATTTAGTCTAACGTTGTTTTACCAATTGATGATTTTGTTAAATAATTTGTTTGGTAAATGATAATTTGAAAAAAATCAATATTTGTCTAGTAATTAGTTTGTAAAATAATAATTTTTGAAAAGGATGAGTTTGTCAAAGCATATGTTTTTCAAATATGCAGTTTTACAAACGTTGTTTATAAAATGATTGTTTTTTAAATACATAATAATAATAATTTGTAATATGAGGGTGTACCATTTTCTTTTATATGTAAGTTTTATTTTTACCAAACGACTAACGAGACGAACGACCAAACAAACAACAACCGAAATTTGCCACCACCACTACTACTATGAAAAACAACAACTACATTTACTATGAAAAACGGTACTTGGTTCTTATGAAATTTGAAAAAATCTAGTCTGATATAGAAATTAATGAAACTGTTCAGCGCCATCTAGTGAACTATTACGAACTAAAATGGCAATATTTAAAACAAAAAAAAATCGATTTATTAGCTTATATGTGTATGTTTGTTTGTCCGATGATAACTCAAGTAATTTTGGTCGGAGCTTCATGAAATTTGGTAAGCATATGGCTAATAGAACTTTTGAGGTCGAACAATCGAAGTCAAATCGGTCAAGGTGTTGCTGAAATCGGTCAAGGAGTTGCTGAAATTTATTATTCGCGAGTATACACAGTTTGGGGGCGAACTACTAGTTTACAAATCATCTACAAAGTCTACAACCACTGCTTAGATTTCGACTTTTTTAACATAACTCAGTTCCCTAAGTAAAATCTAGATGGCGCTATCCAAAGTTAGAACACGCTATGGTTTCGTTTGCTACATAATCGCGGACATTTTTATTAATATTTCAAAAACTACTGAACCGATTTTGATGCCCAACGAACTTGAAAATTCTATTGATATTTTCTACATGCTTACCAAATTTCATCAAAATCGGACCATCGGTTCGGCAGTTATCGCGGTACAAACATACATACATACATACATACATACATACATACATACATACATACAAACAATGTGTTTCGCCCCCAACTCGATTTAGAGACCTTCGCTCGCTTCGCTCGCTCGGTCAATAATATCTAAGTAGGAAGTATGATTCCAAGAGTTTTCGCTTTATTTGCAATAAATACACAAGTAAGTTAAATGAGTTTAAAATTTTAGTAACCCGGAAATTGACTCTCTCAATAACGCTGTCAAAATCACGCTATACATAAATAATATGCAAACTTTTGCCATTAACAACTGAATAGCGGAATTTTTGGTTTATTTTCATTTTATTAGTAAAATCTTTAAGAAAAAAAGAGGATTATAAATACTTATTTGGTGTTTTTCAATAATATTTTATGTAGGATAGGAAAAGTACTTATTTACTATCCGGGCACAGTGACCAAAAGTGAGTCGTGCCTTCAACACAAGAGCAATGGGAAAAATAATTCTATTAAAACTAATATGAGACATGAGCTGCTCCACAGGGCTTCGCTCACGTAGAATTTCTAAATAAAAAGCACCCTTTATTTCTACCCATGTACCAGTTGTTGCGTGTGTTATACGCAACCGTGTTAAATTTCACATATACTGCACTTACGTCTGTTGATTCGCGCATTCATTACACATAATTGTTTATTTAGCTATTATTTTAACGCTTTTAGTCGTAATTATTCGTCTTCCAAAGCAAACACATCTGTTTGTTTACGTAAAGTCAACTCGTCACCTTGGATGTTTGACAGTGACGTCTGACGTTGACGTTTGGAAATGGACCCTGCTACAAGTGCATAGAGCTGACGGACGCGTTGGTAGAATGTTTTTTTATTTACTTATATTTGTAAATAATATAGGTAATTGGTCAAAATTTATAGAATAATAATTTAAACAAGGATTTTATTAGATTAACTATATTTTTTTCTTCGAGATGAATGTCGCACTCCTATAATTTTGTCTCTGGTCGGAATATATGTTTGTCTCTGATTTCGTGTCGACACTAGGCTGACGTGGAGATTACCTCGTTCAAGATGATTGATCTTGGTTCCAAGGCGCTCCATGGCTGGACGCCTCGCTTTTTAAAGCCCCCATGAGCGGAAAATAAGATGGAGCGGACAGGACGTGCCGCTCTTAACTCCTACTTCTAACTGCTAAGTTTAGGATTTAAGTTGTTAGTTTACGCTTTATTTCTCAATATTCCACGTTCCACGTGTTATACTTTGTTAGTTTACTCGTTTAAACTATTTTTCCTCGTGCTTTGGCACGTAATTTAATGTCGTAACAAGGTTACTTCAAAATAAGTTTCTACTTATAACTTTCTTTCTTTTCGTTGTACATACTGGTTACAATGACCCTGATCCTAAGGGTAATCTCCTTCTTTGGATAAATAACCCCTATTTATCCCAGTAAAACAATAACACTTCCTGTAAGCAAAGAGGATTGCCGACCACCATGTGATACAAGACCACATGGCCAGGTGTCTCCAAATCAACAATCCAGGACCCCCAGCTGTTCCTACATTACTGGGAATGACGAGGTGATACAATTTATTAGAAGAAAGGAGAGGACCTAAATGGGATTTACCAAGTAAAATCCATTTTATAACTAGAACTTAAACTTTAGAATTTATTTTAAGGCAGAGACTTTGCCTAACATGATTTGTTCCTAGTTTTATCACATAGAGAGGACGCTCTCAACCTTTGTTAAAAGGTAGGTCTTATAACCAATATTAAGAATAAGGACATTTTTCTATGTCATGTGTTTTCATAGGTTATGATAATTAGACTTTAGTCTTAATTAGTTTGTTTTAAGAAACATGTGAGAAAAGAAAGGATTTGTTAAAACATTCCTATAGAAAGAATTAGTAATAAGGAATAAGAATATTTATCTACTAAAAAGTGAGTTTACCAAATATGTATATTTTCCTGTAATATATTTAACTTGATATATAAACAATTAACTTGTTTAATTGATTCCAACTAATAGTTGGTGGCGCCCTTGGTTAGAATTGAAACACAACATACACCTGGTCTCTTTCTTCAAATGTAACATTCCACAGAGCGACAAGAACCCACCGACCCACTCCGGAGTCTCCTACATAACGCACCACTGAGCTGGCTGTGCGGTTGTCCACCGGTGGCAGGCCGTGTTTTGCACGCCTGTCCTATAGTGGGTAATACAGTATTCATCAAAATCCGTCAAGTGGATTTTGCGTGATTGAGTAATACTCAAAGAAACACATCCAAACTTCTGCATTTATAATGTTAGTAGGATTTAAAATTTTCAACAAGTCTAAATTATTCAAAATTAAATAAATAAAAATCCATACTAAATATAAATGCGAAAGTTTGGATGTGAGTTTGTGAGTTTGTGAGTTTGTGAGTTTGTGAGTTTGTGAATTTGTGAGTTTGTGAGTTTGTGAGGATGTTTGTTACTCAATCACGCAAAATCTACTGGACGGATTTCGATGAAATTTGGTACAGAGGTAGATAATGACCTGGAATAGCACATAGGCTACTTTTTATCCCGGGAAAAAGCACTGTTCCCGTGGGAAATTCACGCGGGCGAAGCCGCGGGCAAAAGCTAGTAAATAATAAATTAATTAAATTATTTATTATTAGTCTAAATGGCTCCTTCCCTATCTTCTTTCAAATCTAAACTTTTAAAATCTTCTCATATCACTTCTCACATTTAAGCTAGTCTTCTTTGTTCTCTTTCTAAATTTCCCTTAAGTAGACATATGTATTGTATTATAAATATTATATGTTTTATTATATTATATACCTATGTATTAATAAATTATATATGTATTATTTTATTATATATGTATTATGTTTTATTTCTCTTTACCCTTTTCTTCCGTTTGTACATACTTACTTCTACCCTTTTATTGAGTAAATATTCCTCTCAATCTATCGCTGGTTGACTGGAAGAGATCCCTTCATGGGATAAGTCCGCCATTGTATGTTTACCTTACTATTTATGTTACTATGAATTATGTGTCCTTAGTACAATAAAGATACTACAAACAAACAAACAATTATTTAAACTTATATTGTGGCCAAGTTGTTCTATAAACTTAAGAAGCTTCTTCAATCCATCGAGCTTTATAACCCGGGTACATTCTGATTGTTTCAAACCAAAGCTCGAGCTACGAAAGACTTAGGAAACTAAACTAAATACAGGAAACTTCTCCCATTTGTATTGATTAATCTCTTACTAGCTGCGCCTCAGAGCTCTGCTCTCTTGGGAATTTCGATTCACTATGTTCTATAAAACGGCGTATGCTCCATATATCGTGGATTCAAAGGGTGACTAAAACCGAGGTTCTACCGAGGTAAAAAGACGGCAGTGTTGAAGTGTGTCAAACAAGTAATTATTTAAAAATAAAGAACACGACTGACAACTTACATAGCCGATGTCACTCGGAGGAATGCAAGGAATCTAACAATACCTCTCACATCAAAATCGTTAAGCCGTTCAGGACTTATGGTGAAGAAAAAACTTGCATACATACATACTTACATACATGCACCCTAAAAACATACCAATCCTTTTTTGGTCAGAGGGGAAAATAGGTATCGCATTCTCCAGCTCGTAATGCAGAGGAAAATCCAGGGCAAACGTAAACCCGGAAAGAGAAAAATCTTTTGGCTGAAGAATCTAAGAGACAGGTTTCACTGACGGACGCTCTTTCTTGCAGCAACTTCAAAAGTTCGGATAGCCATGATGGTCGCCAATCTTCATTGAAAAGCGGGTCTATAAGAAGAAGAAGATGCGCTATTATCGATAACTTTCTACACAAGTACCAAATTTCATTGAAATCCGTATCCGACATAAAATGCTAGAAATCGTTTATTATTTACTGAATAATTTCAAATAAGTTTATAATGTAAACTAGAATGTGTTACAAAGTTATAATACAACGCAATTATAATGAAATATCTCGTTTAAACCCCTCACTGAAAATCTTAACACAAATTTAATTATAGCCCTTATCTTGAAACGGAAACTTTAGCGTGGTTTCCTTTGTCTAATGGGTTGAGTTAAATCACATTAAAATTTCATACATATGTCACATCTTTAAAGGCATCGATCCAAGTCCTAAATAACAATCGCAAATGTAATAAATTTTGAAGAAGCCTAGGGATTATGACGAGCGGAGTGATAAGCGAAGTGATGGGCTTTAAAGAAGCGCGCGAAGCGAGTATGCCGAAGCGGTAGGTCAGAGCAAATAGGAATAAAACTTTTTTCCAAAAAAAAATGAACCGACTTCCATCATAATACTTAAAATCATGAAATAACAATAAAGAAAAATGTATTAGCATGCTACCTACTGAATGAGGTGAAGTCGGTGCCAAGTGCAGGAGTAAGGGTGTTATGTAATTGTTTAGCTAGGCATTTTATATAATATATAAATTCTAATGTTAATTTAGATTATTTAATATTCAATTTGGCACCGACTTCACCTCATTCAGTAGGTAGCATGCTAATACATTTTTCTTTATTGTTATTTCATGATTTTAAGTATTATGATGGAAGTCGGTTCATTTTTTTGGAAAAAAGTTTTATTTTATCATTTTTAGTGCTTCTACACCTATTTTCTTTAATAAAAACTTTTTTTCACTGCTGGCCGAAAATAAAAAATTAAGAATTCGAAACTTTTAATGTCAGTTTGATTTGAAACGTCAAAACATGTCAAATTGTCTATTATTTTTGGCACATAAATAGACCGAGAGCCCGTGACGACCAAACCTTCCTTATTTTAAAAATACTGAATGTTTCTCTGCGTGGTATATACGGATACAAAATATAAGCGACTAGGTATGAAGTTTGGATCTTAGTTGCTTATGCAGGTAATATGGATAGCAAGGATGATTTTTATAGGTATAAAAAGCACCCTTGGGGCCTCCCAAAGTAATATTAAATTCAGCTTTTATAATAAAACAAATATAACTTAATTTAGTAAAGTTACAATGTCTAGCAGGTGTTTATATCTGCACCAATTGCCTAGTAATGGATGGCGTGATTTCATATAGAAATAAAATCTTTAAAAAAACTTTACTTTGAGGAAATTAAGTTACCACTTTAAATGTTATTGCTACAAATAATCTGCCTAAGTAATCATGATCCAACTTTTATAGTTGCTAATAGCTATTTCTATGTTGGGAACATACACAGAAAATCTTGAGTTTTAATAAAATAAGGAAGGGCATGCTGTCGTGGACTTTTGCTCTATAATGCAATGTTGGTATTTTTATATTTTGTTAGGTATCTTTAAAATTACCGAACAGATTCTAACGTGGTTAAAATGGGACCAACTTGGGAATATACCATTACGAATAAAAAAACAATTTCGGAAATCAGTCCACTATAGGCGGAGAAATCGGCGAACATACATAAAAAAAAAAACATACATACATCGAAACATATAACCTCCTCCTTTTTTGGGAAGTCGGTTGAAAATAATGTTTTTTTTCTTTATTTTATGGTTATGTCAACAAGAACCTTAGTAAATATTCTTAATTACGTAGGTAGGTACATGTTTTATTTGCAAAAAAAAAACAAGCTTTTTTAGTTACTTTTCTTGTGTCATCACATAATTATGATATAACTTCTAAGAATTATTTAAGTATACACAGATACTTATATTTTTAAATAGACTATACTTAAATAATTCCTAACATATAACAAAGATATAGCCTTGTGAGAACGTTTCGATATATCATCGTAATAATGCAATAATTCTCAAACAATTCGATAGAAGCCTGATAGACCACGTTTGTTTGTACTGTGGTTGAGAGGTTCTCAAGAAAATGGAGATTTATTGAAGTATTCTTTTATTTATTACTACTACTTTTAAGAAAAGTATACTGGAAATGACAGCAGTACAATATTACAAGTCATTGTTTATAAGTTAACTTGTTATTTAGAACCAGCCTGTGCCCGCGACTTCGTCCGCGCATGTCTCAGGTTCTAAGTGTGGAGTATCAAGATTAAACTTACGCCAGATTTTAAGGTAGACAGTGAAAACCGCATCAAATTTGGTCCAGTAGTTTTTGCATGATGCGCGTACAAACATACAGACAGATAGACAGAAAAAAAGACAGACTAGATAAACAGACAGTTTTAGCTTCTATTGGCACTATTAAACAAAAAATTGTTTTGAAGCCGCGGGCGAAAGCTAGTACCTACTTTATATATTAACTAGCTTTCGTCCGCGGCTTCGCCCGCGTGAATTTCCCACAGGAACAGTGCCTTTTCCCGGGATGAAAGGTACCCTATGTCCTTCTCCGTACTTCCAGCTATGTGTATACGAAATTTCAGGAACATTGGTTCAGTAGATAAAGCGTGAAGAGGTAACAAACAAACTCACTTTCACATTTATTATATTAGTTAGGATTAGGATAGTTAGAATTAGGATTTTCATATAAGTATATGAGACTTAGCACGAATATTTATCTAGCTAGCGTATTGACTGTAAGTCTCAAACTATTAAGTCTAACAGAGCCAATCTTTCTAAAGCTGAACATCTGAACGCAAGAGAGAAATGCATTTCAAAGCGATTCTTTGCAGTTCCATATAAAACTCTTAAGAATAAAGTAGATTACGGGATTTCCCCTCGTCTTTTGTTAACAGAATTCAGCATTGCGACGTAGAAGTTTATAAATGTACGAATTAAGTCCTACTTATATAAATGCGAATGTTGAGAAGAGTGTGTGTGTATGGTTGTTACTCCATTACGCAAAATGTACTGGACGGATTTCTATGAAATTTGGTACACGGCCAGTAAAATTAAATCGGAAAATAATATTTTTATGATTCATAAATGTTTTTAAACATACTTTTAAGTAATTTAGTTTCACTATTGATGTTTGACGAGTAACATCTTTCCAGTCTCTTTCTTATTTATCTGTGGAGTGGCAACCGTGTAAATAGATTGACTCCTTTTGTGCGGGATGTAGGACCTAAAGATATACCTTAGACTCGGATGAGACCTCGGTTAAACGGCCTATATGTGTATATATGAAAGGGAAATTTAACAATTCGGCGACTCGACAGGGGCTCGATAATCGCTTACCTTGCTCGCGTGTTGAAGGCTTCTCTTGTGGTGATCACCAGATTTCTTCTGAACACAAGTAGTTTCTTCGGAATATTCTGGAAAGATCTGCGGGGAATCTCTTATCGGCGCGCGCGCGGCACTGGGGCGCGGAGACACATGCTATCTCAATGACAGACGATACGAGACTGGCATGCAATCACTGGCGATGCTTCCGGGAAGGGCGAGTAGACTCCATCTCGCTCCCTCATTTGCCCGCTAAAAGGGACAGCGATATCAAGGTGCCTTATCACCGAATTGAAGAGGAAAAAAAAAGAAATTATATAAAAATTGGAGGCTGAAGGCCTCAACATAGCTCCCCGCCTTGAAAGGTCCAGAGCTTTCAAATTAAAATATAGACAAGAAGCTAGGTGGATAGATCAAGATAAGATAAGATAGATTAAGCTAGGAGGATAGATTAGAGGTAATAGCGGTCTGAGAATATCAGCGAATCGATATCTACGGTAGAAATTATGATTAAATAAGCGGTTTAATTAAATTGCGGTTTGATTAAATTGCGGTTTGATTAAATTGCGGTTTGATTAAGTTGCGGTTTGATTATTGGGTAGGCAAAGGATACAGCTTTGTGACAGGACGCTTATATGTGCCTGACACAGTCTTGACTAAGGCCACGCGAATTATACCATCCGATCCAGGAAACACCTCCTTTATGACACCTAATGGCCAAGTCAAGGGCGGTACGTTATCTTGACCCAAGAGAACGACAGTGCCTATCTCTATGGGACGATCGTGAGTGCACCATTTCTGACGGACTTGCAGCGTATGCAGGTATTCAATACGCCATTTTTTCCAATATGATAACACGAGTTGATCCAAAAGTTTTTTACGCTTTGTCAAATTCATACTTTCCTCTGTCAATTCAGAAGAAGGTAAATAAGTAATGGGACTGGACATTAAAAAATGAGCCGGCGTGAGAACGTCAGGATGCGGATCAGATGATAAAACACTAAGAGGCCGTGAGTTCAAAAGACATTCTATCTGTACGAGGACAGTTAAGAGCTCCTCATAAGTGAGAAGCTGCTTTCCTATCACTCGGTACAAGTGCGCTTTGATACTTTTGATGTTGGACTCCCAAATTCCTCCGAAGTGCGGGGCGCGGGGCGGTAACGTCTTCCACTCAATTCGACATTTCAGAAGTTCTTCTTTAATGTCGGACTGAATGCGCGAGTTTAATAAAAAGGAGTAGATTTCGTTCAGCCGGTCCTTAGCACCAACGAAATTGGTCCCGTTGTCCGAGTACATGACAGACACTGGACCACGGCGGGACATAAATCTCTTTAAAGCTGCAAGAAAAGCTTCGGATGTGAGATCCGAAACTAATTCTATATGAATAGCCTTAGTGACTAGACATATGAACAAGCAAATGTAGACCTTCAGCGAGCGTTGGCCTCGGCGACGCATAGGTATGTATGCAATAGGACCCGCTAAATCAACCCCAGTGTGTACAAAGGCTTTAGCATCACGCACGCGATACTCAGGCAGATCAGCCATTCTGGGTGTCGGGTGAGTAGGCTTAATACGAAAGCAAGTATTACATTTGCGACAACGCGAGCGAATGACTGTCCTACCATCCAATATCCAAAATCGCTGCCTTATGATGGACATTAATAGCCCAGGACCTGTATGGCAATAAGTGTTATGGTAATGATCGATAATTAAATCAACTATGCGGGCGCGTTTAGGTAACAAAGCGGGATGCTTCGCTTCATAGGGCAGGTCCGATTTGGAAAGTCGGCCTCCGATGCGCAAGATTCCGTGATCGTCAACAAATATGGACAAACTGCGCAACCTTTTAGATGGAAGTATGCCAGATTTAATTAAATCTAATTCCGTAGTGTAGTAAATGAATGTTTTGAACGATTCTGATAATGAAATTTTCAGCGGTTTGAATATTTTCAACAGCGTTACGACCACTCAATCTTTTTGTGAATTTGAGAATATATAGAAATACGTGTAATAATTTGTTCCATGAACACACGCGGCTGACTAAGGTGTCCATAATATGTGGTTCCGCACGGGAAGCCTCAACAACAAAGGTTTTAGATTTCAGTTCCGGTAATGTCTCACATTCCGTCGGAACAAATTTCAATGGCCATTCATTTATAGGCTGACGAAGCCAGGACGGGCCGTTATAATATAAGGAATGTACAATTAACTCTGAAGGCAGCATGCCACGTGAAAGACAATCGCTAGGATTCTCTTTCCCTGATACGTGATTAAAACAAGCGGCAGGTAAATTTTCCTGAATTTTTGCAATACGGTTGCTAACAAATATAGACCACCTATGAGGGGCAGAATGGATCCACGAGAGCGCAATAGTGGAATCCGAAAACGCATAAGTACCGGCAATCGGAATGCGGGCAGAAAGCTTCTCTCTGACAACCCTAACAAGCTTAGACAGCAACAAAGCAGCAACGAGTTCTAATCGAGCTAGTGTTGTTACTTTAGCGGGGGAAACCTTGGATTTCGCACAAAGAAGGCGGACCGTTATATTACGTTGAGTATCAGAAATGTGTAAATATATACAGCAACCATAACCACTAAAGCTAGCATCACAAAAGGCCACAATGTTTACGACAGATTCTGCAAAAACTCCAACATGACGTGGAATTTTAAGAGCAGATAGTGCGGGAAAATCCCGTGCTAAAGCAGTGAAGCGGTCTATGATTGGCTGCGGAGGTACATCATCCCAATCTATCTTGGCTAACCAAAGTTCTTTAATAAGTATTTTAGCGTACAAAACGACCGGCGCTACAAGGCCAAGTACGTCGAATAAGCGAGCAATTAATGATAAAATGGTGCGTTTTGTACATTTACTGTCCACTGGGCTGGTTGTCAAAGAAAAAGTATCTTCAGCGGGCTCCCAGGTTAAACCAAGGATTTTAAAATTGTTAATATTGTTATCCATACTAGAAAAATTAACTGATAAGCGGTGAGACGCAGGGAGGGTCTCTAACAAAGCGGGTGAATTGCTGGCCCATTTGACAAGGTCGAAGGAACCTAATTTAAATAAATCAATTAAGTTGTGTGACAACTTTATAGCGGTTTGTTCATCAGGAACAGAATAAACATAATCATCCATATAAAACTGGGTTTCTACCAATTTGGATGCGTCCGGAAAGCGGTCGCTATGCTCACACGCCAGATGGCGTAGTGTGCGCATGGCTAAGTAAGGACTAGACGCCAACCCAAAAGGCACGCGGTTGAAATTAAAGGTGCGAATAGGCTCATTCTTATTGAAGCGGAATAAAATTCGCAAGTATTCGCGGTGATGCGGATTAACACCGATTCTTAAAAATATCTGTTTAATATCTGCGGTCATAGCTATGGGAAACGTACGAAAATCAAGTAATAACAAAAATAAGTCGGCCTGTAAATTAGGTCCGACATGTAAAATGTCATTGAGTGACAACCCTGAGTGCGTCTTAGCGCTGGCGTCCAAAACTACACGAATACTATCTTTGTCTGGCCTAATGACCGCGTGGTGCGGTATGTAATAGCCCTGTTCTGTTAATTCAGAATCAGGTACTTCCGATAAATAACCCTGAGATATATAGTCGGTGATGGTTTTATTATAATTTTCGCGTAGGGTTGGCACGTGCGCAAATTTACGCTCGAGGGCCAACAGGCGGCGGTGGGCGACTGCACGAGAATTGCCCAACTCAGAGGGGTTCCGCGAGAATGGTAGGTCAACAAAATACCTACTGTCTTTAAACGTGACGGAAGAACAAAAAATATCTTCGCACTCTTTTTCGGATGGACTAATAAGCCGTGAAAATGGTACTTCCTCCAATTCAAAGAACTTCTGTAAACCCGACTCAATGTCAGTATTAGTCAGCGCGGTAAACGAGGAAGATTGAGAAAACGAGTCACAATGACCTGCCGCACTACCCATCAGTACATACCCGAAGCTAGTCAAGACAGCCGGAGGCGCGCGACCGCCCGACTCAATCATATTACCTAAATAAATATATGGAAAAAGTTGCGCGCCGAGAATAATGTCAATATTTCCCGGCACATTCCAAGTTAAATCGGCTAGTGGTAATTTATTTATATACGACATGTCGTCATTTAATTCAATATAATTCACGGGTAGCTTACCTGTAATACAATCTACCACTAACGCATGAATATAATATTTATCTTCGGGATTAACGCGCGATTCTATTTTTATATGTATGTAGCCATGCACTGACTGCGTGGACATTCCAACACCCTGTAACGAGGAGTTATGTAGCTTAACTATAGGTAAGTTCAAACGCTTACAACAATTCAAAGTTATTAAATTATTCTGAGACGCACTATCTATCAAACACCTGACCACAATTTTATCATGACCATTGTTATGAGTCGCATACACTTGAGCCGTAGATAATAAAACATAATTTGAATTTCGCATTCCTGTGTTTAATGTCACAGAAGTTGTATTTTCTACTGGCGGCGAGGACTGGGTGAGCGCAGACTGCGTGGCGTCTGCGAGATAACAAACCGGTTTGCTGTCGCCTGGAGCTGAGTCTGGTTTATTATTCTCAGAGAAATGCAACAATGAATGGTGCTGTTTTTTACAAAACTTGCATGTCGAACGCGACTTACATTTATTCAATGTGTGGGTTAGGCTTAAGCAGTTAATACAGGCACGCTTTGACTTAATAAAATCGAAACGAATTTGCGGTGTACTCATATTTTTAAATTGCTCACACCTAAACAATGGATGTTTTTCGCCTGTGCATATTGGGCAGGGCGTTTCTATTTCACACCGTGGCGCGCTATTTGATATGAAAGTTTTTGAAGTATTAGTGGAATTTGTCACTCGCGTTTCAAACCGCGAACAATTATTAGTATGTGATCTTTCGCGTGCCTTTATATGATCTTGTATAAAAGATATAAATTCTGTATAAGATGGCAATTCCTTTCCACTAATATGCGTTTCGAATAGCTGGGCTGTTTGAGAGTCAACCTTTCGTAAACCACAATGTAATAAAATAAAATCCAATAATTTAGGTATCTTTAGCTGCTTGAGCGCTGCAATAGACGCCGAATATTTTTCAATAAAAGTGTTTAAGCTAGCGGTATTATTGACACAATTTTTAATGTCCAAAATGTTGTTTAAATAATGAATACCTAAAGTGCGATTATCTTGGTACTTCTTAACGAGAGAATCCCAAATTGTATTATAAGTTTCTCCCGTGGGAACAATACCTGCAGTTAATTTTAAAGCACTGTGGGTAAGTTTGCCCATGAGATATTGGACACGCTGCGAGTCAGTCAGATCAGCGTTTTCGTGAATATTACTACGAAATATTTCGTAAAATATCGGCCAATTTTCAATTTTGCCATCAAAGGAAGGTATCTGGATAGGTGGTAATTTTATAGGGCCTTTCTTAAGTGACACGCCAACGTTAGTCTTATCTCTGGCTAAAATTAGATTACGTTTGTATTTAATCGCTGAATATAATTCTTCGAACGAGTTTAAAGCCGCGTAATCAGGTGGGGTTTCTTTCAGTTCAAAGTTCAACTCATTAATATGTTCTATGATTACTTCAAATTTGTCATAAAGTTCGCTGATAGTCTCAGATTGGGCTAGAAATGGCTCATTCGAACGATAATCGTAATTGGAAATGCCTTTGCTTATATCGTATAAACGATTAATTCGTTCATAAATAGCTTCTTTTTTGGCAATGAGTTGTTTTAATTTGGCTTCGAGTTTGTTAGAAGCCATTATTGGAAATTACTATAAAGAAAGTATATGGAAGGTGAATTAGCAAAAAATGCAATTAACAAGATGGCGGTTCGTAGCACTAACGCCGAAGCGAAAGTACATAATATTAATAGCTGGACAAATCCGCTCGTAAAGGACCAAATTATGGAGTGGCAACCGTGTAAATAGATTGACTCCTTTTGTGCGGGATGTAGGACCTAAAGATATACCTTAGACTCGGATGAGACCTCGGTTAAACGGCCTATATGTGTATATATGAAAGGGAAAAGTTCAACAATTCGGCGACTCGACAGGGGCTCGATAATCGCTTACCTTGCTCGCGTGTTGAAGGCTTCTCTTGTGGTGATCACCAGATTTCTTCTGAACACAAGTAGTTTCTTCGGAATATTCTGGAAAGATCTGCGGGGAATCTCTTTTCGGCGCGCGCGCGGCACTGGGGCGCGGAGACACACGCTATCTCAATGACAGACGATACGAGACTGGCATGCAATCACTGGCGATGCTTCCGGGAGGGGCGAGTAGACTCCATCTCGCTCCCTCATTTGCCCGCTAAAAGGGACAGCGATATCAAGGTGCCTTATCACCGAATTGAAGAGGAAAAAAAAAGAAATTATATAAAAATTGGAGGCTGAAGGCCTCAACAATCTGTGTAAGTAATATCGTGAATAGGGATGGAAGTTTGTGACAGGTATTATTTGATTGGACTAATAAGCGCGAGAATTTTTTATTTTTATTATATCTATGTGTTTTTATGGGACAGTCAGTGAAATTTTATTAATTAGATGAGTACAATCAGTTTTGCCGTGTATTAAATTATATAGCATCATGGCATCAAGGTACTTACGCCTGGATTCCAAGGTCAACAAAAATATATGTGGAAAGTAGTTGAGAATATTCAAATAGTTGGACATGGTAGAGTTGACCATGACATCAGGTGTAAACATATTTTAGAAAAAGATCTGAATTTAATTACTGAATAATCCAAAAAGAAAAGAAAATAACAGGCTAATTATTAAAAAATAAAAAACATGACTGACAACTCACATAGCCTACACTATGACGAATGCAAGGATAGTTTCCTTGCATTCGTCATAGTGTAGGCTCAAAATACATCTCACATTATAATCCGATGAATAAGCCGTTCAGGACTTATGGTGGAACAAAGAAACTTACATACATTCTAACAATATACATGAACCCTGAAAACATAACACTCCTTTTTAGGTCAGTCGTGTAAAAAAGCTTAAAAGCCAGTAGATACTCAACTACGTATTCCAATTACAAAATACAGTTCCTATGTATTTTGCGTCACTACCAACGTATTTTTACTCCGACCACAGTATTTAAAAATACTAGGAACGTTCCCTTTGTTCACTACGTTGCTTTTTACACTTTGGTCACTACTGAATTACACTTTGGTCACTATTGCATTCGGTCTTGTCGGTTTTGTGGTCTTTGAGCGGTAAGACTCGCTGGCAAAAGTCAAATTAGAAATGAGTTTTTCTTTTGTTTTACAGCCATTGTGGTTGATGAGAATTTTTTTTCTGTTCTCGGCAAGTTTTAGTAGTTATATATACGGACAAATCACACAAATTGAGTTATCCCCAAAATAAAGAAAAAATGCCCAAAGTAAGTTCGAGACTTGTGTTATGGGATACAAACTCAATGATACTATATTTTATAACAAATACATATAAACATCTGAAAAAGATAATTTTCCATCTTGACGCGACCGGGAATCGCACCCGGGACCTCCGGTGTGGCAGTCCGGCCGGCGTGATGATCATCAGGCCACGGAGGTTGTCAAATCATTGAAAAGATAAATTACGAGTATGAATTGAATCTGTACCTCTGTTCTTTGAGATCAATCTTAAATCTAAGAGCGAGGTTCTTGTCAGTGGAGTTATTTCCATCTTTCTCTTTCCGTTGGAAACTCTTTCATTTTAAGACACGACGCCGCTAACTTTCTCCTTTGCTTCATAATGTATGTATAAATAAATAAATAAATATACCTAACTCAGTCTACGTCTTTCTGGATCCCTTCTTCCTTTTATCTTTCTTTCTATGATGTTTCTTAAGAATTCATCGTGTCATATTAAGTAACCTAACATTTTCCCTTTTCTTTATAAATCTGACTCATGTACTGTAATTTTTAACGACCACCACCTGCTTCCGGGGAAGGAAAACATCACAAATTGTATTGCTGCAACACACATTTATATTTGAGTAGTCCACTTAGAGCACTAATCCGAATAGCATAAACGCGAACAGCACAAGGCCTTGTCCACGAACAGCACAATTTAATATTATGGCATGTGCTGTTCGTGGATTAGATATTTGTTTTATTTTTGACCACGAACAGCACATATAACTATTATACTTAAATATATTGATTTGTAAATACTGTTGGAATCTTTACAAATCAATATATATAAATATAATAGTTATATGTGCTGTTCGTGGACAAAAATAAAATAAAAAATAGAATCCACGAATAGCACATGCCAATATATTAAATTGTGCTGTTCGTGGACAAGGCCTTGTGCTGTTCCCGTTTGTGCTATTCGGATTAGTGCTCTAAGTGGACTACCTCTTATTTTTTCCTTTGATTATTTTTCGTTGTTTGTTGTATGAAACTGTATGTGTTGTTGTGGCTACAAATAAAGTTCTTTATCTATCAAACATCGTTAGGAAATCGGCACACTAACAGTCTGTTCTTTCAGTTAACTACTCAGTATAATAATAAGTAGTTACTCACTCATGTGTCAGTTAAATTTTAATGGCGGAAAGTAAAACTTAGTATACAGCTTGGAATTGCACTTTAATCCTAATCCTAATTAATAAATGCGAAAGTGAGTTTGTTTGTTTGTTACCTCTTCACGCTTTATCTACTGAACCAATCTTCCTGAAATTTCGCATACACATAGCTGGAAGTACGAACAGGACATAGGGTACCTTTCATCCCGGAAAAAAGCACAGTTCCCGTGGGAAATTCACGCGAGCGAAGCCGCGGGCATAAGCTAGTGTTACATAAAAAATAATTCAATCGTCCCTAATCCAAAGCTTCACAGTCCTCATTTTCCTCCAACACGCAAAAACAAAGGCCCTCACTGAGTAAAGAGCCCTCCACTTGAAGAGTGCACGCTCCCTCTTCTGTAGTGTCATTTAAACCTCTGCTCTGTATTCACTAGCCTAGGTCTTGAAACTATATATTGTATAGGTTGTTACCTAGCTTTTTAGGGTTCCGTACCGTATATGTTGTTAGAAGTCTAAAAAAAGTGTTACAAACTTTTTTTTGTGCTGGATTCAGTATGAATCTTAGGGATCGAACTGCAAAGTTAAGTTTGTTTTTGAAACTATTCGTCTTTTGTGAGATGCTTTGCGTGTACGGAACCCTCGGTCCGCGAGTTTGACTCGCACTTGGCCGGTTTGTTTTTCTTTTTACACGACTGACCAAAAAAGAAGTGTTTTGTTTTCAGGGTTCATGTATGTATGTATGTAAGTTTCTTTATTCCATCATAAAACCACCACCTATTGTGCCATACATTGTGTTTGTACAATAAAGGTTAAATAAATAAATAAATCCTGAACGACTGAACAGATTTTGATGTGAGAGGTATTTTTAGATTCCTTGCATTCCTCCGAGTGTCATAGGCTATGTGAGTTGTCAGTCGTGTTTTTTATTTTTTAATAATTAGCTTGTACTTAATTTGGCAATAGTGGTGTTGTTATAGGCCATTATTATTTTGATAGTTCTATGGGTTCTCCCACCTCCAATTACTATGGTAGTACTATTTGTCACCAAACAACTAGGGGCATGGCCGACCGGTGGTTTTTAAGGCGTTAAGTGGCCGATGCTCTTTTGTTTTTACGGGCAAAGCATGACGTGAGGTAAGAGGACCCGTCGCCTGTACAGAGCCCCGCTCGAAATGGGCAAATAATTTTTGTTTTAATCACATTAGTATGAAAAATGTTTCTCGATTTGCATGAGATTTGAAGCGATTGAAGTAAAATAAATGGTGTATTTTTTTATGTAAAAATCTTCCCGGACGTCAGTGCTATTTCGGAACAGTAAAGAGTAGTATGAATAACATTTTTTTATTTTTTTTTAATTTACATCTATATACATCTATCATTACAGGTTAACTCAATTCGATAGTGTAGCTTACAAAACAACCTTACAACCTATAACATATTATTATTAAAGATAGGTACACGTGTGAATTCATTCATATACGTATGCCATTCCGTTATTATTATTTTTTACTAGCTTTTGCCCGCGGCTTCGCCCGCGTTTTTTTCCCACGGGAACAGTGCTTTTTCCCGGGATAAAAAGTAGCCTATGTGCTATTCCAGGTCATTATCTACCTCTGTACCAAATTTCATCGAAATCCGTCCAGTAGATTTTGCGTGATTGAGTAACAAACATCCTCACAAACTCACAAACTCACAAACTCACAAATTCACAAACTCACAAACTCACAAACTCACAAACTCACATCCAAACATTCGCATTTATTGACCGAGCGAGCGAAGCGAGCGAGGGCTATAATTCAAGTTGGAGCGAAAAACACATTGTTTGTATGTATGTATGTATGTATGTATGTATGTTTGTTCCGCAATAACTCTTGAACCGTTGTTCCGATTTTGATGAAAGTTGGAATATATGTAGGGATGGTTAATAGAATTTTCAAGTTCGTTGGGCATCAAAATCGGTCCAGCCGTTTTTAAAATATTTAATTTTTTGTGAAAATAAATATTGTATTTTAATAGTCGCGAGGTCTACGTTCGCAGCGAACGACTAGTAATATTAGTATGGATATAGTAGTTTATATGTTACTAGCTGTCGCCCGCGGCTTCGCCCGCGTGAGTTTCGCTTAGATGAAAAATCTCTCTTGGAGCTTTTCATCAGATGTTCCAGATCTTCAATTTTTATACGTCAGCAGAAAATGCTCATCAGGTTGAACGATTTTTGCTAAGGCGCCATTTCCATATATGTTATAGTGTAGCTGGTCTCTTGGAGCTTTTCATCAGATGTTCCAGATCTTCAATTTTTATACGTCGGCAGAAAATGCTCATCAGGTTGAACGATTTTTGTTAAGGCCCCATTTCCATATTACTTATAGTTTAGCTGTTCCGTTATGGTTCTTCATCAGGTGTTTCAGTTTTCAAAATGAGTTATAGCTTATATGTTGCCCAGGCTTAATAGCTATACAACAAAAAAAGTTTCATTCAAATCCGTCCAGTAGTTTTTGCGTGAAACGCGTACATACATACAGACAGACAAGAAATTCCAAAAATTTTTTTTTTGCTTTCTATTGTTCTTCTTAGGTCTCCCTCTATCCGTTTCAGTCAAAAATATTAAATGTACAGACAAAATATTTTTACTGTTTTATTATATGTATAGATGAAAAAATAAATGAAACAAATGTTATTTTTTTCAGATTTTTCTGGCTCACTACAGCTGAGCATTATTATTTACAAATTCACCATTTCACAGGGTTATGGCAATTTAAGCGCCTTTGAATAGTTCCTTATAAATCTTCAAAGGACATTGACCTGAGAGACATACTTTCCGTGTCGTCTCTCATAAAGATACCTAAATCAAAGAGAATGCATTATGAGCATCCGTCTACTAAATTCGCGCTTGAGGAACAACTGTTTTTTGGTTTGTATTACCAGCAGTTTCTTTAATTTCTGGAAATATTTACCTACATTCATTTCTTGCCATAATCACACACATATACTAGTATGTAGTGTACTTATCGAATTTTAGCTCGGTCTATGCTTTGTGAAATAAGTCACTTTTGCCATTCTCATTTATTTTTCAATTTAGTTTTAATCAATAAATATATAAAATTTATCTCAAGTCAATATACATAAAAAATTCGTGATATTCCGAATAGTCAATAACTATCCCTAAATAAATTATAAAATAAACAACATCAAGCAATTGCCCGTTAGGGTATCTGGTGCAAAGATGCCCAGTAAGCTGGCGGCATTGCCACGCTGGATGGCGATGGCCATCCTTTGCACCAGATACGACCCGGAGCGGGATTCTAATTATTAAATTGTATAAAGGCGAAAGTGAATTTGTTTGTTTGTTTGCTTATTTATTTGTTTGTTACCACTTCACGCTTCATATTCTGAACCAATCCCCTAATCTATCTAATTTCCCTTAAGTAGTCATATGTATTGTATTATATTATAAATATTATATGTTTTATTATATTATATATGTATTAATATATTATATATGTATTAATATATTATATATGTATTATGTATTATTTCTCTTTACCCTTTTATTGAGTAAATATTCCTCTCAATCTATCGCTGGTTGACTGGAAGAGATCCCTTCATGGGATAAGTCCGCCATTGTATATTTACCTTTCTATTTATGTTACAATGAATTATGTGTCCTTATTACAATAAAGATACTACAAACAAACAATCTTCCTAAAATTTCGCATACACATAGTTAGAAGGACATAGCCTACCTTTCACCCCAGGAAAAAGCACTATTCCCGTGGGAAATTCACGCGGGCGAAGCCGCGGGAAAAGCTAGTTTCTAAATAAAGTTATTATTAATAGGTTACTAATATAAGTTAAAATTGCACATTATTGACCGTAATATGAATACTCCGTTAATCGCCATGAACATTTTAGAAACTATAAAACCATAATGTGCGGATCCATTATAATCTTATTACAAACTTGAAAAAGAAATCCAATCCTAAACAAATTGGATTTAAAAGACAAACTTAAAACGACAACGGAAAAACAATAGAAATTCAATAAAACTTGCAGTTTGCAGCGAACTGAACAACCAAATTGATTGTGAATAGTTAAACGACATCAGAGAAATCGAAATAATACAAGACCACAGAAGTATAGGAGTGTCAGCTTCAAAGAAGAAAAAGTAGAGAGAAGGGAGTAGAATTAAAAGAAGTAAAGATTTTGACGATCGGTTCAATTTTCTTGTTTCTCATAGTGTTGATGGCCAGCAAACTTCAAGTCAACAAAAGAGTATGTAATTGATTTTCCTTTGAATTTCCTTCAGACGAGGAGTGCGACCCACAGTCTATCTCACAATGAAATAAAACATTGCGCGAATAATGCTACATAAACTCAAAAGACTGTCGAACTGCAACACTACACACTCCTTATTTAATTATTTTTTTTTGTATGAAAATATTTAAATATTATTACATAAATATATATTCACCACAGAAGTGTACTTAAGTAATTTTATCGTCTCCTAACATAAACCAATAGGACACGCACTACAGTCAATCGGGGTAACTTAAACTTTCAATATAACATTGACTCATTTCTTAATTTTTGGCATTTTATTTTTTTACTCTGTCGTAAACGCATTCTGACAATTTTCAAACGTACTGATTTAAAAAATATAAATGTCGGAACGTATTTATGCGGGAAACATCATTTTCATCTGTCAAAAAGTTTTTTAAATCTAGGTCAGAATTTGGAGTCAAAAAGTTCGTTATAACATCATTGTTGTAAAGTATTCTATAACTTTGAAAAGAGTGACTGTTCAGAGGCAAGTTATATTTTTATTTATAGAATATAGCCTTATTTACTCAATATAATTTAAATCTTTTGTTGGAATTGGTATATGATGGATTAAATCGTTGTTTTCGTAAAACTGGAAAAAAAAATCTGCTATCGGGGTAACATTGACTCAGGCTAAAGTTATTGTACGTATGAAAATGTTGCCATTCATCTGTTTCAGAATCCAAAAATGCCTAGAAAACGAGCTTATCCTTTACCAGGTACCCGAAAATATGGGACAAAATCTCGCTACACAGAAGTAATACTGGAAAAAGAAAAGAAGAGATAAAATGTTGTAAAATATCCCAAAGAAAGGCCATCCAGACCAGAAAGAGTGACTTTTCGTACTGAAAGTGTCGTAGGTCGCTTAAAAGACACAAAAATTAAAAAAATTGGTGATTTTTACATCATAGACAAAGATTTTCTGTCCATGGAATGGGGAGAATAAGACTTGTACAGTTTTGGTTGATTTTTTAAATTTTATTTTTGTTAGAAGAGATTTTATTTTAGTTTGTCAATTTTTTTAATTGTTTCTGGTATATTTGCTTTTGTTTCTAATGAAAAATATTAATTAGAGCATTAAAAAACACTTTATCAAAAATAAAAGTTAATTTCGAAATGGGCACTTTTATTTCATTAATTTAGTAACCCCAAGTATGGTTTGTATGATAAAAAATTAATGATATGGCAACATTATTGATTTAAATTATTAAAAAACGCGTTTAAAGTTACCCAGATAAATTAAAACGTTTAAAATATGTGTAAATCAAGAAAATTTTCCTCTATAGGCAATGTTACCCATAATTCGTTTTTACTTTAGCTCACTACGATTTTGAAGTTTTTTATATTTAAATCTTTAAATATCAGTAAAAAGCATCTGTATTCATATAAAGAGAACTAAAATCCCACAGATGATATAAATTGGTAAGTAAAATAAGAATCAATGTCAACACAAAACTAAAAAATCTGACGTTTCCGAGTCAAAGTTACCCCGATTGACTGTAATTCAAATCGAATTTGCGTTCGAATTTGAATTTTCTATTACGTATTGCTGCATTACGACACTTGTTTTATACTGAGCGTAAGAGTGACATCCATTTGTCAAATAAAATACGGCAGATACCATTTCTAATTGTATTTTATTCCAAATTCTGAACGACATTGATTGATGTCAACTGAGCGAATATTTGAACAAAGGTTGGTTGGTATTATTGACTGATAGCGAATGTTTGAGCAAACATTGGTTGGTTCGTGTTATTATTTAATAGCAAACGTGTTGGGTTTAATCAACAGTAACTGGGAACTATGTTTGCTGAGTAAATAATATGTTTGTTAGTTGCGAATGTTATGTAGAGTTAGTATTATTTACAGAGCAACGACGTTTGAATAGAGTGTTCTATATTTTATAGTTTTGATTAAATTAGTTTTGGTTATTAACATTAACTAGCTATTGCCCGCGACTTCGTCCATGCAGAATTTACTGTTACATCTCGGCTTCTAAGCGGTGCGTTGTAACCTGCACCAGAGTATAAGATATACTGTCATCAATACAGCTGTGAAAACTGCATCAATTTTTGCGTGATGCGCCTACAAACATACAGGCTAAAGACTGAGAAAAATTAAAAAATAACCACTTTGGCTTCTTTTGACCCTATGTTGACCCCCACATAATACCAGTACCCTCATAGTTTTTCGCAGAACAACTAGGAAATAATGTATCTCGCTACTTTTCATCACGAAATAGTGTATATTCATAGCCAATTAGTTCACAAGATTCTTAGATGTTTAGATAGAAATACGTATTAAATTTTTACTCTGTTTCTGTAATGTTCAAATCATATTATTGTCATTTTTAGGGTTCCGTACAAAAATGAAAAAACGGATCCCTTATAGGAACACTCGTGTGTCAACAACAACAACAAGAATACTTTATTAGCACACAAGATTACACTTTTATATACATAAACTGTCCGTCCGTCTGTCACAGCCAATTTTCTCCGAATCTACTGAACCAAATCAGATGAAATTTGGTAGGATGGCGTAATCTTGTGACTAAAACACAGATGTGCAAAGTAAATTAATATATTTTTTTTAAATAAGGGTCTTTTTCGGGGGATAAATTAGGAATTAAAAAAAAAAGTTTTGCAAACCTTACTGTTTTATATCAAATGAAAGGGGGGCTCGTTATGAGGGTCTCAAATATATTTTTGTTATTATTGTATTTGATTTTATTCATGAAAGAAGACGAAAATTTACACTGATCTCCAAAATTATTGAGCCTAAAATTTTGAATTAATACAAAATATTTAGTTCATTGCCTATGTAGATTACAGGAAAACCTATAAGAATGGCATTGTACGGAACCTTCTCCATGCGAGTTCAACTCGCATTTGATCGGTATTTTATTACTAGTACCTAGCTCTACGGTACGGCTCTACGGTATTTTATTAGGTACTAGTAACTAACATCTAATGTACAAAATAAATTGTGCTTACTCTATGATACATAAAATGTTCAGTGTTCCATGCATCGCCGATTTTGTAAGTTTCATTATATTTTACACGATCTAATTTAATCTTGATTAAATTTTCTAAGCAGAAACTTGAGACTAATATAATCCACGTCTGCTTTTTGCTAATTTTCTAATCTACTCTAATTAAATTAAAAGTTAATTATTAAAAGAAGTAGAAAGTTAGTAAAATTTTCAATTGTAAAAATCCTAACTTTATTCCAAACGTGTCTTCACTTGCGTCATTTTTTTTTTATATAGAATAATAGGCAAACGAGCATGCGGGTTGCCTGATGTATAGTATAAACGATAGTCGTTAGTGTGAACGGGCTTATAGCGAAGAGTCTCGATCGTCATCTAGAGGGACTCTCGCTCGGCAGTTGGGTCAAGAGTCGGATTCAGAAGGCGGTACTCTTGGACACGGCCCGCATTGTGAGGAGATTCCTCTCGCTGAAGCCCTGATCACCGGTAGCTTGGGACCCATATTATCGTTTATTGATGATTCCCATATTATCGTTTATTTCGTGAGTTGTATGAAATCATCTTCACCTGTCTCCCTCTATAATGTAAGCAAGTATACTACTTCTCTTCATTTAGTATACTTACCATTCACTCGACAATCCTACTGTTTTTGACATAGATATAGACAAAGAAAAAAACTTAAAATGATTTTTTTCTTTCAGACTTTATGTTTTGACGCATTCCATCCATCTCTTACCTGTATAACCTGTATTTACAAATAAATATATTTTGATTTGATTTGATTCTTCTATCATTCATGCCTTAGATGCCTCTTTACCGGTTGATACCTTGGTACTAGTACAAAATTCTCGTATAAAGTACCGGTATTTTAGGAGTTTATGTGGAGAATTTGGTACCGATAAAAGCCCTGGTTCTAAACCGTATGGCTACTTGGCTACAGCGTCTTTCCATTCTATACAAGGTCACAATGCATCAAAGGTTAGACCACCCCCCTAAACAACCTTTTAAAAGTAATTATTGAATCATCAATCACAAATGGCTGTACAAAAACGTCCGAAAAATCTGCGGAGTAAATAATGGCTGACAATTAACTTTGTAGCTATGGGCATCGGTCTGACCAAAAACCAGGCTTTTTGAGGAGCGAAAGATGTTTTAAATATAACCAAAATAATGTCGTCACATTTCGTATCTGAGTAGCTTCAAAAATAATTGGTACTGTAAAACTTGTAAAACTGTATAACATCTTATATCACCTACATTTAAGCAAATAAAGTATTTTGTTTGAGTTTCAGACAGAGGTTGAGCAGAGATGAGATGATATGACTTAAAGTTGATTAGCGTGGTCAGAACAAGTTGCAAATAGCCGTAAGTGCAGTGAAGGCGAGATGAACTATAGATAGCGTACGGTATGCATCGGTGCATGAAGCGGCGCGTGCGGCGTCGCGGAGGGCGGCGCGGAAGGCGGCGCGGAAGGCGGTGAGGACGTCGCGGTAGCGTGGTTGACGAGGCGCCTTAACAAATCAATGTATTTTGTTTTTATCACGTCAACAACCCAAACCCAAACCAAGACCAGCATGGGCTGGTCTTTGAGTAAAAAAGATACGTAGAATGTACCAGCTGCTTCTCATCCCGCGCAGACCGTAAAAGTCGGTCAAGGGAATGGGCGAAACCTTAGGAATAAATTCAATAGGTGATGCGGCTAGCCACCCCTCACTACCATACCATCCCATGGCTACCCATCACTATTTCATTTTAGATTCCATTTTTCACCTACTCGCTAAATGTGGCCTTTAGGTCTTATGACTTTGGGCTCTGTCTACCCCGTAAAGGAAACAGACGTGATAATATGGATGTACTAGCTTTCGCTCGCGGCTTCGCCCGCGTGAATTTCCCACGGGAACAGTGCTTTTTCCCGGGATGGTAGGTACCCTATGTCCTTCTCCGTACTTCCAGCTATGTGTATGCAAAATTTTAGGAAGATTGGTTCAGTAGATAAAGCGTGAAGAGGTAACAAACAAACAAACTCACTTTCGCATTTATAATATTAGTTAAGATTAGGATGTATGTCAACCATAGAGCAACACGGACTCGCGCGGAAGTCCTTGTTGCTCGAAGATGTCAACAGCCAACATTCAGCGCCCATATTGCTAGCCAACAACGATCACACATCTTTGATATAAGCATATATTGCATTTGCGATAAGCCCGCCGTATATCTATTTGTCACTAATGTGTATGATTTTTTCTGTAAATGGAGCAATAAAGTGTTGATCTATCTATCTATAAGTGAAAAAGTCCCGCTTGAAACCGTCTAGTTATGGTCGGACCAAAGTTGGACCATTTTTGACCCGAGCTGAATAATGAGCGATGTTAACCTGAAAGGGGTATTAATGACCCACAAATTTGTTCAGTAGATAGGCATAATTGCGTTGGTTATCATTAATTTCGGTTGTGGATTTTTCGCTATTTATTTTGATGATTTGGTTGAGTTGTAATTTATTTTATAAATTTTTATTTTATTAATGAGGAATATTTTTGAAGCATAACATCTTTACACAAATTGTCCTGAAAACTTAGTTAAATACGTGAAAATGAAAAGGCATTATTCTGTTACAGGATTTTGATTTGACCAATTATTTTTGAGATTTTGAGTTCGGTTCCCAAAAAACAAACATGAGCAACTAAAAGGCCTTTTTAATTAGCCAATCAGAAATTCATAAGAAATTTCATACGCGAAGCTTATGCAAAATGAGTACTTCATCCATCAAAATTGCTTCATAAATCAAAAAGTTAATTATAATACCCATGTCTACGACGAAATCCTTATTAATTATGAAATACTGAGCGTTTCGACAATGAATTTTGGGAATTTGTAATTTGAATTCGATAATTATTTTTTTTATGTGAAAGAACCATATTGAAATTTAAAATGGGCGAATTTATAACTCCAAATTTGAATATAATTAAAAACCATAGACTAAGATAAAATAGATTACATATAAGTTTTGTTTGAATAGCCTGAATTTTACAAGCTTTTAATTTACTAATCTTGAAGGGTCAAATCCTGCGAGCTAAATTAATACGTCCTCCACTTATTCTAAGAGTTAATATATTACACGAGGTGTTATTTCTGAATGCATTATGATATGCATAACCTGATGGTGATGGTGCACGCAGGATCGGCTCGTAATAACGGAATCCTCAACGTTTTCCTTTTTGTGTGGAAAGCTTGTGAGAAGCTCGTTCAAAAGCTTGTGTGAAAATGAATTTTCTGTAAATACAAAACTTATTCATTTTCTAGACTTTTATATGTTTGGACTACAAAAAAACTCGAATGTTTTAACTAGAACGTGAATGGTTATAGAAATAGTTTAGATACTACTTCGGATCTTACTTGACACTGTACCAACTTGGTACTCGTTATCTGAAACAGAAGTTTGTTCTGAATTCCGAATAACTTTTGTCAGTGCACTCAGTCACAAATATAACCACTTGGCGTAGTAACTTTAGTAATGTCTAATAGTTTATTTCTAAAATTTGAATTTACAGCTAAAATGTTTTTGAAGTGAGGCTTGTCATAATATCGATCAATCAATAAAATATTAATTATTATCAAAACCCTTATTAACGAAATTAGTAATTAAGTTAATTACTCAATTACCTTAATTAATTAATAATTAAACTTAATAAGGTATATACGCAAAAACAAAAGTCATTGTGTACTTTAACGTTTGTTAATGATTTTACTATCATAATTATTCAGCGAGACATTTCGTACTATAAAACGAAAGATGTCCTTAGAGATCTGAAACTAAACACCATGTAACCAAGTTTAAGTAGTAGTTAAGCTCCACATGGATGCCCGTACTAATATATCTCCGTATACCTCTGCCTAATTCCACTCTATTTTGAGATCGGATCAACAGAACTCAAGTTTTCGACAACCTAGCTCAAGAATGTATACCAAGTTTAGTGACGATCTGTCAGGAGAATCTGCTCTAATTTCTGTCGAAATGTAATTTTTAAGTAACATTTTATACTTAGTAGAATAAGTGGGTACATGGGTGAAATAATTTTTTTTTTTGTTTTGAATGTTAATGGTTAGTCTAAGTTTTGTCTTGTTTTTTTGGAAGATGCGATATCTATTTATTATAACTCTTTGGTTCAGGCCTCTCATGATGCAATGACATGATGGATGCTTTCATTTTGTACGTACACCTTCGCACCCTTAGTAGACATGGACATGTGATCGATGGCTTTAAAAAGCTCAAAATTGAAAGCTTGTTCATGTGAAAGCTTCTATCAGCTTCTGTCGGAACATGACTAAACATGAATAACATTAAAATACTTAACTACCAATATATTTTTATTAGATTTCTAAAATGTAAAACCAAACATTTTATTTTTCGTTATATGATTAGCTGCGCCCTGGGGCTTAGCTTCCGTGGAAATTTCGAAATAAATACCAGTGTATCAAAGTTCATAAAAATCGGTCCAGTAATTATCCATACTAATATTATAAATGCGAAAGTTTGGATGTGAGTTTGTGAGTTTGTGAGTTTGTGAATTTGTGAGTTTGTGAGTTTGTGAGTTTGTGAGGATGTTTGTTACTCAATCACGCAAAATCTACTGGACGGATTTCGATGAAATTTGGTACAGAGATAGATAATGACCTGGAATAGCACATAGGCTACTTTTTATCCCGGGAAAAAGCACTGTTCCCGTGGGAAATTCACGCGGGCGAAGCCGCGGGCAAAAGCTAGTAGAGTTATAAATGGTGTAGAGTATACTAATCCGACTTTGTTTTATGCGGACTAGCTATTGCCTAGCTTCACCCACCTTACTTTTGTTACCCCCTATAGGGGTGAAATTTCCAAAATTCCTTTATAAGTGCTCATTTTTACCACGTAAAGTATCTCTGCAAAATTTCAAGGTTTTATGTCCAACGGTGTCGTCTCTGCGATAATGTACCAATGCGATCTCCTTTCTTCTACCCTTCAACGTTCTAACTTCTTCTGCTGTGGCCGACAGGGTCTATAAATGTACTTTCTCAATTATATTATTACTAGCTTTTGCTCGCGGCTTCGCTCGCGTGAATTTCTCACGAGAACAGTGCTTTTTAGGAAGGATGCAAGATACCCTATGTCATTCTCAGTACCTACTTCTAACTACATATGTGTATGCGAAGTTTCAGGAAGATTGGTTCTGTAGATAAAGCGTGAAGAGGTAACAGACAAATAAATAAACAAACAAACTCACTTTCGCATTTATAATATTAGTTAGGATGCCACCATGTCAACTTTATAGATGCAATAAAATATTGAGTACCAAACGACTGTTTGGTTTTGAAATTGGACATTGACTATGTAACTAGTCAACGTCCAATTTTGATTCCTTTTTAAAGAAGCTGCTGACAGCTAATGCAAACAACTTTACAAAGTTGCCAAGTGTGCAAAAAACTCCTTCACTTTTTAATTTTATAGCTCCATCGCTCAGCTGAAGACAAGTGGGGTTATTCCGACAGAATCTTGGCTGCAAACTCTCGAATGCAAGATTTATTGAGAACTGAATCAACTGAATGACAGATATTATGATATTGACTCGCCATCGACTTGCGGGCGGGATGCAATCTCATTTCGTATTTTTATCGCTTATAGGTACAGTCTTTTTGGGTCAGTAGAGTAATTTTTATTTTTTTATTATTTTTGGCCTGTGGTGCAGCCCTAGAATAGCACCAACCCTTCTCTTCCCGTGGGTGTCGTAAGAGGCGACTAAGGGATTTAAAACACCGGAGGATGGGCAGCAGCATCTTTCCGCGTACTATGCCATCACACTGCGATCGCCAACCCGCCTTCCAAGCGTGGCGATTACGGCAAAACCTCCCATGGATAAAATCCTTGGGGGAGGCCTTTGTCCAGCAGTGGACGTCTTTGGGCTGAGAGAGAGAGAGTAATTTTTGATCCGGAATTTCAGTTTTCGGATTAAAGGGAACACATTCTTTTTGATGATCGTTCAAATGTAATACTTACTGATAAAACTGGTGTCATTATTTTTTCAAGTCGCCTGACTCCATATGACTTTATATGATACTTTATATGCTTTTGCCCGCAGCTTCACCCTATCGATCTTATGACCCACCCGATCATCATTGAAAACCACATGAAAATCCGTTCAGTACATATATACATATTATCATGCCTTTTTCGACTAGCGATTTCCACTTGCTACGATCCGTACAGACTCTCTCGCTTCCTCTACACTCATCACTCTCTTCATACATGCTCTCCGGTTATGGGTGCTCCTAATATCGCCCTTTTTAAGGAGATCCGCAATCTGGTCGCAGTGCGTTTGGTAGGTTTCGGTAAATCTAACCTATTATGAACGGTAATTTTCATTGAATTCACCAGGGCATTGCTAGTTAGTTAAAATGATCTAGGTCACCAATTCCTAATTAGTTTTAATCCCTTGGGTTATAACGTGAATCCAATTAATATTGTCCAGTTGGCTTAGCTCGTTAACTTTGAAGGGAGCCGTTGATCGGAAATTAGCCCTAGATAAATTATCTCTAGCCTTTGACATGCAAAGTTAAACTAATTTGACTATCAAGGAGGTACTTTAGATATAATTTAACCCAGACCAAAGGGAGGGCACTTCATAGAAACTGGGCGTCATATATACCTACTACTACTACAAATAAAACTGTACATCCGTGAACACGTCGATGTGTGCGTTTTCATAGTGATGGCGTCCCAATCACTACTGCGAGTGTCAGCTGCTGACTCAGCACCGCACGGTTTTATGTTTCAAAATTCGATGGAAGTAGTATCAACATTGATTTTGTTCCTATAATTATAATAATAGTTTTAAATCAAAATTTTGTAAATAATTGTCCTTATATACATCCATAAATAAGAAAAACATGTCACTCTTTGGGCGAGCACGCATGCATGTACAAATGTTTAATTTTTATTGTTAATTTTACCAAGTTCTTATTTGTATCATTTGTAAAGAGAGGAGTCCCTGTAACACAAGTTTTTACTCAGCGCAGGGCTCCAGTACTTGTAATTTGTAACTTTTCTTGGTAATAAATGATTTATGATTTATCAATCTGCAAAACAACGGGAGAGAAGGGAGGGGTACGCAGGGGTACGCTACATTACGGGAGGGGCAGGGAGCTTCCTTTCTGTACTTAGTACTTATATTAATTCTGTGCCCAGACACTAATTGAGACACATAAGAAGTTTAATTGTTATTTATTTATTTTACAATATAACAGATATAATCTAAAAGAACACTCTTATAAACCACTGAGGTTTGTTTTATTCTTATAACGTCTATACACCTTAAGTTTCAACCAAACTTACTACTACTTAATTATAAGCGGGGTGGTAATGTAATGATTAAGATGGTGATAAGGTTCAATAAACAAATATCTGACTCAGGCGTAGTTAATCGTATTTTTCATAAAATCTCAAATGTTTCTTTTCAAAAATGTTGAGGGGCTTATTTTTTGACAGATATGCCAGCTCCATCTCATCGTACTCTAAAAAAACAAATCATAACTGATTACACAAAAACAAAATAAAAGTTCATAGATTTTTTTTACAATGTTTTTGCAAATCCCAACTAGTATTATAAATGCGAAAGTGAGATTGTTACCTTATCACGCTTTATTTATGAACCAATCTTTCTGAAATTTCGCATACACGACTTAGGAATACTGAGAAGGACATAGAGCATTTTAAATCGCAAAATTCCCACGGGAGCGAAGCCCCGGGCGCAGCTAGTCTCTACATAACATTTTTATGTTTGATCAAACATCCGGCCTCTTACAAGCTGGTTGAAAACGCACTAATTGGAGCCCTAACGAGGTACTCGTAAGGGGAGCTTATTCCGGCCCGCGTTTCTTGCAATTTATATACTTAGGCAACTACAAATTCTAGCTAGATTAAATTGTATATAATAAGGGTTAAATAATTTAAAAACTACTGCAGGAATTTTCGGAGAGAAAAGAAGGTTAAAGTAGGTAAAGTCTTTCTTTCTCATCAAGTGTGTTATTACTAACACTGGTGTCAGATTTTATTCAAGTCGCCTAAAGGCATCTGACATGACTTTTACAACTACCACCATCTAATGGCAGTAGCCGTATAAACTAGTAAACTAAATAGTCATCCAATGTGCAAGTTTCCTCACGATGTTTTCCTTCACCGGAAGCAGGTGGTGGTCTATGAGAAAACAACCATGCATACGTCAGATTGGTCTTCAAACTCATGCGACACAGGTAGGATTTGAACCCCGGTCCTACCCGACCTCATGCGGGTGTCATTACCAGTTGGCCATCACCGCTTTTTTTTAGTAGGTGAAGTAGTAGGTAGTTAGTATTTGGTTAGATACTATAAGATCCTCAAGTAAAAGTTTATAAAAAGTAAGTAAAATATGCTTAGATAAGGTATTGTCGAAATAGCTATATACAAAATGATAAATCACACTTAATTATAATTGTGTTGCCATATTATGAAAACCCTAAACTCTAATTAGCAACGTAACCTGTTTATTTAGGCCTAACTAACCGTATGCGGCTATATCAATAAAATACCAAGGAAGGTATGCGATAACATCACATCCTATAATATTATAAATCCGAAAATTGGTAGGTAGTAGAAATAATTTAATTGAACTTTAAAAAAATGTTGAGTATGCACGGCGAAAGCTTTGCTCTCGGCGTGCAATAAAAGGTATACGAAGGTATACGAGTAGAGGTGGGCTAAACGGCTTAAAAAAAAAAATCAGATTATTCGTTAAATTATTTTTAAAAATTAGGCTTCCTTAACTGCTTATCTGCTTAATAGCTTATTATTTTTTTCGTTGAAAAAAGTTGTTGAATTAAAAAATCTTGTGTGCTTGTAATAGTTTTAAACATAATACAATTTCCGTTGAAAAAAGTTACTAACATATTTGTAGCAGAATTTAATCTACTGGTAGTTTTTAGTTGGTTTTTACGATATTTTGAATTTTTGAACGATTTCTATGAACTTTCCTTCATACTTTGCAGGCTTGTCTGAATAATCAGGGGGCACGGCAGTGCCCCCGCCAAGTCGAGCGCGAAGCAAACACTGCCGTACCATCCTTTACAGGAACCATTTCGCCGCATTTTCAGGCCCCTATTTGAGAACCTCTGGATAAGACCAGAACGAAGAAATTTTCGTCATCCAGTAAGCTATAATCACATACTTAAAATCCAAAATTTCAAGTCTGTAGGTCATTTAGTTCCGAAGTTAAGCGAAAGCAAAGTTTCGCATTTTCGACACTCACTCACTCACTCATGATCATCAAAATAGAACTAGTACTTCCCATAAACTCAGAGAGCTGAAATTTGGTACAGAGTTAGGTTTTAATGGCCACATAAAGGGAAAACTATAAAAACTAGGATAATCGAAGATCTGGAGTACCTGGTGACCCTGATTAGAAAACACAAGAGCCCAACCAAACTATTAGAGATCGACAAACCGCCTTTACAAAAAATATTCGACTTGGTGGGCCGCTTCATTTGATGTCAAAAATCGAAGGTCTGAAGTATCTCATGAAGAACCCTCGGCTGGTCTCAGCTGTATTAGAGATTACCATATCTCTATGGCAACGCCCCCTTCTATTGCTACATAGAAAAATCGACTGACATTGCAAAAGTCCAGCGTAGAGGGACACATCTTCTTATTTAATCTAGCCTATAGCGTCCCACTTTTGAGCGAATGTCTCCCCTTCTGCTTAATCATAATAAAGAGTAATTACGAATAAAGAGCATAATAAAGAATAAAGAGTAATTACATTTTTATTAGTTTTATTACTACCATAATAATTACATTTTTATTTTTAGTGCTTCTTCATCTAAGTATTAGTTTTATTGCTTCTCCATCGGATTCTGTCCTGGGCAATGCACTTTGCTTCCGACCAGGAGAGAACGACTGCCTTTCCGCTGTAACGGTACGCCGCCGCCAGGTTTGCTTGGGTCGACCAACTTTTCTCTTGTCCTGTGGTATCCACTCGAGAGCTTGCCTAGTATATGGGTCTCTTCGAAGCGTGTGGCCGATCTATAGCGTTGCACATTTCCCAGAGCTCACGCTTGGAGATGATCTCTGGCCAGAAAATGCCAAGTATTTGCCATACGCGTTACCTCTATAATACGTTATAATGCCAAGTACATATTTGCCATACGCGTTACCTCTATAATGCGTTATAACCGTACATATTCATCGGGATATTGTACCAAGTTGTATTTCGATTGTACTTAAAAGACAATTTTTTTGTTGTTGTCTGTTTTCATTTTGCTTTTAAGAGTTGCCAGCTTCTTCAAAAATTACCCTAAGTTCAGTATGAAAAATTGAAAATATTATGCCTCCTAATGCTTGATGACGAAAATAAGGTTATCAACTTGCATGAGGCCCCAATTATGTCGAAAATTGGTAATGATGATGGTGGTTTAATGATATTGTTACATTTAAATTGTCAAAGTGCTGAGGAATGAATAAAAATACTCATCAAGTATATTTTGACCCTTAATTTAGGGCTAAAACCCTCAATTTGATAACATTGATCAAGTGTCAAATAAAAAAATCCCTACATATCAAATTAACAAACGAAATATTATTTACTTTTGTTTGGGGTAAGCCACAAGTTGGAAACCCTGCACGTAATAGGCCAAGAATGACAGACAATAACCATTTTTTTAAATTTATTTGATCTCTGGTTTTTAGAACACTGGCTGTATTATTGCATAGGAAAAATAAAACTTCGATGAAGTTGTTATTTTTTCCTTGGAATCGAGCTAATTTTCAGTTATTCTTTACAATATTCCATGGAAGTAATAAGTACTTTGTACAACAAAGTACTTACTACTTCCATGCAATATTCTGTGGAATAAATTTCTAGAACATAGACATAGGAAAAAAAATCAATTAAACATTTTTTTGCTAGCTCTATGGTCTAAAATTCTAGTAACCAATCTTCATGGGTATGGTATGGTTCATCTCATAAATGTTGACTTCAAGAGTATAAAAGCTCAAGCTTCAGCGATCACCGAATACAACCGGCTTAGGCGTAAATACCGCGCCGATCTTACAGAAATTAAACGGTCTAAACCGTCTAAAAGTTAAATAATGAACGCGAATGGGCAATACGAAAAACTGTTGCTTACTGTACAAGAATCAGAACCGGAAAAAAGAAAAGAAAGATTTGTAATAATAATAAAACTACTCCTAAAAAGAAAAAAACCGTCAAATAAGAAAATTTTATAAAATAAATCAATATGTCCACGTTTCTACAAAAAGAAGTGAAATCCCACCAAAAACATTCTGTAAAAAACTAGCCAAGTCTCGATGGAGCTGTTTGTTTATCTCTAAAAAGTAATGAAATCTAGACAAAGTCGTTCCAAGTCTAAGGTTCCTTACTGCGATTTCTTTATTATTATATTTAATGTTGTGTGACTTGGCCGTTGAACATTCTTTATACATTAGTGACTTTATCAAGCCTACAATTGACTGGTTATTGAATCAACGTTTTCCAAGTGGCAGTTTTCCATCGTCAATGGGTAGCGGTTCTGGCGACAGATTAGTGCAATGGTGTCATGAAGCACCTGGTTTTGTACCCTTGTGTACCCTTCAACGGCCAAGTCACACAACATTAAATATAATAATAAAGAAATCGCAGTAAGGAACCTTAGACTTGGAACGACTTTGTCTAGATTTCATTACTTTTTAGAGATAAACAAACAGCTCCATCGAGACTTGGCTAGTTTTTTACAGAATGTTTTTGGTGGGATAATATTGTCATAATTATGAATGATGTGTTGTGATTATTTTAACTTATGCAAATTAATTAAAAGATTTAATACTTCAAATATTTACATGAAAATCACAAAAAACAAACGCGGATACGCGGAGCGATACTTTCTCTCACGCAGAAAAATCATCACTGATACGATACGTTTAATTTAAAAAAGCAAATAAGAAAAAAGCAAATAAGGTAACAACACGATTAAAATTAACGTTGAATATTTAAAGCAATTAGTATAACGTCGAAGAATATTTGATATGGTAGGTTTATCAGCCGGTCAGCGGTTTGCGCGCGCAAGCGGAGGACTCGCGTGATTGTGTTGTGATTGGTCGAAATGTCGACATACTCTTTTCTGATTGGTGGATAGGTCTCGGAATCTCAGGCCATCGAATTAAATTGCCCGAGTGTTAAAATTTTAAACGAAAGCAATAAACGATAGTTGCTTATTATAAATAACTTATTTTTGTGTTAAAAATAAAAATTAGTATATGTTAAATGCTTTTCGTTTAAACGCCCATCTCTATATACGAGTATTCCACATCGGCAGAAATCTATATTTTATTACCTCTTCACGTAAAACGTAGGTACTAGACTAATATGTGGTTGTACCTGGAATGCTACTAATACGTTTTAGCTCAAATTCTCAAGGTAGCAGTATAATAAACTAACCATCTTATTCATCTTCTCTTCTTCGTATCCTCTCCTATCGGAGGTTGGACAGCATCATGGCGATTTTCACTTTGGAGGCCGCTGCACGATGCAGCGAGGTCGTACTGCGGCCAAACCAGTCGCGCAGGTTCCTTAACCAGAAGTGACGCCTTTTCCCAACACTCCTTTTGCCTGGATTTTGCCTCGAATGATAAGTTGCAAAAAAATCTTATTCATAAAAAAGTAAATTTACACTTTAAACCTATTTGTAGTTAAAATTTCTTTTGTCTCCATCCCTCTATACAATAATTGACTTTGAAAGAACGAGATAAAACATATTTTAACTAAAATAGGTTTAAGTGCTCGTTGACTTTTTTATGAACAAATTGTGAGTTAACTTCTTTCGTGTTAAACTAATTTAACGTGAATACTTGAGTCTTTGTTTCAAAGAACGGTATAACTTTTCCTTGTTAGAAAGAAATACTAGTCTTTGGTAGAAACTAGTTAAAGAGAACAACGGTAAAAGTACATTTTTACTTTTATAAGCAAGAAACTAACATAAGATAAACTTGACTGTCTTGGTTGGTGAAAAAATTTATAAAAAAAAATAATTTGAAAATAATGGAACCATGGAAGTAATAAGTACAAAATACTTATTACTTCCATGGTTCCATTATTTGGAACTGGCTTGTATTATAAACAGAAAAAGTTTATCTTTCAATCAGAATCAGAATTAAAAAGCTAAATACCTATAGTAATAGCACAGTTTAATAAGACATACAGTTGTCCATCGGCCTTAATTATGACAGTCACGCCGCCAGCGTGATCCGACACAGCAGTGTCAGGGTTGTCACAAAAGTGCATGTACTTTTATTATTATTTAAAATAGAGGAGACGAGTGGGAGTGGTGAGAAGCCATTTGAATTTTTGTTGATTGTGTTTTTTTTAATCCAAGATGGCCGACATATTTATATGTAAGTATACATCTGTTAGGTGCGGCTAGACAGTAAAATCGACTCGAATGCCGTGACAGCAAATAGCGTGACCCTCGCGCCAGGATGCTAAGATGACATACATCTGCCTGGCATCCCGTGGCCAATTTTCGGGATGAGGTTTACAAAAATAATATTTTTGGATCCAAGATGACGGACAATTTTTTTTTTCAATTTTGCAGTAAGTATGGATGATTGGAACTATTTTTAAGGAAATATGTGTTTTCTATTTACATTTTGAACCGCGTATGTATGTCAGAACAAAAGTGCCAGAAAAAAAATTGTCCGCCATCTTAGATCTCAAAATAAATGTTATTTTTGTCATCAACGTCCCCAAAAACCTATAAAACGATACCCATAAATTAAATAAAAAAAAAAATTGTCCGCCATCTTGGATCTCAAAATAAACGTTATTTTCGTCATCAGAGACCCCGAAAACCTATAAAATGATACCCATATGTTAAATTTAAAAAAAAATTGTCCGCCATCTTGGATCTCAAAATAAACGTTATTTTCGTCATCAGAGACCCCAAAAACCTATAAAACGATACCCATATGTTAAATTTAAAAACAAAAATTGTCCGCCATCTTGGATCTCAAAATAAACGTTATTTTCGTCATCAGAGACCCCAAAAACCTATAAAACGATACCCATATGTTAAATTTAAAAAAAAGTTGTCCATCATCTTGGATCTCAAAATAAACGTTATTTTCGTCATCAGAGACCCCGAAAACCTATAAAATGATACCCATATGTTAAATTAAAAAAAAATTGTCCGCCATCTTGGATCTCAAAATAAACTTTATTTTCGTCATCAGAGACCCCAAAAACCTATAAAACGATACCCATATGTTAAATTTAAAAACAAAAATTGTCCGCCATCTTGGATCTCAAAATAAACGTTATTTTCGTCATCAGAGACCCCAAAAACCTATAAAACGATACCCATATGTTAAATTTAAAAAAAAAGTTGTCCGTCATCTTGGATCTTAAAAAAAACCTTATTTTCGTCATCAGAGACCCCAAAAACCTGTAAAACGATACGTATATTGTAAAAAAAAAATGTCCGCCATCTTGGATCTCAAAATATATGTTTTTTATTCGTCATCAGCGTTCCCAAAAAACTATAAAACGAAACACATATTATAAAAAAAATTAAAAAATATCGGCCATCTTGGATTCAAAAATAAAAAGTAAAAAAGTAGTTACCTAGTCGGTTCCGAGTTGGGTGGAAAATGATACGGAAGATATGAGTATGTCATCTAAATAGCTTTGTTGGATTGGAGGGCTCTGCCTGATCGGCGTCGCTCCGCACAAGTTTTTTCAAAATATACAACCCTTGAATTAGTACCGCACTGGCATACTAAATCGAAAATGAAATAAGTATGGCCGTGCGGTACGCCCCCCTCCGTCCCCCGCCCCCGCACCCCCCACGATTAGAGGCCCTCGATGACCGACTGTATGAACCATATAGGTAGGCTGTGGTAATAGTTTGTAAGTTCTCATGTAAGGGATTTTTTTTCTTATGAGAATAAAGTTCTTGAACCCATATAATCATCAAAAAATACATAGGAAATTAATGAATATTTATCAAGAATTTTAAAATAATGGTGCATCTGTTTTTTTACTCATTTAAGTTTTAAAGCGAGTTTTTCTAGCTATCTATTATAGGTATATCCAAGTAATGAAATGAAAATTATTTTTTTTTAATGGCCTTAAAAGCGCTTTTAAATCGTCATATACTTTTTTTTAGTTAGTTGACGTCAGAAAGTTACTTCTGCCTCCAAAGCGCAAGTGGAGAAGAGGCGGCGCAACAAACTCCATTGCTATAGTTTCTCCAAGCATACATACATTGGAGCGGACTTGCACATTGTCATCATCAACCCATAGCAGTCCACTACTGGATATATTCTTTTCTAAAGTGCTCCTCGTGGCTTGCACTTAAAGTTCAAATTAAATTTTTAATTCTAACGTTTGTTTTGTAGCCTTGTAGTCTGATTGAAAGGCATTCTTGTCTTAAAAGTTGCCGTTTCATGTTTATTATTCTAATTTCTCTCTTTTCGTATTTCCTCATGACTGGTCGTGGTCATTGTGGTCTCTTGGCAATTTTAATGGAGTGGTTTGCCTTTGCCTTATCCATTTCATATACTAGCTGATAATCATCAACCAGAGTGCAGGTTTCCTCACGATGTTTTCCTTCACCGGAAGCTAGTAGTGGTCGATGAAAACTAACATACGTACATGAGTCACATTGGTATACAAACTCATGTAGCACGGGAAGGATTCGAACCTGCGACTTTTGTAGCCACAGGCTTCGGCCACCACCGCTACTATTCCGATTTCTATGCCCCTATAAAACGAAAGATAAAGTGAATCGATTTGTTTTACTTGCCCCAGTAACGAATCGAGTTGGCAGACAAAACTTAAGGTCTGTTTGCGGACCGTGAGCACCGATTAAATTGAGATCAGTGGCTGTTTATACATGTCTGTAAAGTACAAGCGGAAGCGATTTCAGTCATGCATTGTTTAGTAAGTTAATCTTTATTTGCACTAAGTATTTTTGGACAGGGTCGAGCGGAGAAATAGGCAATATAGTAAAGGTCAATCGCGCTCATAAAGTTAGAAAAAAAAAATGTTTATTAAAGAATGTTTTTTTTTTATGTCTATGATCGCACTGCCCTTGCTTCTGTTGCCGTCATTGCATGGATTCTATAGATTTCAATCACGTTCAAACTACACAAGTATTACGGCTACTGTCCCAAAATACCATCAGGTGATTTGATCATGGATCTGGCATATCTCAAAATTTATTTATTTAATATTTAATTAATAGCCATCAATGTCCCAGTACTGGGCAAAGGCCTCTCTCTCTCCTTCTTCCAAGACTCTCGATCTAAGGCTAATATATCTCAAAATGGTCTCGATAAACATTTGTCACCAGTATTACACACCCACACGAAAAGAAATAGGGTACGTTACCTAGATATGTGTATCAATAGCCTATGACTTATCCCAAGCAACATTCCTAACAGCTATTCTCTTTAGCCAGTTTAATAGCATTCCTTTTACTTATCGCCAGTTAAGGGCTATCTCAATGACGCTCTCATTTGCGGCCAATTTTGGAGAAAATTGATAATAAACTTAATAGGCTTGACTGGCAATAAATATCTAATTCCATTATGCATTATTTTAAATGTAGGTTGGGCGCTTAACGAGGAAACTCCTCAGCGTGCATGATATTTACCATGTATTGAAATACACCAAAGTTTCCTTGGCGAGTTTTAATAATAATAAAGATATTTTAGTTACCACACCACAATACTTCGTACGTAGTACTAGGATACTTTAGAACTAACGTACATCGTACTTGCATACTTCGACATTGGATACTTTAGAAGTAACGTACGTAGACATTTAGTACTTAACATTCCGTAGCGGAGTCATATTTATGAACTTAGATAAAACCTAATTTATAAAAGCTGAAAACTTTTTAAAATAGACTAATCTTTTATACTGCCAGCAGATTGCGAAATGAGAAAATAACAGGCAAAATGTATCATTTCTCTTTCACGTAAATTAAAGTTTCAACACTGCGCTGCGATATGAATTTGTTACCAAGCCAACAGCGCAGTTTTTGAAAAGATTTTTTCTTTGAAATATTTTTTTACTACATACTTTACCTAATACAGATAAAATAGGAGGTGCTTGTTCTATTATCGCTGTATATAGAGTTTTCTGGAATTTGATTTGTCTCAATTAGAATTAAATTTCAGAACACTATATACCAATAGCCGTTGGGGCAGAAAAGTTCTCGGGTGGCGACTACGTGTACGAACCGGAAAACGTAGTGTTGGCAGGCCTCCCACTTTGTGGACCGACGACGACCTGGTGAAGGTCGCGGGATGCGCATGGATGCGAGCAGCGCAGGACCGGTCGTTATGGAAATCCTTGGGGGAGGCCTTTGTCCAGCAGTGGACGTCTTTCGGCTGAGAGAGAGAGAGATATATATACCAATAACTGTCTGTCATTTTATTTTTATGATTATCTCACATAGCCTATGTCACTCGGAGGAATGCAAGGAATCTAACAACACCTCTCACATCAAAATCTGTTAAGCCGTTTAGGATTTATGATGGAATAAAGAAACTTACATACATGAACCCTGAAAATATAACACTTCATTTTTGGTCAGTTGTGTAAAAATTCATAGTTATCGTCACATATGATTAAATAAAATTTAAATTTTGCATGCTAATATAATTAGCTAAGTACAAAATATATTAAATTAAACAATATATATAAGGACATACAATTTTGTACCATCTTTGTAAACCCTATATTTATTGCGAATAAATGATCATGAATTATGATTTTTGAAGAAATTAAGTTTGGCAACAACACCTATATTTTCTAACTAAATTACAGATGACACTCCCTCCCATTACCGTCCTGCCCAAGAAATGGCTGATTTTATCTCTGTCAAAACAGCGGTGTGTAACTACGCCCTGACAGATGGCGCCACTTTGTATGCGCTATACAAATATACGTTTTATTACAAAAATACGTTGAGCCTCAGGATTAGCGTAATGCAGTCATTTTCCGTGAAATATTACCGAGTGACTTTGTACGTGGCACTTTTTTGGGATGAAAACTCATTATGCACGTATTACGTATACTATGTTACCTACATATTGCAGCAAATAAATTATTTTCATTTTAATGGAACTGTATGTCAGTGTATGTAGACTGGCAACTTTATTAACAAATTTTTTTAAAGCTTTTATTTCACTTGCAATGTATGTAAGTATGTTCGTTCGGCGGATTTGGATGACAATGTATGATATGGTATGTGACGTCATTTTAAATCCAATATGGCGGACCATCCAAGATGGGGTATCAAAATTAAGAATTTTTCAAAAAAATTGTTATCGTTCTCAAGATAAACAAATGCATGCAACTGCTTTAACTTACCAGATTACAAACCAAAGGTTTATAATATACTGGCGCATAAGTTTATGTTACAAAGCAAAATAAATTACCTAGGTTCAAACTAAATGCAACATAAAAACTATTTTTAGGAAAAGTAAAAAAAAATGCTTTCATGTTGATCTGGGAGCGAAGAAAAAACATAGAATGTGCCAGCTGATTCTCTTCCCGCGCAGATTGTAAAAGTCAATCAAGGGGAAAGGGCTTTAGACTGGGGATTCTTCCACTCATAGGCGATGGGCTAGCAACCTGTCACTATACCTACCTGAATCTCCATTCCATCAGAGACCTATTCAGCTAAGCGTGGCCTTCGAGTCTCACAACTCTTGGCTCTATCTACCCCGTAACGGATAAAAATGTGATTCCATGCATGTAAAAAAAAAACGTTAAATAAGAACTATTTTCGACTGAAAGAAAGCTTCAGCGTTAATTTACTGTCTCACACTCCGCCATTTGTTAGGTAAGACCTAGAGGGACTTAGAAGCTTTAGAAGCTTACAAGTGGCTTTCGTAATGAAAGTTATTTCTTCGAACAAGTCGTAACTTATGTCGTAACTTGTTAAAAAAAAAACTCTTATACCTTTCCTCACCATTAACTAAATTAAGCTGAAGAGTTTGTACATATAATTAGATCCGATTTGAAAAACCTTTCTATGTATGATGCCATATTCATGATTAATGCTATCCAGATTCCCAAAATTCCCACAGTATATAAATATAAACTCTAATGTTAAAGAGGAGTGTGTCATGTCTTATCCATTACACTATGGAGTGTATTTTTTCTTTGCTATGGATGAGTATGGACCCTAGGAAATGGCATGAAAAAAGGAAGGCCTATATCCAGCAGTGGGCTGATATGGGCTGAAATTTATGATGATGATGAGTAACTCATTTATCATCATGCCAAAACAGCATTCATGCGTGGAATTGCTCATGAGCGAGTCGACATTATTCTTGTGCTCATTGAGTGAATTCACTAAGGTCACTTTATTTGTCATATGCTGTGTGATGTAGTTTAGTATACATATAAGTCTGCACTATCGCATTATATGAAAACTCGTAGTTGTTGTATCCATGGCAGTTTAAGTTTTAAAAAAATAAAAATATACTAAATTAATTAAAAATTACTTTTTAAACTAAAATAAGTACATAGGTGGATTAGAACCTGATTAAGAATCATCACCATCTATCTGCCTTACCTTTTCCCATTATCTGGAGTCGGCGCAAAATGTATTTACTCTCCATAATCCTCTGTCTCCATAATCATAGTAACAGCCTGATCATGGATTAAAGTTTTTTATATTCTGAAATTCCCACAATCGCTCTTCTCTGAGCTGTAAATAAAAATAAAATTGTAAGCTCAAAAGAAATATAATATATGTGAATATTGTGGGTGTAAATTGGGTGAAGCCACTTTTTTTTTCTTTTTTTTATGCCTAAACGGCATTCATGCGTGGAATTGCTCATGAGCGAGTCGACATTTTTCTTGTGCTCATTGAGTGAATTCACTAAGGTCACTTTATCATTTTTAATTTATTACATTGCACCAAACAATCTTGAAAAGGTATTGTAAGATAGTGTGGAACAGCAGTTTTTTAGGGTTCCGAAATAAACAAGGAACCCTTATAGTTCTGACGTCTGTCTGCGGCTAATCTCAGAGACTACTAGTACTAGAAAACTGCAAATTGGTAGAGATATACATATTTATTTATTACGCGGAGCGTACTGTAGAATAAAATCAGGAAAAATATTTTTTTTTAGGGGCCTCGCCTACACCTAAAGTGAGGATGATTTTTTTTTTCTCTCGATTATACCATTGTGTGGGGTATCATTTGATAGGTCTTTTAAAAATATTATGAGTGTCTAAAGAACATTTTTTTGATTTAGAGATCCGTATGCGAAATATTTAACTTTAAAGTGATAAATTTTATTTTGAGTCAAGTGTCCCCCCCCTCGAACAGAAAAATGGTGGAGGGTGGATACATGAAACAAATTATTATAACTAGCAAATATAATGAATTTAAAAGGAAAATTATAACGGCTATGTAGACTTTACACGTTAATGAGTAATGGACGATAAACTTACAAAATTGATTTTAGTATGAAAAATATTCGTAGGAACAATTTTCATTCTATATAATGGTATATACTTAGGTTATTATCATCATTAGTTATATAAAAGTGAAAGTAAATATAAGTTCATGTGTCCGCATTTCTACAGGATAGGTACCTTCGGAACTCTACATTGCGCGTGGCCCGACACGCACTTGACCAATTATTTTTAAATATCAGAGTCTGTCCCATACAAAAAGTTGTTCATATTCATAAGTACTTACACCAGAAGAAAGGATGCAATGTATTTAAATTCACCCTGTATAAGTAAATTTTAATTTAACTGTAGCCTATACAACTCACAGCTGTTGAAGCGTTCATATAAACCGCCATGGCAGTAACAAATCACGCTGTAGGCAGGTAGATTTAATCAAAGGCTGCCACTTCCTTATTTACGACCTCAATAGACTCCTGCTGGATTATACTATTAGTCACCTTGAATGGACTTTTTGATTCCTTGTAAGGGTCCTAAAACTTTTAGGAACGAGGCGGTAATCTTGATAAATGATTTCATTCATCAATATTTAGTGAAAAATAGTGTCTAATTATACTTGAAAGCAAAATTCAAAGATCAAAAATACTTTATTAGAAAAATAGCTTTTTCCGCGGCTTCGCCCGCCTGAATTTTACACAGGAACAGTGCTTTTCCCGGGATGAAAGATACTCTATGTCTATATGACATGTATGGGTGTCTATGTCTCAGTACTTATAACTATGTATATGTATATGCGAAATTTCAGGAAGATTGATTCAGTAAATAAAGAGTGAAGAGGTAACAAATAAACTCACTTTCGCATTTATAATTTTAAGTAGTTAGGATTGATCTTTACAAACACATTTTTACGGGGTTGTTGTAAATTTGCCACAAAGTTAATTCGTCACGTTTCTAAAACTTCATACATTGAAAGTTAATTCGTCACATGCATTAAAAAGTATGTGTTAATTCGTCACAGGTAGGTTCGGGTTATTGTAAATTTGCCACAAGTAGTAAAGTACCGACAGCAAGCAAAGTTATTGTTTAGCGGTCAAAATGACATTTATGGAACGACGCTTACAATGATTGTCGACTTTGAAGTTGCAGTGATAAACGTCATAAAAAATGTTTTTCCGGATGTTAAACTACAAGGATGCAACTTTCATTTTAAACAAGCATTGGCAAAAAAAGCTCATGCCCTAAAAATGAACAGCATCCACGAAAAGAGACACTTAGCCTTGTGTGCTGCATTGGCCCATGTAAAGAAACAGGACATTGAAGACGCTTGGTTATGTATTATGGAAGATGCTCCACAGAATGAAGCAGTGACAAAATTCAATGATTATTTTGTAGCCCAGTGGTTAGAAAACAAAAATATACAATTTATTTGGAATGTACATGGTTCTCGTCACAGGACCATAAATCTAGCAGAAGCATGGCATAAACGTTTAAACAATATGATGCCTAGAAAAAAACCTAGAATGCTTCAGTTTCTTGATACTCTTAAAAAAGAGGCTGATTATGTTGATGTTAAAATAAAAAAAATCAAATTGGCTGTACCATTAAACTTAAGAACACGCAGATCTATTGCATATGACAAAGAATTAAAAACTATTTTAGACAATTATAATAACATGTCCCTGGCTGAAGTTATTAAAAAAATTTCTTATTTGCAGCATTTTAAAGACATGTAACATGTAAACATAGTATTATTCATTTAATTTAATACTCAAGTTTTTATATTTCGAATTTTAATCTATGATTTTTAAGGAAAATTAATGTTGAAAAACAACAAAGAATTACTGTGGTTTTAACTGTGGTTTATTAAGTGCTCATGAAACACGCTCTTCTATTTGATTTTAAAAGTTATATTTGCTTTGTCTTATTCTACTATTATATAATCGTCAAGGGCGCCCTTCCCGTGTTACTGTTCATACAAACGCGCCTTCGTGATTATGGCATTATAACAAATCTTTCTTTGAAACTTTTTAGCTAATATATATCTTGTGCACTATATCTAGGTTTCCATCGCAACAAATAATCAAAATTTGGAGAAACAAATTCAGTATAAGCCTCAAAAGAACTGCTTTTGCCATGCTCGCGTTGACGAAAGAGTGACGGACAAGGCTAAAGGCCCTCTTAAGGCTATGTTTTAAACTAAAAGCAATATCTTATTAAAATAAAAGAAAAATATTTTATCTTTATATTTATACGGTTGTTATATTGTAAAACCTACCTTAGGATGTACATGTGTTCTGGGCAAATCAGTCGCTATCAGTTTATTTTATAAGTATTTATAAAGAGAACTGTGATTTTTACGATTATATAGATGTTAAATAATAGTTTTTGATAACTACTGTGAATTTTTAGAAACAATCCAAAATAGATAATTCAAACGTTCCTTGTTTTTTATCAAATTTATCTTTGTTTTGCTTTTCGTTATAAGTAAATCCATCAAATTGAACTGTGATTTTTGTGTTAGATGTAAGGTTGAACCTAAAACTGTGATCAAAGAAATAAATGTTTTTATTTGAATTATTGTTTTTTTTTTTGCTGTTTGTAAGAAAATAATCAATGTGACGAATTAACAATTCTCGATATAAAAACGTGACGAATTAACTTTAAAGAAATAAAGGTGTGGCAAAATTACACATACTTTTTTAAGTGACGAATTAACTTTGTGGCAAATTTACAACAACCCTTTTTACGCAACACGGAAAATGTATAAAAATTGTTTCAGTTTGTTTTAATGTAAAAGCTACATAAAAAAAATCGAAACAGTGAATTTCATTGTAATAATTTGATTGATTGAAATAATTGACGGAAGTTAAATGTTATCTTAAACAAATTAAAGCTTATTTTCACCTTTATACATTTAGTTTATATTGTAAATCATATCACACCAAAAACAATTTCATGTAAAATGTTGCCAAGACGAGACTAACTATTAATATAGGCTCGCACTGGCAAAAACTCATTGGATGTCAAATAGATTCAAGCTTCTTTCTCCACTCGCCCTAAACTTCACAAACTCAACACCCAAGTCAAAATATGTCAAAGTCAATTATTTTTATATAGGCTCTCGATGAAATAGGCTTAAAAAATAGCACTTTTAAATCGTCATATTCTTGTTTTTAGTTAGTTGACGTCATAAAATTACTGAAAGCTTTTAAAGGTTACCACCGCCTCCAAAGCGCAAGTGGAGAAGAGCCGGCGCTACAAACTCCACTGCTGCATTTTCTCCAAAGACGTCACTTTACAACATATGTAGGCGTTTCGTTGGTTGTATCGAATGTAATTCAATTATTTCAGTAACCTTTACTGACTAAATTTCCCGATAAATGCAGAACATTTAATATCGTATCGCATCGTGTATCACATTCAATACCTAATTCAATTTTAACCTTCAACTCGTCGAAAAGGGGATATTTTCGATGCAAATGTATTTTAATGCAATGTTATTTCAATGATGCATTCCTGGAATACAGATCGTAATCCGATTATAATAATTATTCCTTGCTTATACCGGGATCGTGTACAAGCAACGAATAGTATAAATATTAATAAATATGTATTTATATACCTACGTATAAATAAAGACGAATATCAAAAGCGTTTGACATTTGTCCAGTGGGCTTATTCGTCTCCTACAACTCGAAAGAGGGTGGAGAAAAGGAAAAAAAATCCAAGTTATAAGGGTTCGAAAAAAGGATGAAGCACTTCGAGAAAATATAGGTATAGGAAATGGTGAAAAAGATTAGGATAACCTCATCTTTTTCACCATTTACTATTCCAACAAGACTCAGTATAAAAATACTGAATCTCATGTGTTGCTCTATGAGCCCCTGCGCTTCGCTTAGGTCCTCTTAGCGACATAAATTATGTGTAAAAAATGTCCCCTATCTTTGCTTTAAATATCTGACAGGATAAAATGAGGGATTGAATTTTGCGTTCGGATACAACGATAACTGTTATCACTCCAGTGGAAAATATGGAAAATTGGAGTTGACCTTTTTTATCTGTGACCCGTGAATGGCAATGAATTTATGGTAACCTGACCCCTTACCTGCCCTGTCCGCTATTTGTTTAGATTTTTATCAGAAAAATGTTTTTCGTATGCAAATATGAAAATATGGAAAAAAGCCTTGTTTTTAATAAATTCTGTGCATTGCTGATATATGGCAAAAAACAAAATAAAGAGATTTTGAATTTTGAATCGAACCGAATAGAAAATGGTGAATAAGAAGAGTCTTCACCATTTTCTATTCGGAGTAAAATGAACATCCGTCCATACTTCTTCTTCTTCTTTTGCAGCTTAATTTATCTACTGCAGGACATAACCCTCCTCTAATGCACGCCAAGCTTTTCGGTCTTGTGCAATTTTTGCATAATGGGCCTCCAACTTTGTCGATTCGTCACTTCAACGGGCAGCTGGTTGACCTTGTTTTCTGCGTCCCATCCACGGTCTCCAGTTCCACATCTTCCGTCCTTCCTACGGTATATATGTCCCGCCCATTTCCACTTCAGAGTAGCAACCTTTTTACCAGGTCTGTTACTTTTGTACGCTTTCGAATTTCCCTCCATACAAGTCTTCTGCTATTTGTACGCAAATTGTAACCAAGGGTATAAGCTGTGTATTCTAATCATAGGCGTAGGCCAAGAAACCTTCAACATTTACTGAATCTCAATTCCACCAGCTCACTATCCATCTAAACGTGGCCTTAGAGTCTCGCGTAAATAATACAGACGTGTTACTGTATCTTTAAAATAATACATACTAGCTTTTGCCCTCAGCTTCACCCGCGTGTATTTCGTTATTCACCCATTTTACCCTATAGAGGTGGATTTTCCAAAATAGCGTTGTCTTGCTGTTTTTACGCTCACCTTAGGGTTATTCTAAGAACCTCTAAGTAAAAGACCTCTTAATCCCCCTTTTCTTCTTGCCTCTGTTTCGTTTTATATTCTGCTTTTATCTGTGAGGACCTTTAAGTGGCTCCTTTGCTAACTTAACTATTCTATTTATACATTTAAGATTAAAATTGTAGCTGTTGGTCTTCCTACAAAAAAAAAAGTTTCTATGGTCAACGGTTCTGTCTCTATATTGGTTGACAATCAGCGTCCATTTACTGTCTACTCAAACATATAGTTATTACATTATTCCATGTCACTGAGTATATGGAATAATCATTTAAAGTGTGAACAATAATGGTATGAATAAATATTATTTTGCTCACACAATGCTTATTTACATCACTATGGCGCCAATTTCCATACTTACGCGAATGAGCGGTGCCGCAAATTGATGTTTCGTCAACGAATTTATCAAAAAAATATCTGTAGTACAGTTTTTATTTAAAAAAACTGTATATAAGTATCTGTTTATTATCAATACATATAATAAAACTGTAACTGGTTTGTGTCTGTACATAGAAGATATTAAAGAATAATTGGTCAAGTGCGTGTCGGGCCACGCGCAATGTAGGGTTCCGAAGGTACCTATCCTGTAGAAATGCGGACACATGAACTTATATTTACTTCCACTTTTATATAACTAATGAAAATAACCTAAGTATATACCATCATATAGAATGAAAATTGTTCCTACGAATAATTTTCATACTAAAATCAATTTTGTAAGTTTATCGTCTGTTACTCATTAACGTGTAAAGTCTACATAGCCGTGATAATTTTCCTTTTAAATTCATTATATTTGCTAGTTATTATAATTTGTGTCATGTATCCACCCTCCACCATTTTCGTGTTCGAGGGGGGGGACACTTGACTCTAACAAAATTTATCACTTTAAAGTTAAATATTTCGCACACGGATCCCTAAATAAAAAAAAAATCTTTAGACACTCATAATATTTTTAAAAGACCTATCAAATGATACCCCACACGATGGTATAATCGAGAGAAAAAAAAATCATCCTCACTTTAGGTGTAGGGGAGGCCCCCTAAAAAAAATTTTTTTTCCTAATTTTATTCTACAGTTCGCTCCGCGTAATAAATATGTATATCTCTACCAAATTACAGTTTTCTAGTACTAGTGACTACTAGTAATCTCAGAGACTCTGAGATTAGCCGCAGACAGACGGACGGACATGACGAAACTATAAGGGTTCCTTGTTTACTTCGGAACCCTAAAAAGTACTATGAGAAGTGTTTACAGGGTCATTAGAAATCAGAACCATTTGTTGGATAATTTTTGTTTGTCTGTATATTTATACGCGCATCACGCAAAAACTACTGGACTAAATTTGATGCGGTTTTCACTGCTGTATCAAAGAAGGTGTAACTTAAAATAGGTTTCATCTTGATATGCCGCCGCTTAGAACCTGAGATACGCGTGGACGAAGTCACGGCACAGGCTAGTGATATAAATAAAATTTTATATATATTTATTATCAGATTAATGTTTATCACAAAAATTCTATAAGTATATCAATTTGTTTTATTCAAAATATTGAAACTATTATATTTTATCATCCACCTAAAAACAACTACTAGATATTTTATTCGTCTCATAAGAATTATCCTATTTCTTTTTACTTTACTTTTTAAATTTTAAAAACATACGGTGCAGCTTTTGATCAAGCCAATTGATGATAACAATTTGACTATAAACTAGTAGGATCTAGTATTAGTTCTGGATCTAGTTAATGTTATAATATATATCTAGTTGGAATCGGTCGTTACATCATGAAAAACCTAATAAATAAAACGAAAAGCTCATTAAAAAATATACATTTTTTTTGTCCCACTGCTGGGCAAAAGCTCTCTTTCCATGTGTCTCTGGTCTTTGCTATCTACTTTCTGTCGAATGCCCTGCATCCAACCATCTATCTTGTCTTAGGCCTTCCTCGCTTTCTGTGCCCATCAGGTGGTAAGTATGTGAGCCCATCTTTCGGGATGCGTACGGCCCACGTGACTCACCCAATTCCACTTCAGCCTAGCCGTAAAAATATATCACTACAAAATAAAAATAAAATTATATCGCCGCCGTGTATATTGTAAAATTATCATGATCATCATCTTCGTTTTAATGTCCCCACACGGTGCAACTCAGCCAAATAGATTCAAAGGTACTTAAACATTTTTGACGTGAAACGTCTTTAAAATCAGCGCCATACGGGTACCATGCCAGGATTTCAGACCGTAACGAAATGGGATATATCGTCTCACCTTAATAACTTCAAAACTATTAGTCTTAGAAACATGAATCTAGTATCATTATTTAGCTTATATAGTCTGTTTGGTGTTAAGACCTTGAGATAAGGTTGGAGCCCTACGGGAGGGGCGGGGGGAGCCGCCGCGTGAAATTACGAAAAACGCCGTTTTGAAAATTTCAATTTAGTATTACTTACGACACATTAGTGATAGAGCGATGATTTTTTCGTTTACTTATAGATATTATTGAGAACTATTGATTAAATTAAAAATAAAAGTAATTTCAATAATATTTGTACTTCAAAATAACCAAAAAGAATTTAAAAAACATAAAAAATTACGTTTTGAGCCACAGCCCGTGCAAAACCCAGGATGAAATATAAGTCACACCTATCATCGAAAAGAGGAAGTTCTAGGCTACACACTGGTATACAAATATCCAATATCGGTCGAGCGAAGCAGATTTGACAGCGTTTTAACACTATCAAGACGAAACGGAATTTACTTCTCTTTCAGGGAAAGTAACCTTAATCCTGAAGACATAAAATTTTTATTTAAAGAAACATTCCTTTATTTAAAAAATAATTAAAATCTGCATTCAAAGTTTTTTAAAAATTCATTTGCCACGCCCGGGAATCGAACTGGCTACAATCCAAAAAAAATAACACCTGGATTTTTATGGAATCAATCGATGAAGTTCATCAAAAGGATCAAATCTTTCTAACAAACATTATAAATTAAATTAAAGGAAAATGGGGAAAACTAAACCTAATAGTAGTTTTTTATCATTAAATTACGAATATAGGTAAATTACAAATCCCATTTGACCAACCCCATTAGACAACCGGCATATCTACACTAGACGAATGCAGGTCGTTGCCTGGCTTGGTGTTATAATCATTTATATATATTGGCCCGCCTTAGCACAGATGAAAATGTTAAATATTTACATTTATTTATTATTTTGTTATTTAATAGCCATCAATATCCCAGTACTGGGCAAATGCCTTTCTCTCCTTAATCCAAGACTCTCGATTGGAACTTTTTATTTATCGACCGAGCGAGCGCAGCGAGCGAAGCGTCTCAGTTTCCACTAGCCGAAAATTCTTTTGTCTGTCCGGATGTTATCGCCTACAGGTCGCATTTCTGAACCGATTCTTATGAAATTTTGTGAGCAGGTTCGTTAATTTTATAGAATTTTTTAGTCGAGCCAGTTTTTCGAAATTTTATAAAATGGCGATAATATATAAAAAAAACCTTATATCTCAGCTATTTAAAAAAAAATTCAAAAATGTCATTAGACATTTTTGTTATCCTTATTAAGACGCAACTTTTTTGTATGAACAACATAGTGAAATTTAATAAAACCGCTATAAATCCATATATTAAATTCTTATACGATAGTTCACAAAAAAATCAATAGATGGCGCAGCAAAGCTTTTAATACTCGCAAATTCATTTAAGAGTGAAATGATTTATTGATTAAAATGAGATTGTTTGAATTGCGTGTATTTTAAACTGAGTGCGTTTGACCTCTATTTTGCCTGATGAGAAGCATAAATGAGATCTAGGGTGGTACACGCAAACTGAAAAAAAACTCAAGTATTTATTTGGTTAATGGTATTGTATTGTGGATTGCTTTGCTTGGTGGAATTATCTTGAACACTTGAAATAAATCTGATATCAAAAAACTTCATTGTATGATTAGAATCCTATTAAAAAAGTAATATATACGTATATGTATATAATAGATTCGATTTCAAATTGAACTTTCTTTTTTGAACTTTAATTTTGTTGCGCAAATTACATAAATATTCATACCTATAACCAATAGGTCAAACCATGCATTTCTGACGACTGACGACCTCCGTGGCCTAACGGTCATCACGCCAGACGGCGACACCAGAGGTCCCGGGTTCCATCCCCGGTCGGGTCAAGATGGAAAATAATCTTTTTCAGATTGACGTGGGTTTTGGATATTTATCTATACATATATGTATTTGTTATAAAATATAGTATTGTTAAATTAGCATCCCGTAAAGTCTTGAACTTACTCAATCTGTGTGATTTGTCCGTATATACTCGTATTTATTAATATTATTTATATTATTTCGAGGCGGAAAAGGCAGGTCTCAGTCAATTTTTTAGTGGTATTGACCAACCACAAGAACTTTTTACTTTCTTTCCAGCATTGGTAGGTTGGTTTCAAAAGTCTTCTAAGCCAGGGACACGGTAAAATATCGGTTATTTCGTGGAAGGGCTCGCGAGGTCTACTGTTCTCACAGAACCACTAGTTTACTATGTATTTACTATATGACGACGCCATATTCAACTTTTATTCTATGCTTGATGACGCCTTTCGTTATCCCATAAGCTATGGGAAGTCTGGGTTCAGGTCCCACGAAAGTTTCATCTGCTCCTTTCATAGCAAGTTCGTCTGCTCTTTCGATTAGAACTTACATAGTATTATAATATTATGTTCTTAATTATAAAGTGACGGTAACCGCGTCGCTAGGAGACAGCATCGATAACATCCTCCTGGAGAGCTGATTTGAATCACACTGCTATTATTGTGGCAACGAGATAGATTTGTGTTTTCCCATGTTTCCCATGTTGTCCCATGGCTTAACAAACTCAACAACAAACAACTTCAAACTTGAACAACATCGACTCCGCGAGCATTGCTACCGAAGATGTACTTATTGCAATGGACATAACAGGCAAAGATATACATACAACCCATACAAATGTGGAATCCGTTTACTGAACTGGGGAACTTGAACAGTAGGTAGTCGAAGTGATGTTATGCAAAATCATTGGCGATGGCGGATAATCACTTCAAAACTATATTCGAAGAAAATCCGTTTGTGTTATCTTGCAATGTTTGGGATCGACTTTGGTTCGAGAGAGATTTAAAGTAAGTAAAAGACCACAACATTTATTTCCTTAATACAAAATTTCCCAGTGAACATGTAGGGGACTTCGCTTATGTCTGTAGACATTTAAAACTTCATATATTTTAGTTTTGGTACATAAATAATATTTAGCGAACGATGTATTTTGTCATAAGATATTTTATCTTGCCATGTTTTACCAATTGAAGTCTTTGTTAAGTAATTTGTTTGTAAAATCAATTTTTATCTAGTAATTTGTTTGTAAAATAATCATTTTATAAAAAAGGATTAGCTTGTACACCCAGATGTTTTTAAAATGTGTAGTTTATAAAAAACATTGTTATTAAAATGACTGTTTTTGAAAAAAATATTTTGTAAAGCGTGGGAGCACCGTCTTTATTGTATCATCTTGAGTATATATATATCCCACCAAAAACATTCTGTAAAAAACTAGCCAAGTCTCGATGGAGCTGTTTGTTTATCTCTAAAAAGTAATGAAATCTAGACAAAGTCGTTCCTAGTCTAAGGTTCCTTACTGCGATTTCTTTATTATTATATTTACTGTTGTGTGACTTGGCCGTTGAAGGGTACACAAGGGTAAAAAACCAGGTTCTCCATGACACCATTGCACTAATCTGTCGCCAGAACCGCTACCCATTGACGATGGAAAATTGCCACTTGGAAAACGTTGATTTAATAACCAGTCATTATTGTAGGCTTGATAAAGCCACTAATGTATAAAGAATGTTCAACGGCCAAGTCACACAACATTAAATATAATATAAAGAAATCGCAGTAAGGAACCTTAGACTAGGAACGACTTTGTCTAGATTTCATTACTTTTTAGAGATAAACAAACAGCTCCATCGAGACTTGGCTAGTTTTTTACAGAATGTTTTTGGTGGGATTTCACTTCTTTTTGTAGAAACGTGGACATATTGATTTATTTTATTAAATTTTCTTATTTGACACAGTTTTTTCTTTTAGGAGTAGTTTTATTATTATTACAAATCTTTCTTTTCTTTTTTTCCGGTTCTGATTCTTGTACAGTAAGCAACAGTTTTTCGTATTTCATTTCCATTCGCGTTCATTATTTAATCTTTTAGACTTAAGTCTTTTAGTTTAATTTCTGTAAGATCGGCGCGGTATTTACGCCTAAGCCGGTTGTATTCGGTGATCGCTGAAGCTTGAGCTTTTATACTCTTAAAGTCCATTTATGAGATGAACCATACCATACCCATGAAGATTGGTTACTAGAATTTTAGACCATAGAGCTAGCAAAAAAATGTTTTATTGATTTTTTTCCTATGTCTATGTTCTAGAAATTTATTCCACAGAATATTGCATGGAAGTAGTAAGTACTTTGTTGTACAAAGTACTTATTACTTCCATGGAATATTGTAAAGAATAACCATAGAGCTAGCAAAAATTAAGAATGATTTTTTTTTCTATGTCTATGAGAATAACTGAAAATTAGCTCGATTCCAAGGAAAAATAAGAACTTCATCGAAGTTTTTTTTTTCCCATGCAATAATACAGCCAGTGTTCTAAAAACCAGAGACCAAATAAATTTTTAAAAAATGGTGATGGTCTGTCATTCTTGGCCTATCACGAGCAGGGTTTCCAACTTGTGGCTTACCCCAAACAAAAGTAAATAATAATATTTCGTTTGTTAATTTGATATGTAGGGATTTTTCAGTGTTATCAAATTGAGGGTTTTAGCCCTAAATTAAGGGTCAAAATTTACTTGATGAGTATTTTTTATTCATTCCTCAGCACTTTGACAATTTAAATGTAACAATATCATTTAAACCACCATAATCATTACCAATTTTCGACATAATTGGGGCCTCATGCAAGTTGATAACCTTATTTTCGTCATCAAGCATTAGGAGGCATAATATTTTCATTTTTTCATACTGAACTTAGGGTAATTTTTGAAGAAGCGGGCAACTCTTAAAAGCAAAATGAAAACAGACAACAACGAAAAATTTTTCTTTTAAGTACAATCGAAATACAACTTGGTACAATATCCCGATGAATATGTACGGTTATAACGTATTATAGAGGTAACGCGTATGGCAAATACTTGGCATTTTCTGGCCAGAGATCATCTCCAAGCGTGAGCTCTGGGAAATGTGCAACGCTTCGAAGAGACCCATATACTAGGCAAGCTCTCGAGTGGATACCACAGGACAAGAGAAAAGTTGGTCGACCCAAGCAAACCTGGCGGCGGCGTACCGTTGCAGCGGAAAGGCAGTCGTTCTCTCCTGGTCGGAAGCAAAGTGCATTGCCCAGGACAGAATCCGATGGAGAAGCACTAAAACTAATACTTAGATGAAGAAGCACTAAAAATAAAAATGTAATTATTATGGTAGTAATAAAACTAATCAAAATGTAATTTCTCTTTTATTATGATTATATATTGAGAAAAGGAGACATTCGCTCAAAAGTGGGACGCTATAGGCTAGATTAAATAAGAAGATGTGTCCCTCTACGCTGGACTTTTGCAATGACAGTCGATTTTTTTATGTAGCAATAGAAGGGGGCGTTGCCATAGAGATATGGTAATCTCTTATACAGCTGAGACCAGCTGAGGGTTCTTCATGAGATACTTCAGACCTTCGATTTTTGACATCAAATGAAGCGGCCCACCAAGTTGAATATTTTTTGTAAAGGCGGTATGTCTATCTCTAATAGTTTGGTTGGGCTCTTGTATTTTCTAATCAGGGTCACCAGGTACTCCAGATCTTCGATTATCCTAGTTTTTATAGTTTTCCCTTTATGTGGCTATTAAAACCTAACTCTGTACCAAATTTCAGCTCTCTGAGTTTATGGGAAGTACTAGTTCTATTTTGATGATCATGAGTGAGTGAGTGTCGAAAATGCGAAACTTTACTTTCGCTTAACTTCGAAACTAAAAGACCTACAGACTTGAAATTTAGGATTTTAAGTATCTGATTATAGCTTACTGGATGACGAAAATTTCTTCGTTCTGGTCTTATCCAGAGGTTCTCAAATAGGGGCCTGAAAATGCGGCGAAATGGTTCCAGTAAAGGATGGTACGGCAGTGTTTGCTTCGCGCTCGACTTGGCGGGGGCACTGCCGTGCCCCCTGATACAAGAATATCACAAATAAATTATCACATCAAACCAAAAACAGCCTTATCCACATGCAATTTATTTTAAATGTTATGTTTTTAAGTTACATGTTTGTATAGAATACAAGGTGTATGTTTGTATAGATAAATCGAAATAGACCATTTTGTTTTCTTTCAATCTAATCTTTAAAAGCGACTCGCTGACATAGACGTTTCACGTTAAAACCAACGGCCGTGTCCACGACACAGCCCCACCCAATTTTTTTCATTGCACGCTCGCTACATTACCAACCTGTATGTTTCCATCCCTGCGGACTGTAAGTAGAAAACAAGATAACGAGTAAATTCTGACGGTTTATTTCATTACAGACGTCTGATGTTGGGCGTTGAATAATTCCCTGAATTTCCAACATTATGCTCGCAATTTTGTATGTAAAATACTTGTGTGTTTACGTCTCAGAGACAGACCCGGAGTCCAATTGGTGGAATGTGTTTGTTAAAAATTATAAAGAAGTTAAACCTAATTTATTTCAAATAAAAAAAAAACGGCCAAGTGCGAGTCAAACTCGCGCACCGAGGGTTTTTTTTGCAGAAAGAGACCATGAATCCGAGTATTCGATAATAATTTCAACTTAATACCTTTAATGTTTTTGAGAAAAAAAAAGTTTGACAGACAGACGGACAACAAAGCGATCTTATAAGGGTTCCGTTTTTGCCTTTTGAGGTACGGAACCCTAAAATTTATAAATTGCTGTCCAATTCAAATCGCGTAAAGAATAATGTGATGGTTTGTTGAGATATTTTTGTAGAGGAAAATATAGCATCACCTAGGTTGAATGGTAGAAAAAGCCTCCGTTTATAAATCTTCTTCTTCTTCCTTGCCTGTTCCCATTATTCGGGGTCGGACTTCCTCTTTCTTAGGCGCCAAGACGTTCAGTTCTGGGTTGTCTATGTACTGAGCTTTGCCCGTTCCAAAAAAAGAAAGGAAAGTTGTAAAGAAGTAAAATACAAATACCATCCGGGCTAGCATGACCACCAAAACACGATATGATATAGCGATTTATCCACGCCAACTGTCAAAATATGATAAATATCGCCGCCATGTTGAATTTTTATCTTAACAGCGAGCATCACCGTGCCAGTGACGTCACCGTGTTATGATACGATATGATAAATAAAAGAGCGAGCACGACAGTTGGCTATTTATCGAGAATTCGAGCATGACCAAATATAAGCAATAAAAATATCGATTTTTGACATTTATTCGTGTTATTTTATCGACGAAGTTTAGAGTGCGTGATACGCTCGATATAATAAAAATTACAAGTTTTTTAGCATTTATTCATTCTCCGATTAAAAGGTAAGATTTATTTTTATGATTGTTGTGTAAATGTTTATGAAATAAATGCAGAAAATAATCCTTGATATTTATTTTTTCAGTTACAACTTCACAATAATATGGCTAGGTCATATCAAAGAATAAATTTACTTGCCGCGGAGGAGAAAGAAAGGAAGAAAGGACCAGTTTTCTCATCCCAGACAATGAGTTTTTAAGAAATTATAAAGTCTCTGTAGAAATGATTTACTACCTATGTTCGGAGTTAGAGAGAAATTTGCACGAAATTTGGCTCCTCAAACTTCTACAGGATACCCTGTAGAAGTTTAAAAAAAAATAATTAAATAAATAATCAATGAGTGAAATCAATGAGTAAATAATATATGAATTATTTTTTTAAGATTATATGAATAAAAGAAAACGATAATTAATTAAGTGTCAAAGTCACCTACCGACGTCAAAAACGTGAGATTAAAAAAAAAAGAACGAGTGAAAATGAATGATGATTGAAAAATTTTATTATTACATTGGCAGCATTGTTATTTCATATCGCGAAGCTAATCATTTCGTATCATGTGGTAAATTTTATCATATCATGTTGCTACTTTGGTCATGCTCGCGAAATCGATAAATATGTTGGTGATATATGATACGATATATTTTATCGTATATCTACGACGCGTGGTCATGCTAGGGGGCATGAGTTTGTATACCAATCTGACTCATGTAGCAATGTTAGTTTTCATCGACCACCACTTGCTTCCGGTGAAGGAAAACATCGTGAGGAAACCTGCACTCTGATTGATGATTATCAGCTAGTATGTGAAATGGAGAAGGCAATGGCAAACCACTCCATTAATAATTGCCAAGAGAGTCGTTATGTGTGTTTCATTCCATATAATGACCACGACCCTCAGTCATGAGGAAATACGACTAAAGAGAGAAAGAAGTTAAATAAATAAAATATATCATCCACGTGTCCATTATTGGATGCCATAAAAGTCTCATCACATCCTATTCTAGCCTTGAACCACAGAGGTTTCTATTGATTAGCAAGCAAATAGGCGATAGATTGTTTCAGCACACATCATTAGCATAGCTCTATTAGCAACGCCTCTTCAATGGTTGTGATTGCAAATCTTCATTCTAATACACAGATATACATTATATTCAGATAGTATTACGTCTTTATCCCTTGCGGGGTAGACCGAGTCAAGGGTCGTGAGACTTTGATCCATCCCGGAAAGATTTTTCTGTTTAACCGAGTTACAAAAGGAAGAGGTTCTATATAAGCACGTGCTCTACAATTTTCTATCTTGGATTATCTGCTTATCTAGTTATTTAACTTTTTCAAGTTATATTGAAGTGAGTTTCAAGTTATATTATATTGAAGGTTCAATTATTTTGGAGTTTTTATAGGTATGACGGATAAAAAATATCACTTCAGTAGTTTATATTTTTTTTACATACCTAACTATCTACGTGCAAACATTTCTAGATCTAACAAAAGAATTCTTACTCGAAGCTCTTACGAGATGCTAGAAACTAACAATCTGTAAAAATAGAAGAATAAAATTCCACAGAACACAATTTCAGTTTCTGTAATAAATCCTTACGTCTTTCGCAGTTACCTTGAAGTGACGTACGCTTGCAATTTCCTATTTTCTTGCTTTATATCCTATGTAAGTGTTTTTCAAACAAACTTTCACCCCATATTTCAATCCTTTGGGAGTTGATTTTGAAAAATAAGCCTTTATTTTACCCCGAGTCTATATACCTATAGGTAATCAATTTCATCAAAATCGGTCTAGTCGTTAAAGTTTAACAGACCTTCGCATTTCCGGTTCTACAGGTAAGTTCTACTGGTAAGTCGACCTACATCCGGTGAGAGGTGTTAGTATTGGTCAAAAAAATTATCCAAAAGTTAACCGTTTCAGAGATATTTCACATTTTAGATATTTTGAGAAAAAAGTCACTATAGGTACTTACTTACTCTGCAGGCTAAGTGACCCCAAAGTGGATCTTGTCCTCAAACTATACATGCATGTTAGGTACTATCACAGAATACATAATAGCACAAGTACTACTATTGGATTTAATTTAAAGACATAAAGCCATGAATTTAAAGTACACAATGAATTTTCTCTCAAAAATATAATCGTCGTTCTAGACATAATAACTAAGGTTCTTAAAATAATAACGACTCGCAGTAAATTTAAGTGAAACTTCAACATTGCGGTTTCACTTAAGTGCTTACTTAAAGTTGTTATATTTTTAACTATTGCGCTTTAAATGTTTTATAACGTTTGACGTGTTATTTTTCGTTTAACGTTAAGTTGTTATTTATGTGAATAACGTGCGTTTTATATGTGATGTCAGCAACGATTAGTGATCGATGATATTACTATCATATGAGGGATTTTCCGAGACACAAAATAAAATAAAAATAGTTCCAGATGAATTCATAGGTGGCACTTAGTAAAAGGCAAGACATTCAAAAAGCAAAAATGCACGGTACTGGCATTTAAAAAAATTAAACCTAATAAAAAAAAACATCTAAAAAGTATCAATATTGTAATTTGTGCAACTGTCAAACAGTTATGTGATTTTTTTTCTGCCTCTGGCTGACAATAATAAGCGCACAATATAGGTACAGCCATTATTACGACTCGGCTTTCAATAAATCGCCATCTGTTGAGACTTTTTATAGGTACAGATTTTTTTTTCTTAATTTAGCTGTCAGAAAAATCGCTAATTATAACTGAAATATATATATCTAAAAGTAAATAAAAGTTTGGACGTGTGTGGATGTCAAGCTAAATCTCCTGGATGGATTTTGATGTGATTTGGTTGGTACGGATAGATAAGTATCTACTGCACGTAGGTTAGATACTTAGATACATAATAAAATATTAAGTATTAAAGATCTTTAAATGCCTATGTATTTACTTTTAACCCGAAATACCCACGGGAGCGTATCCCCGGGGCGCAGCTAGTAAATATATCTATGTTTAGTAAAAAGTAAGTACATATATTTATAAGTATAATATATCTTATCTATCTATCTTAGCATATAAAAACTAGTAAGTACCTATAATAGGTGGCCTGTCCATCCAATATATATATATAGATATGGATAAAATCAATATGTTAATAATGTTATTATGTTTTTTAAATAAATAAATAAATAAAAAATAAATAAATATCTAAACGGGTGATTGTTTAATAAAATGGATCGGAAAAACGTAGCGTGTCCTTAAAAGCATTTTCCTAAAGGTGTTCAGATAATTTGATTGGATTCTGTTTATCCCGGTTCACGCACAGGCATACAATTTGTTTGATGGAAAACAGCCTATTCATCCAATGAATGGTGTTGTGTATCGAATTAGTGTAACAAAATCTTGCTATTATTTTTTTTATCGGAATAAACAAATATGTTACAATGGGATTTTTTTTACTGAGCTATTTTTCTACTGTTATATGTTTTGTAAGTAGAAAAATTATTCAGACGAAAATATTTAAGTTTAAATAAGACCTACCACATCGATGTTTTTGCCCACTGCCTTTAGAATCCTCCATATATTGCTCGTTTACGCAAATGAACAATTATCCCATTGATTAGCGGTCTAATTAGACCCGCTTTGAAATCGGGAGGTGTAATAACACAAACTTAACCAACGCCATCTATCCGCAGGCGCGGTCAAAACTTCCAAAGAAACGCCGCCGCGTCCTACCCGTCGAGCAGCCTCGTCGCAAGCGCGACGCTAGCGCCTCCAATCGCCGTGTGAACGCGGTGAAACATCCAGTGGTTCTGAAAGACCTGTCTCCTGGGAGTAGCAAGTTCGGTGAGTTTCGGGGTTCACAGGTTGGGGTATAGATGGCAAGCGTTTTCCCTTTGTTAGAATTATTCTGCCAGCTATTATTAATAGATTACAGCGAAATAGTAGAGTTCAAAGGACTAATAGATATCGTATCAGAATAATTTGGTTTCTAAGTAGAATGAACAAATTATCTGCATGCCTGGTACCATGCGGTCGTCCTAAACGCACATTATATTCAAGAGTTGTCACGTATGAAATACAAGAGAGAGTGCTGAGGTGATAAGCTTGTTATTATCATAGACTTACAAACTACTGAACTTAGTATTTTATACTGGCGAGTATATTATAGGTTTATGGTTATTATAGAAACAAATCGACATTTTCAATTCCATGATCATCAAAAAAAATTCTGATTGTATACCGATAGAGTTATTAAATCATCTATATAAACTTTTTCAGGGGTAAACGGCATGAATATGATCATGGCCCTGCAAGCGCCTCCAAGCCTGTTGCGACCACCGACTACGATGACCCAGCCGCTGCAAGCGAGAGCTCCAATCGGTAAAACTCTTATTGTATTTCAGTCAGACGTGTTCAAACGTGATAAAAGCCTTAGACGATCTAAGAGAAAGACCGTAAGGATCACAGAACCTTATTCTGATGAAGAATAGACCAATTGCAAAGTCATTGAGACCGAGGTGCTCCCAAAAAGCAATTTATAAATTGTATTGATGTTATACAACTTCATTTTATCACGTTTATAACATTTACATCCATTAACATGTAACAAAGTGTTACGTTAAGTTATATAATGTTATCGTTATAGACAATGTTACATATATAGCTTTTTGTTAAAATAAAATATTATTTTAGTTAAATTCTCTAGAAGTTGGGTTATAAGTTGACAAGAAGATAGAAAAAATACCCTTTTTATTCTATTTATTGTTAGTTTAAGTGTTAATAGGTATAAGAATTTTGATTATTTAATTGCGTAATTAACTTAAATTTTATCAGTCAATTTTACAAAATTAAATGTAAGTTACTTTTACGTAATGTCTGTTTTTATGATATCTGAAAACACACTGCCATAACTTGAAACGATATGACCATAAACGATATGTTATATATTAATTACAATTCCTAACTTTTAAATTTGACCATGTCTGTTTGAAATTATTGTATGTGTTTGTAAATTATGTATTCTTAGTAATATCTCTAATAGAGTGAATTCCATTGTTGTTAGCATTACATCTAATAAGCCATGTGACCAAAACCTAGACACGTGTTTAGTGAGTGTAGTTTATTCTCTGATTTCTGTATAATATTTAGTTATTTACTCGTCGAGTCTGAATCGCTAACTGCTGTCGGTAACCTAATTTAAATCCTCTCCAAATTAAATATTAAGTTTTATGTACTGTTATATACATCGATTTAACTTACTATTTTATTTAAACCAGATCCTCACCTATTGGTTTATCTCTTACAGTTGAGAGTCCAATCATCAATACGCAGTCAGCAGCCATTTCCCTAGCGTCATTGCAACCACCATTGATGACTGCCCCTCCCCTGCAACCAAGACCTGCTACCACGGGATCCTTAGATCTGATGTTACCATTGCAACCAAAACTATTACCCGGATACAACCTACAGTCATCATTTCTCTCCAGCACCCTATCGACAGTCCGACCTCCGGATTTACCCGGTAAAAACTCAGACAATTTCAAACCCAGTGTGCAAGTGATAGTTGAAAACCGAGAATCAGTCTCGGAGGTTTCATCACGTGATAGTAATATCGATTCTAGCAAGAGTTGTGAAAATTTAGATAGGGTTTCTGATATTCAAAATAGTGTTAGTAGTGCCAATGAAAGTGATGATCAGAATGTAGTGAATGATGCTTACAATGCAACAGATAGTTCGTATAAAGATGAAATCAATTCGAATGTAATAGATGCCAAAACTGAAACTAGTGTAGTTAGTAGCTCAAATGATAATAGTCCTAATAACAACTCTTATTAATTTGTCAAGCCTTGAATATTACAGGAACAAATGTAAGGTTAGCCAGCTGCACTTCGGGATTTTGGTCCTGTGAAATCTTTTTGGAAAAATAAACTAAACATATAATCACATATATCGCGTGTGTGTATGTGTCTACGTGTTACGTGCTTCATTTTATCAAAATCCGCTTTAGTTGAAAAGTTTCAATTCATCCCGAATTCCTTCGAAAACAGAGTCCTGGGTGTAGCTAGTATATGCTAGCTGCACCCCCTAGACTACAGATTTCAATAAGTGGCGTTCGGGACAACGGTTTTGGTTCCAAATAACTCCTTATTCGATTTACCATCTGTGTTACAAAACTATAAAGTATTAGAATACTTTCTTTACTAAACACGTCTTTGTTCCTGTAATACAAGTGGGAATTCAATTATTTATTAGATAGACATTTAGTAAATTACATTTTCTAGTCGTGTTACCCCAAAATGTTAACAAAGTCTTCTAACAACTTGTATAAATCTTAGTCTGAAATAAAGTATTACTATTTATTTAAATATCGATGTATTGTAACTACTTGAAATCAGATTTAAGCTGCAGCTCCACCGCAAAATAAACTAACTTAGCTAATATAGCTTAGTCTAGTTTTCCAAAATAAGAAGGATAAGCTATGTAACATGAAAAACAATGCCCAGCTATATAAGCTTAGTTAGTTAGTTTGTTAAAGTTATACTAAAGTTTTGACACCTTTTAAGAAATAAATAGAATATCTTACTAATAAAATGCGAATGTTTGACACTTTATAGTGACATCTATCGGACCACAAGAAAAACACCATCAAGAATATCAAGACATATAATTCATAATTCTTAAAGCAGATGGCGCATAGACTGACTGAAATCGTTTCAGTGCACTAATGCATTATGCATTAGTATGAATACACAATGCATCCACCATCATACCATCTGCCTTAAGCAGATTTGACGGTTATTATTTTACTTACCTCTATTTTCTTTTTTTTAGTACACGCCAATGCCTCTTCTTTCCAATATTTCTTTCACGGGTCTACTCGGAGAATTTTTTGATGAAATAAGTAGTTACTTTTGTACTTAGTTTTACTATATATTATATTTTCTTTCTATGTATTTGTTGTGTACAAAAATTAGTAAATAAATAAACCTCTGACATGATATCTTGATAATTTGAATGGCGTTGTTCTTGTGGCCCGGTAGATGTCGCCATAAATAATTATGCAAAAACTACTGGAAAGGTTTTGATAAAATTTGGTACACGGGATAATATGGAGCAAGGGGTGCAGCTAGTCAATTGTTGAAAACGGATAGTTTTGTCATAGAATAGAAATTGTTAAATAACATTAAATCAGTTTCTAATTTACCTTTGATTCTTGACCAAAGTAGAATAGTAATGTTGTTAAAAATACATTTTTGTATATTTTGTAAAGGAAAGACGAGACAGTGATATTATAAAATGTTTTGGCGATAACGATAGTAAGATAACTTTTTTTTATTAATGTAGATGGCTTTCAAAAGAGAATAATTTTGCAAGGATTCAATATCCATTTGTAGATGTTAGTATTTTTACTCAAAAATGCATGTAATGTGGTCATTATTTTGATAACTTTGTTTGAGCAAAGTCGACCTTACCGTTCTGTTTTCAAATAGCGGCCGACAAAGTTTTGCTGGCCGCTCTAACAGGCCGGCAAAACATTGCCGGCCGCTATTTTGACGTTTCAACATTTTAAAAATCGAATGCAAAAAGATTTTGTAACACAGCTGGTTGTATTATATAGAGATAGCATAGAGAGAGGTACAAAAAGATTTTATTCCATATTTGGCTGTATAGTTCCAACTACTATTGCTTACAAAAAAACAAAGAAGTAACAAAAGCGCGGTTCAGCGAAATTTTTGTTTTTATTTATTGACTTTTTGGCTAAAAATGAACTCTCAAAGCGAAAATTCCTCCGATTCATTGTGTTTAACACCGCCAGATATTAAAGATGAAGCTAAATTAGTGGTTGAAAATTGGATATCGCGAAACTCAAAGAAAAATTTATGCTTGCATATGAAGAATTTGTGCATCAATCCGGGAAAGTCGGTGTTGAATTTTAGCAAATACTATATAAACTCTAGCGAGTTAATACGCGCAGCTCCGGCTAGAAATTGGCAACTTGTGCGACACTAGCGCCTCTTCTTGGACGAAGCGGACAACTCAAACAACTTTGATGAAACTGTTAAATTTCGCGAATTTATTTTGTTATAACACAGTGTATTTCACAAATTTAAATGGAATTACACATATATAACATAGTTGTATTATCTAAATAATAAAGGACCAACATATAACATGTTAAATTGCAAATAAACGGTGTAGGATCAACTCCTGCCACCAGATGGCTAGTTGCCAAACCAATGTATAGGAAATGTCAAGAGCTGTGCGTATTAACTCGCTAGAGTTTATATAGTATGTTGATTTTAGTAACTGTACTTTTCATAATTGTCATTTTAATTAAATTTCTAGTTAATTAATATATTTTTATTTAAATTACTTGCTGGTTTTATTTAGATTTGGTACTTGCATTTTTGAGTAAAGCACTATACAAGCCTTGGCCCACAATGACTGCTTCGCTGGTCACGCTATGATTGCCTCGCGCTAGCCTAGCTACGCTCTAGGCCTTCTAGCTTGGCCATCGTTGCAGCCCTTGCTGTCCTCGCTGTGTCGGCCTCGACCTACGGTCTCGGCCGACATCTCAGCTCGTCCATCAAGTGCTGCACGCTGACCGCGCTGTGTCGGCCTGGAGCTGCGCTACGCTGCGCTCTCGGCCATCATCAGTGCGACCAGCAAAGTAGTCATTATAGGCCGCGGCAGTAATGTACTATAATTTTCTGACAGTAAGTGTCAGTATCTGAGATGATGATAGATTTTAATACAATTATTGAAAGGAGATGGCTAAACGACTTCCTAGGTAATAACTTTGAATGTTTAAAGGTTTGTCAATATCCTGTAATTCTGAAATATTTATTAATTAATTATTGCGTATTACTACGATTTTATTTTTAAAATTCTTTTAACTTGAGAAGTTCCTGAAACCTTTTTATGAACAAAATATTAATAGACAGCTGATCAACATTACATAACATTAGTTGCCATGTTTATACATTCCTAGGCACTACCTAGGCAGTCACCCATCTTTATTTAGCCATCTCTTTTAAATTAATTTGTTGTTGATTAAAAAAAAATAGAATTTAAAGATAACAGTTGCCAATTTTTTTTGTACACAAATGTATATTGTAATAAATAAATCTTAATACCGTCATCTAAATTTTCAAAAACTCTGTTGATTGTTCCAAATACTTGTCAAAGTTTAATGTTAAATCTGACATCTTAATAATATTTTTAAGTACTGTGCGATAATTATTGCACATAGATCTTTGGATGGAGACATTCGGTTAATTTCAATTTTGTAGAGCGCTATCTCTGTCTCGTAGAACAAAAGTCACAAGTGTGCAAAAGAGACAACGCTCTATAAACGAAATTAGCCGAATGCCTATTTTGCCTTGTCGATGTGTAATATTTATGATTATAAATCCTAATTGTAACTAATATTATAAATGCGAAAGTGAGTTTGTTTGTCTATTTATTTGTTTGTTTGTTTGTTTGTTACCTCTTCACGCTTTGTCTACTGAACCAATCTTCCTGAAATTTTGCATACACATAGTTAGAAGTACTGAGAAGGACACAGGGTGTCATTCATCCCGGGAAAAAGCACTATTTCCGTTGGAAATTCACGCGGGCGAAGCTGCGGGCAATAGCTAGTATTGTATATTTATATAAATAGTTCATAAAACCCACACATGTGCCAACATGTCATTTAACATAGAAAATTTAGGTAATGAAAATCATGGCTGTTAAAAATTATAAGTACCAAAAATTATGATTGTATAGATTAGGCGAATATTTAAGAGATGTGAATATTCCTTTCAAAATATGTTAGTAATTTATAAATACCCTAGGTGTAGCATATTTTTCTAATGTTAAATTTTGTCAATGTTTTTATTTTCAGAATTTGTTATTTAAACTTCAATTGGGATACAACTCTGAATGAATATCAATTCCTATTGATATACATTGAACAGTTTGACTATATATATATATAGTCAAACTGTTCAATGTAAACGATTTTATAGTGATAAAGTTAGAAAAAAAATCATGAATGTTTTTTTTTTATATGTCTATGATACATATTATTATAGACGCAAAATGCATAGAAGTAATAAGTAAGTACTTACGTACATAAGTACTTATTACTTCCATGGCAAAAAGTTACATACTTTACTATAGATATTATTAGAAAAATCGCGTTTTCAGACTCCATGTGGAATTCTGTTTAAAATTAAATAATACTTACGTGAAATGTCTTCAAAGTAATACACGTTAAATACTTATTCATTGAAATCGTTTGGTTAAAAAAAATGTATTATGATGTGTTGGCAATCAGCAGTCTATCTTTTATATAACCATGTATTACTTTTTAGTAAAACAAAAATGGTAGAAAATAAATTTAGTTGTCACGCTGCAGTTGATTTTTTTGAGTTAGTTAAAACTGACGAGGTTTGAATAACAAATTCGTAGTCACATTTAAATGTACCTCACATTTTGTTGTTATAATAAACAGACCGACGACGTAGTTTTGAAGTTTTTTTTAAGTATCCAAAACTTTATTTGTCGCTTTCATTTACAGTATAGGGGGACCTTTTTCATAAAAGACCTAAATATTAAAAATAAGCCTTATTTCATTATATATAAGGTTAATTTTTAAATGTTCAGAAAATGATCATATTCCGATTCTTCAAAGTGTCAGTTTTAGACCCCTAGATATATTTTGCCTGTGGTAAAAAAGACCTGGGTTTGAATCTCACTCATGCCTCATGAGTTTGTATACCAATTTGACTCATGTGTGGCAGTTTTCATAAACAACAATTTACTTCCGGTGAAGGGAAACTTCGTGAGGAATCCTGAACTCTAGTTGATGATTTATCAGCTTACTTATCTAAAATGGAGAAGGCAAATTGCGAAACCACTTAATTAACATTTATAACTTCGATACGACATTGGAACCTTCAAAACGAGTCTACGTCTTCTTGAAAGGCCGGCAACACTCTTGTGATACCCCTGGTGTTGCAGTTGTCCATGGGCAGCGGTGATCGCCTACCATCAGGTGACCAGCTTGTTCGTTTGCCGCCATATTTTATAACGAAAAAGACAGACTTTGCGTGTGTTACATTCCACGTAAACACACTGACAAGAGCATAGCTATTGAAAAGAAAGAATAAGAAAATAAAAATATTATTATTTTGAAACAAACGTGTATCGTTTAGTTTCTTTGAAAATAAACACAGAAATTGCAAAATTTTCCTTGCTGTTCTCCAAGGAGCTGAGAATCAACTAGAAACTATTTCTAATTTAAAATGTACTGTTTGTAATATAATTGCGTGAAACGAAACGCAGGCGTTTCCTATTGTCGCCACATTGCGCGTGTAAAATGGCGTCGCGGACGGTCGCCTTTGTCCTGTGATATATCGGTTTGATTTTAATACGCGGAGAGGTCACGCGTCCTGTTTGTCTAAAACCACGTTGATTGTTGGTTAGTTTGAGTTATAATTGTGAGCTTCCTTTTGTTAAATAACTATTGAACGTTTGTGTTTGTGAAAAAACCTGTTATTGTGACTTTTTCTTGTGAGATGCGAAACGTGGCTGCCTGGGGCCGCCGAATCCCGTCGCCGAGTGGAACTGCTGGAAGAAACCTACGTATTTATTCTGGGGAAGAGATCTCGGGGTAGTTTGGGTGATTAGGGACCAACCACCACCTCCTCCGAAGACACCCCAACTTGGATTAAGAAGTCAACTTGGTGAGTAGCATAATAAATTTAGTTAGTTAGTTATTAGTACATAGGGCCCGTAGCTCCCTATATAAGTTACGGTGGTAGCAGTCTGCGTATAGCTTAAGTTAGGTTCTAGTCGGAAAAACGTGGTGCCGCGTGGAGATTTTTTCCCGGTACTTATTTTTACCGGTGGTTTTTTCCCGGTAAAGTTCCGGTACAGAATTCTTCCCGCCACTTCGTTTGCCCGGATTCTCTGCGCACATTTTGTGGTAGCAGAGCGTAGTTTATCTACCCTCTATTTGTTCGTTTGTAAAAGATAATTATTTGTAAAAATTATTAGATTTTACTTAGTTTGTTTATATAAGAACTTATATAGATTGATTGTTTGATTTTAGATATTTGTAACCTTTTTGCATTTGTTTCCGGGTTTGTGCCATTCTCATTCCTACCGCGGCTTTGCGTGTCGTAGTTTGATTTTGTTTTTTATTTACCTTTTATGAACCGGAACGGGGATGGCCCCCGGTTGTTGAGGCAGGGGTCCCCTATGGGCGGGGGCGCTCCTGCGCGAAGCCCTCCACCATCGGACGGAGGACGCGGCTTCGCTCGTCGCACCCCCCCTCGGGAGGGGGGTCGCGTACCGGCGCGGGTCTTGGCGGACCGGGACCACGCGCCCCAAGGTCGTGGCCAGTATGTGGCTGGCCAGGCCCCGGATAGGGCCCCCATGGGCGGGGGCCCTAGATCGGACGTGAGAGTGGGGACACCCCCCTCCACGCGGGTTACCAATGCCCAACACATGCAGCCGCAGCGGTTTTCTCCGCCGCTGCACGAGTACCACGGCTGGAGTACCACCCGCCGTACCATATGTATGGCCGGGCCGCGGGTTATGCCCCCCCTCAGATGGGGATGTGCACTCGCCCGCCATATTATCCGGGTCAGTGGCGCGCCCCTGGTTTGGAGAGAGTGGGGAGCCCGTAACTAGCTTGCTCCCTTGCTGGGACAGAGCCGCGGACGGTTCTGCTCCCTACCGCGGTGGTCCGCGTATGGGGTCGTGGGGGAAGCCATTAATTTGAGAGCTCTGTTGGACTCAGGGGCTCAAAGCAGTTTGGTTACCACTCGAGTGGCACGCCAGTTAGGTTTAGTCGTGGAAGACTCGCCTGTGCCACTTCTTGGAGTTGGTGGCATACAAGTGAAGTGTCTGACGGGCCAGACACTTGTCACCTTTTCTTCGCTGAAGTCCTCCACAATGAGGATCACGACTTCGGCTATGGTAATGGATACCATTGCGGGTTGGCACCCCTCGACAGACATACCGCCGGGTGTGTTGTCTTTGGTTTCGGGTCTGGATTTGGCCGACCCCTTTGTCTTTCATCCCGGCCCAGTGGACTTGCTCCTGGGCTCGGACGTATTGGGTTGGATTTTGTTGGGTACACAGAAGGCTCTGGGTTCGTCTTCACTGATGGCAGTGTCTACGATTTTTGGTTTTGCCCTGATGGGCCCTGTGTTTGATAATGGCACCGCGGAGGAGCCACCGGTTGTCGCATCTGCGTCCTTGGCCAAGACCATGCAAAGGTTTTGGGAGGTGGAGGAGCCACCTATGATTTCCAGGATGGATCCGGAACACGCTGAGTGCGAAGCCCTTTTTCGATCGACCACGGAGAGGTTGCCCTCCGGTCGGTTTGTAACTAGGTTACCCTTTGTTGCCTCTCGTCCTAGCCTAGGGCAAAGTAGGGCGCTTGCGGAGAAACGACTGCTGTCCATGGAGCGACGCATGCAGCGTGACCACGTACTTCGCGATAAATATATTGAATTTATGCGCGAGTACGAGGATTTGGGTCACATGTCTCCGGCTCGAGTTGATTGGAGCTCAACTGAGCATTATTTTTTGCCCCACCACGCGGTGGTGACGGCCTCAACAGGCAAATTGAGGACCGTCTTCGATGGGTCCGCACCCACTTCGAACGGGGTTTCGTTGAATCTGTGTTTGCATTCGGGTCCCAAATTGCATAGGGACATAATTGACATCATCTTGAACTTTAGAAGACATCAAGTGGTTTTTGGCGCGGACATCCGGATGATGTTCCGCCAGACAGTCATACATCCTGAGGACAGGCGATTCCAGTTGATACTCTGGCGTGAGCGCCCTGAGGATCCTGTGACGGTGTATGAACTCAATACAAACACGTATGGTTTGAAATCTAGTCCCTATATCGCCATCAGATCATTGCTTGAATTGGCAGAGCGGGAACGGATCCGCTTTCCCCGTGGGGCTTCCGTGCTGTCACGTGACTTGTATGTCGATGACGTGTGCACCGGAGCCCAAAGTATTGAGGAGGCCCTCCTACTGCGGGATGAATTGATTGAAATATTGAAAACGGGTGGCTACGAGCTACGTAAGTGGTTGTCCAATGAGCCTAGAGTTCTAGAAGGGATCCCGGAGGATCACCAACAGAACCCTCACCTGTTTGAGGATGTAGATGATCCCAACAGGATAGCGGTGCTGGGCATGCAGTACCAGCCGCTAACCGATATTTTTACATTCCAAGTGGACTTGGAAATACCAAAGGTCTGGACTAAGAGAACGGTGTTGTCAGTAATAGCTCGTATGTTTGATCCAAGCGGTTGGATCAGTCCAGTAATATTCTCTGCGAAGTGTCTTCTTCAGAGACTTTGGACTTTGGGCGTCTCGTGGGACGAGCCGCTGTTTGGTCCTCCATTGGATGATTGGCTCGAGTTGTTTTCATCGATTAAGGAAGTCAATCGGATTGCCTTGCCTCGTCGAATATTGCCCCCGGGAAATATCGAGCCAGCCTGCATGGCTTTTGTGACGCGTCGGAGCGAGGCTACGCCGCGTCAGTCTATATGCGGACAGTTGACGCCGATGGCCGGGTCAATGTCTCGCTTTTGTTAGGGAAGAGCAAGGTCGCCCCCATCAGGACTAGGCTGACTATTCCCAAGCTTGAGTTGAGTGGAGCTCACCTTCTCTCTAAATTGTTGCATCACGTTGCCAGTGAGCTGGCGGCCACGGTCGAGATACGAGACATCTTCGCCTGGTCGGACAGCCAGGTCGCGCTTGCATGGTTGCGCGCGGCCCCACATACCTTGGAGGTTTTTGTTGGAAACGGGTTTCCCAAATCCAGAATATCGGAATTGATATAACATGGAGACATGTGCCGGGAGAGCTTAACCCAGCGGACTGTGCTTCCCGAGGTTGTACGGCACCAGAATTGGTGTCACACCCGCTCTGGTGGGGTCCAGAGTGGCTGATGGGATCAGAAACTTCTTGGCCTGTCTGTCAGACAGATGTTACTTCTTTGAGTTTGACTGGGCTCCGTGTACATGCTGTAGTCGCTGAGACGACGTCGGAGCCGGATTGGCTACTTGCTCGGTATAGCAGTTTGGATAAGCTTCTGGGTGTTACCAGTTGGATTAAGCGTTTCATACATAATTGTAGAAACCCACAGGCAAAGCGGTTGGAGCCGATTGCAGGTGCAGAAGAGCGCCGGAGCGCATTGTTGCATTGGGTCCGTGTCGTGCAGACCGGACGGTTTGAGTCAGAGCTTCGTATTTTGCGCGACGGACGCGCTAAGTTGAAGGGCGCGGTCGCTCGTTTGAACCCGTACATCGACTCGGATGGGCTTCTTCGGGTTGGAGGCAGGCTCCGGAAGGCGGATCTTCCATATGAGACTCGCCATCCTCTGTTGTTGCCCAAGGGCGGACCCTTGGTGCAGCTTTTGGTGTCTGATCGACACATTCGTAACGCCCATGCTGGGTGCAATGCTTTGTTGGCTATTTTGCAACGCGAGTTTTGGATTTTGTCTGCCCGAAGAGCAATCCGTAGTGTCCTGTTTCGATGTATTGCATGTTATAGGTTGAAGGCATCCACGATGCAACCACAGATGGGTGATTTGCCCGCTGATCGAATCCGACCTTCGAGGCCGTTTGACGGCGTTGGAACCGATTTTGCCGGTCCCTTTTCGATCAAGGCTTCTCCTTTTCGTAATGCCCGTATTGTGAAGGGCTATTTGTGTGTATTTGTTTGTTTGGCCACCAAGGCTGTCCATTTGGAGGTGGTATCGGCTCTGACTACGGAGGCCTTCGTCGCCGCGTTGGATGGCTTTGTTTCGCGTCGAGGTCTACCTTCCCTTATTAGGTCTGATAATGGCACAAACTATAAGGGAACTGTAAATTATCTTAAGGATGTTTCTGTGTTTATTGATAAAAATTGTACTAGTTTAAGTCAAATTGCTGCCCAAAGGGGAATAACCTGGAAGTTTAGTCCCCAAGTTGCCCCCATTGGGGAGGGATTTTTGAAGCGGCTGTGAAATCCGCAAAGACCCACCTCCGCCGCATTATCGGAGAAACGGCTCTAACTTTTGAAGAGCTGGCCACAGTGTTTTGTAAAGTTGAGGCGGTCCTCAACTCTCGTCCTCTCTGTCCGCTATCTCCAGATCCAAATGACTTGGAAGCTCTCACCCCTGGTCATTTTTTGGTGGGAGGGCCTTTGAATGCCCTGCCCGAATACCCGTGGAAGGACGAACGCGTATATCGGTTGTCGCGTTTTCAAATGTTGCAGCAAATGAGCCAGGACTTTTGGCGTCGCTGGTCGCTTGAATATTTGCATTTGCTGCAGCAAAGAGTGAAGTGGACAGACAGGACTGAGCCTCCCAGGGAGGGTGATTTAGTATTGTTAAAAGAGGCAAATTTGCCCTCATTGCTTTGGCGACGAGCTCGCATATTACGTTTGATTCTTGGCGGAGATGGCACTCCGCGTGTGGCTGAGGTGTTGGTCGACGGTTCGATTTTAAGGAGAGGTGTGACCTCTCTCGCCCGCCTTCCCGTAGAGTAAGCTAGCGGTCTGCTTCTCAGACCGGGACGGGGGGATGTTTGTAATATAATTGCGTGAAACGAAACGCAGGCGTTTCCTATTGTCGCCACCAGGCGTTCGGGGTTCTCACATTGCGCGTGTAAAATGGCGTCGCGGACGATCGCCTTTGTCCTGTGATATATCGGTTTGATTTTAATACGCGGAGAGGTCACGCGTCCTGTTTGTCTAAAACCACGTTGATTGTTGGTTAGTTTGAGTTATAATTGTGAGCTTCCTTTTGTTAAATAACTATTGAACGTTTGTGTTTGTGAAAAAACCTGTTATTGTGACTTTTTCTTGTGAGATGCGAAACGTGGCTGCCTGGGGCCGCCGAATCCCGTCGCCGAGTGGAACTGCTGGAAGAAACCTACGTATTTATTCTGGGGAAGAGATCTCGGGGTAGTTTGGGTGATTAGGGACCAACCACCACCTCCTCCGAAGACACCCCAACTTGGATTAAGAAGTCAACTTGGTGAGTAGCATAATAAATTTAGTTAGTTAGTTATTAGTACATAGGGCCCGTAGCTCCCTATATAAGTTACGGTGGTAGCAGTCTGCGTATAGCTTAAGTTAGGTTCTAGTCGGACAAACGTGGTGCCGCGTGGAGATTTTTTCCCGGTACTTATTTTTACCGGTGGTTTTTTCCCGGTAAAGTTCCGGTACAGAATTCTTCCCGCCACTTCGTTTGCCCGGATTCTCTGCGCACATGTACGATCATAGAAGCCATTGGCGTGGCAGTCAGTAACATGGTATCATGATGCCCGTAGTTCCTTGAAGTGATGATATTGCCAACTCCATACGTTCATGCGGGTCTATCGTATATTGGGACTTATTCCGTACTTTTGTTCAAAAATTATTTCCATAGTGTTCTTTTTTTTTTTTCTTTTTAGTGGTAATCATTCCAACAAGAAATCATGTACAGACATCTCCAGAAGTGGAGTCAGAATTTCTCATACTAATTGATTATAGAAGTGTTTGCACTTAAGACCTTATGATTGTGTGTTATTTGTAAAACGCCTATGTGTCTGTGCAATGTCAACCGACCGAATACGATGTTTCCATAGAAGTAGGTAGGCTGGCGCGGCGAGTCGGCGAGCGCTTCATACTTTTATGGATTTCATATAGACATACTATGAATGAATGATACGGAACGTTCATAGTATGTCTATAAAATCCTTGCTCTAACTTTATGGTATCGTTACTTCGTATGGGTGGTCAGTATGGACCAGCTATGAAAATGAATATTTGACGGTGAATGAAAAAAAAGACAGACGCAAATTTATCACTTCAACCGAGTTCTCGTTTTAGTTGAACGCATTTGTTAGTGATAGTTATCTAAGTATTTGTGGAATATTACTTTACCAACACTTGCCAATATAGGCCATTATAAGTAGGTATTATGGAGACTATTCGGATTTACTTTGCATGATAGTGGTTGCAAAATAGTCTCAATTTCTAATGAAAGGAACTGGATTAAGTGTGAGTATTTAAACAAATAAATAGTTGTGATTTGAAATATGTGTGTGTAAATGTGTAATATTTTGTGATTAATTCAAACATAAAATGATAACATAATATTAATGTATTGTATTGATATATTTTTCTTCGTGATTTTGCTTTGCATAAGTGATAGTTTTGAAATTAAATATAAACTAAATACCTAATTATATATTATTATATTTTTTTAGTGGACAACACGTTGGGTGTAGCGACTTGCTGCAGGGTAGCCTTGCCGCAAAGTAGAAGACCGGCTATTATCTCTGAGCAGCAGCAACAATAATGTTGGAAGAATATGAAGGCGATGATTTTACCTACCAGGCGTTATGCTGATTTATTTGATGTTTCGATGCCTATCTACTGTTCGTCGTGCATATCAAGCTGGTGGCGTGCATAAAAAAACTGGATAATTTATTTCGCTTCCAGAAATAAATGTCATCCTTGGCCAGCGCGGTCTTCTAACCTCAACTCCATAGAAAATCTATGGGGCCTGATGGTGCATAGAAGATGAGCAAGGAAGAATTAGTTTCTCATTGTATGGATGTTTAGGACAGTTTTTTTGTGATTGAAATATGTGTAGAAAAGACAACAACGGCAACTTTACAAAATAGTGAGTTAATTATTTGTGTTTAAATTTAATCAGTGAGTTCATTCATTAAGTAGGTATATTCCAACTGTCCTCTTTCTATTGTATCAAATCTGGTTTTATAAAAGTATAAACATTATTTAAATTATTTTTATACTTATTACTTGTTTTTGTATTTTGCATTACAAATACAAGGTTATGTTTCGTAATAGGAGATAAATTGTTAGATGTTGAGGTTTAGTTTCAATCTTCTTTTTCATGATGAAAACGAATACTTAAGCTATAACCTCAATATTTACTAACAAAAAGCGAAAGTATAATTTAGTAATAATATATAAAATAAATGAACAGATTCTTATAAGTAACTTACTACAGAATGCTTATTTTTAAGTTCTTATTTATTCTGTAATTAGATAGGGAAGTGATTAAACATAAATTTTGAATTTGTTAGTGTAGTTTATAATAATAAATTTTACATAAGTATACTATACCTATTTACATGAATAAATAGTTGTCATGATTTTTGAGAATTTTTATTTCATAACAAATATATAAAAGCATATCAATTACATTATATAAAAATACTCTTGGCTTATGAATTGAGTTTAATATGAAAAATAAAATATCTGGATGTGACTGGAACTTTGACCTGTATCAACTGCAGTCCATCCGACTCCCGATTAGACCAGCAGATGCATTAGCTTGTGACGAAATTATCAATTGGTTGCGTGTCACCGTACTCACCACTATTGGTTTGCTTTATAATAAACTATAGGTAGTGTATTATTATTTCTGTGTCAGAATCCACTACTTAGTACCCCGTAAATTTGATAGATGGCAGCACGTAGGCAGTATGAGCACGAAGCACAAGCATGCAGCAGAGTTGTGTCTTGGTGTGGGTGGGTAATATGATAATTAGCTTAGTGTGAGTAGTGTTCTTATTGTAATTATACGTCCGTAATATGGACGTAACGCACACAATGAAGGACTGCGCGCCTGCAAGGCAATATGATATTTAAGGTATGACTCCACTTTTGACTCTAGACTGTACAGTACAGACACACAGTGTACAGTTCGTACATACATACATACATAGTATCACGTCTTTATCCCTTACGGGGTAGACAGAGCCAAGAGTCGTGAGACTCGAAGGCCACGCTTAGCTGAATAGTGGGCTTTCTTATTTCTTTCTTATTTTATTTTCATACATACATACATGATTTTCGTGTTTTTCCTTATTTTCTACTAGCTGCTGCCCGCGGCTTCGCCCGCGTGAGTTTCCTTAGATGAAAAATCTTTTTGTGTTCCAAACTGTAGTAACCTAAACTCCAGTACTCAAAATTTCAGCTATTTGGTTATCCCGTGTCCCGCGGGAATATATTAGGTACTTGTAGTACAGTCGCGGTGTTAAAATGAATCAAAAGTGATATTTAATTCAAAAAACGATCATCGTCTGCTCGTTATCTACAATTTCCCGTGTACCACCACTCCCACCCCGAGTCCCTCTTTATCCTATCCCGTGTCCTGTCTATTTATACGTCAGTAGAAAATGCTCATCAGGTTGAACGACTTTTGCTAAGGCCCCATTTCCATTTTTTATAGAGTAGCTGGTCTCTTGGAGTTCTTCATCAGATGTTGCATAAACTTAAATTTTTATACGTCAGCAGAAAATGCTCATCAGGTTAAACGACTTTTGCTAAGGCGCCATTTCCATATATGTAATAGTGTAGCTGGTCCATTGGAATTCTTCATCAGATGATCCTGATCTTCGATTTTTATACGTCAACAGAAAATGCTCGTCAGATTGATAAACTTTTCCAAAGGTACCATTTCCATATTTCTTATAGTTTAGCTGTTCTGTTAAGGTTCTTCATCAGGTGTTCCAGTTTTCAAAATCACTTATAGCCTATATGTTGCCCAGGCTTAATAGCTATACAACAAAAAAAGTTTCATTCAAATCCGTCCAGCAGATATTGCGTGAAACGCGTACATACATATACAGACGGACAGACAGACAGACAGACAGACAAAAAATTCCAAAAAAATGTTTTTGCTTTCTGTTATTCTTTTTAAGTGTCCCTCTATCTATTTCAGTCAAAAATACTAAATGTACTGTACAGACAAAATATCTTTACTGTTTTATTATTATACCCACGACCCCTTTATGCTGTTAAATAAGCGCGAAGTAGAAACAAGTATAAATCACCAAAATTGCGCAGCGCCATCTATTGAAAATATTGAGAAATAATTTCAGCTTTCATTTCTCATTTTATCAACGCCATCTATTGGATATTTTTCTTGGCACAATCAGTAGATGACCGGAAATAAATTTGCAAATGAATTTATTCGTTTCTTTTCAAAATTAAAAAAAAGTAAGAAATTAATTCTAGAAAACAAATAAAAAACGAAAACAGAAAATTATTGTTAGTGGCAGGATTCGATCCAGCTACTTCCAGCTACTTTCTTGAAATATTTCTTTACTAAAATATTTAAAAAAATATAGAATTCTAAAAAACTAACACAAAACGCAAAAAAAATTGGAAAATAAAAGTCACATCTGTCAGGATTCGAACCCTGTACTTAAAAAAATAATCCGCGGCCTCTACCGATAAGCCAACATGCATTGCTTGTGACTGGCGAAATTTCAAATGGGATTTGTCTAATGGTACGCAAATTCACCCCTTTTTTTGGACTGTAAGGGTTGAAATTGTGAACAACCCTTACTTATGTGGGCAGTATATTGTATAATGAAGACACTAACCAAATTTCACGTTTATAGCTTTTATAGTTTCGGTTTTGTGATGATAAATTAGTTTACCTCCCCTTTTTTACCCCCTTAGGGATTGAATTTCAAAAAACGCTGAAACACGCCATTGGTTATTTTTGTTGAGAAGCATTCTTGCCAAGTTTCAAGTAAATCAGTGAAGATTTAAAATTTTTTTCATACAAACTTTGCCCCCAATTTTAACCCCCTTAGGGGTCTAATTTTGAAAAATCCTTTCTTATCTGAGCACTACGTATTAACTTAAAACTTCGGTCCAAATTTCAAGTTTATAGCTATTATGGTTTAGGCTGGGCGTTGATTTATCAGACACCCTTGTTCTTTTATATATATATAGAAGAAAGATTTACTTTTCAGAGCTACACTTTTAGTACTGTTAATGGCTAGCTTAAATGGATTATGTTGTGTACACAATATTTTAGACGTTTACTGGATCTGTATTGCATACAACTTACTTATTTAAGATGTACCTTTGTAAACTGTCTGTTTTGTGTTCTTAATAAAATAAAATAAAATATCACATAAGTAGATAAAGTTAACCCCAAAGTAAGTTTCCTTGTGTTATGATACAATATTTTTTTAATATACACCCAAAACCCAGTTCTATCAAAAAAAGAACATTTTCCATCTTGATATGACCGGGGATCGAACCCGGAACCTCCAGATTAGTGGACTGGCTTGTAAATTACTACACCACGGCAGTTTTACATCAAAATACATCGACACATTAAATACTTTAGCATTATATTTACTGGGAATTGCGGAAATTTCCATAAGTTTCTAAGCTCGCGTGCAATATTTGCAGTGTTACAAGCCCGTATGGCGTTCACCTTTGCATAATTAAATTGTGAGCCTGTACGGGATCCCATCATAGTTTGTATTAAATTGACGGAGTAACAGGATAGTTTGTCTATCTCGCAAGCCGCCTCGGAAAAGAATGTGATCTTTTTTGATACTTCTTCTTCATGTGCCTATTCATCACTGAATGTTGGCAGTCAGCTCTTTAAATTTAGTCTTGTTCAAAGCCAGTCTGAATAGTTGTTCATCTGTTTTGATTCCCGTCCACTCTGATGTTCCTGAGCCAAGACATCTTCCGTACTCCCACTCTACGCTTTCTTTGATACTTAGTAGGTAAGTATATTAATCTGCACGCACAGTGCAGATTGATATTGCAAGTCTCATTTTTGATCCCCGACCCAAAAAGAGAGGTGAGGAGACACTTAAAAGTGTCTATGGCATCGTAGCAGCTAAATGGATGAATAATAACCTTAGCTTTAAGTAATTTCATGACGTCAACTAACTAAAAAACAAGTATATGACGATTTAAAAGTGCTATTTTTCAGCCTTTTTAAATAAACTCATTTTCATTTGATTTCATTTCACCGATTTTGATGAAGGTTTTTTGTTAGAAAGGTGACTTAATTGAATACGTTCTTAGCCATGATTCATGGAAATCAGTTCAGCCGTTTAGGAGTAATACCTAAGCATTTTTCCACGTGAAGTCGATGGTTTTTTGAAATCTGTAATTTGTATATTTTTTCCAAATAGGGGTAGCCCTTAAATCCAATTCATTGCCGGGTTTTATTTCAAACGAAAAATTCAAATCGATTACCTGTGTAAAGCCAAGGAGCTTCAGAGATCTACGCGGCTTATGTCAGGCGGTGAATCGAGGGCCTAGCCGACTGAACTATCATCGCTTCAATTCGTTCTATAAATATTCAGATCTTAAGTAAGTTAGAACAAAGCGAAGCATGTAGCTTCTGCTCTGTTTGGCTTGCATCATAAACTTATAAGTCTAAGGCTTGCATTATCTTGGTGACGTCGCTTACATGATCAGCATGGAGTTTAACTAGGATTACAGAGGCTGACAATATGAGAAATATCTCACCAGTAAAATCAATTTAGTAGGTTTCCTCATGATGTTTTCCTTCCGAAAGCTGGTGCATACGGACTAGAAAAGTATTGTGAAGTAGTTGTATTCATATTAATGATGCAAACGAAACGAATTAGTCTCATCTGCACCATTGACGGTGCAGGTCAATGGTGCATACGGTACGACAGGAGCTGGTCTATAAAAATGATCGTTCATGAGTCAGATCAAATCCTACTAATATGATAAATGCGAAAGTTTGGATGCGAGTTTGTGAATGTATGAGGATGTTTGTTACTCAATCAAGCAAAATCTACTGGACGGATTTCGATGAAATTTGGTATACGGGTAAAAAAAATACCGGGAATAGCACGTAGGGTACTTTTTATCTCGAAATTCCCACGGGAGCAAAGCCCCAAGGCGCGGCTAGTACCATATAAACTCTAATAGTATTTGGTTAAATTGAATTTTTTTTATAACATAGGGCGGCAAACGAGCAAGCGTGTCACCTGATGGTAAGCGATCACCGCTGCCCATGGACTACTGCAACACCAGGGGTATCACAAGAGTGTTGCCGGCCTTTCAAGAAGATGTAGACTCGTTTTTAGGGTTCCGAAGTAAACAAGGAACCCTTATAGTTTCGTCATGTCTGTCCGTCCGTCCGTCCGTCCGTCCGTCTGTCTGCGGCTAATCTCAGAGACTACTAGTACTAGAAAACTGTAATTTGGTAGAGATATACATATTTATTACGCGGAGCGAACTGTAGAATAAAATTAGGAAAAAAATTTTTTTTTAGGGTGCCTCCCCTACACCTAAAGTGGGGATGTTTTTCTCTCTCGAATATACCTCGTGTGGGTATCATTTGATAGGTCTTTTAAAAATATTATGAGTGTCTTAAGCAATTTTTTTGATTTAGGGATCCGTGTGCGAAATATTTAACTTTAAAGTGATAAATTTTGTTAGAGTCAAGGTTCCCCCCTCCCCCTCGAACAGGAAAATGGTGGAGGGTGGTTACATGAAACAAATTATAATAACTAGCAAATATAATGAATTTAAAAGGAAAATTATCACGGCTATGAAGACTTTACGCGTTAATGAGTAATAGACGATAAACTTACAAAATTGATTTTGGTATGAAAAATATTCGTAGGAATAATTTTCATTCTATATGATGGTATAAAGTGGAAGTAAATAGAAGTTAATGTGTCCGCATTTCTACAGGATAGGTACCTTCGGAACCTTACATTGTTCGTGGCCCGACACGCACTTGACAAATTATTTGAAGGTTCCAATGATCTACAAATATCAGAGTTACATGTCTTGCCACACCAGGGATTTGAACCTGCTCTTTCAGAAGTAAGTCGACAGAACCACCATCGCTTTGAATCGTTTCATGAATATTCATGCCTCATGCAGTGAGAATCGCGAAGTGCATGTAGCTTCATCTTCTGTTTAATATGCATTGGCTTGCATTGTCTTGGTTGCTTTTATAATTAGCACAGTGTTTGACTAGGATTACAGAGGTTTTAGATAAGGGAAATAGTTTGAGTTTGCAATTATAGAAATAGGTAGCTTTATTTATACTTTAGTTTAGAAACTAAATTAAAACGATTCGTTTAATCTCACGACATGTAGGTAGGTACTCATTTCGATTACATTTTTTTATCAATAGATACTCGTACCTATTTTGTTTTTAATCTCAAAAATCCGATGGCGTGACTTGGCAGTAAAATTGACTTGAGTGCCGTATCGGAAAATTGCATGATCGTCGTGCTACGATGCGCATCTTGTTATGCATCATTAAACTCTTTTCTTCCTATATCCAGTCGTTCAATAATAAGAAATCATACCAACTAAGAAAAGAAAAATTAAAAACAAGCTCAAAAGCTCTGAATGGAAAGCACAATGGGTTCGGAATTAAATGGAAGCTCGAAACAACATCTTCCAATACCTCTCGAGAAAATGAAGAAAACGCTAGTTATTACATTTCCAAGGCTACAGTTTTTCAATTGTTTCATTTAGAGATTTGAAATTGAAACAAGTAATTTTGTTTTTAATTATATGTAAGCTTTATGAATGAACGTAATATTACAATTTTGATAAATAAACAAAAGTATATTGTGACGTATAGTGTTGTATACGTCGCCCCCACCACTGCCCGGTGGTGTGGGGATGTGTCAGAACGCACTGCGCATTCTGATACGATACGTTGTGGTGGACGGACGTGTGTCCGGATATACTCATTGTCCTGGTGATTACGGTGGAACATCAGGATGCCTGGTTGCGATGTACAGTTACGTGCGGTGGAGGAGCACGTAACCGTGCCGTAGGACGTCACATATATTCTTACTACATCAAAATATCCTTACCCTTTGGTAAATACATATAATAAAACTGTAACTCGTCTGTGTCTGTACATAGCAGATATTTGAGAAAAAAACTAGGAGGTGTCTTCATAGAGCCAATAGAATCCAAAACCATTTTTTGTCTGTCTTTCAGTCTGTATGTTTGTATGCGCATCACGCAAAAACTACTGGACGAAATTTGATGTGGTTTTCATAGTTGAAGGTCTAACTTAAAATCTGACGTAGGTTTTACGTCACTTTAGAACCTGAGATAATAATTAACTATTAAATTACACGCGCGGACGAAGGAAGACGCGGGCGGGCCGGGTGGAAGTTAATGTATCATCTTCAATCTTCATCTTCAATTAACTATAATATAACTATGATCCCCGGCACGTAAGTTGAACCAAAATGGCTGTCGTCGGCGCAGGTATAATTACAGACAATAGTGTTATTAAGGATTTTGCGCGGTCACCCGCGAAATTTAAAATTCACATTTTTTTAAAACAAAGATTTATTTGAAATAAAAAAAAATCGGATTTTTTACTTTCTTTTATAATCCTCTTGACGGTGGATATTGACGTTTTAGTCGCTTCTGCTGTTTTATTTTGCGAAAGCGTTATATTATTTTCTTTCAAAAAATTATTAAAGACGTCAAATACTATCTTTCTCGCTCGTCTTTTCATAGTTGGTTGTGGACGAGGCATGTTTCTTCCAACAAACTGCTCCACTCACAAAACGAAAACTTTTATATTAACTTACGACTGTGCGCGATTGTATTTCAAGACAACGGGGAGCGTGTGAACGCGCGCGGAGGGAGGAAGCTACTGCGCGCATGCGCGGAAGGATAGCGTCGCTACGTTGCTATGGTTACGGATAGTTTTACACGTCGCACCTCATACCACACCTCCCTTGATACCTGAAAACGTCGTACTGCGCATAGGTCAACTTATGTGCCGGGGATTGTACCTTGACACAATAAACGTGAGCCAGGTACAAAAAAAAATTATTTTCTGTCTTAAGAACTTTATGTTGTGGCATATCAATGGCTGACGTTACGTTGGCACTTATGACATACCTAAGTATTAACAAACAAACGAAACCATAGCGCGATCTAATGTTGTACGGTACGATACAGCGCCATCTATTGGTACGATTTTAAAACCTACGGGTACTACGGTTTTATGGTACAGTAGCGGATTTAGGGGGGGGAGTGGACCACGAGGAAGGTTTTGGTGTAGAAATTACGCGGGTGAATTACGCGGTTATAAAGAAAATTTTATGTCCGAATTGTGTGATATTAAGATAATACATTCATTGAGTATTTTATTCCACGTAGTGACACTAACTTATGAAATTTTTTTTTTTTTTCCAAAAAATAACTTTTATGACGCGGCCCGTCTTTACTGCCCGTCCTTACACCAAACGATTCGTGTACGATCGGCTAATATCGGAACGCCGCCGAACATACGATCCGCTCGCCTCGCCGCGGCCCCCGAGTCAGTCGGGCTGCCACCGTCTCGAGTACGCGTCGATTTTTAACATACGTTTTCCAAATTCCGTCATCTGTGGCCCTCAAGTGATTATTTCTTATATGTTGTGTAATTGTAACGCATTTGTAACATAAGTTGTGTGTCTAAATAAAGAATTGTACACAATAAAACTTATACTGGCGCCCATCTCAAGGCCGAACTCACAATTCATGTCGCGACGTGATCAGTGAACGGAAAAGTATGCCACTAAATACAAGAAACCGGCAATATGCCGCAGATGACATTGTAAGCGACGACGCAAGTGACTCCGAGCAGCAGCTCGACCAACAGGCGGAGCAGCGCACTGAAGGAGGTGCTCCCGCCCCCGCCTCGGCCTCCGCCGCCGCGGCCGCAACCGCCGCCGGCGGCGCCCTAACAGCGCCGAGCCCGATACCCGATGCGCTATTTGGCATCATGCAAGGGTTTGCCAGGATGCAGGAGGAGACGAACCGGACGTTAGTAGAAACACTGCGGTCACTCCCGTACGGCACACCGTGGCACCCACCAGCTTCGACGCCAACGCCGAATTCCAGCGCGCTCGGAGAGAGCAGCCTCGCCGTCAGCAGGGGCAACTTCGCCAAGTGCAGCGCGCGATTCAACGGCAGCTCCCGCGACGCGGAGGTGCTGGAGGCGTTCATCGACGCGGTCCAGGTCTACAAGGAGTGTGCAGGCGTGAGCGATGAACACGCGCTCCGGGGCCTGCCCATGTTGCTGGAAGGAGATGCAGCCGTGTGGTGGCGCGGCGCGCGCTCATCCGCCCAGACGTGGACGGACGCCCTGACGCGCCTTCGCGCCATGTACGGAGTGCAAAAACCGGCCCACAAAATCCTGCGTGAAATCTTTTCACAAGAACAAAAGGACACAGACAGAGCGGAGGTATTTATGTGTAAAGTGCGTTCTTTAATAACCAAAATGCCATATGAAGTGCCTACATGTCTCCAAATTGATATTTTATACGGATTACTACACCGACGGATTACTGCAGATGATCCCAAAAGCTATCGACCCATATCTTTACTGTGTCATACCTATAAACTGCTGGAAAGAATGCTGCTAAACCGCCTGGTCAGTATCGTCGAACCTAAGCTCATCCCGGAACAGGCTGGATTCCGTCCAGGAAAATCCTGCTGTAGCCAAACATTAAACCTCACTCAACACATTGAGGATGGGTTTGAGCTGGGTCACGTAACTGGGGCAGTGTTTGTAGATCTTTCCGCTGCGTATGACACAGTAAATATTAAGCGGCTTCTTTGGAAAGTTGGTGAAATTACTGGCGACCATGCCTTCACAAAAATATTAAGTGAGCTGCTCCGCAACCGGCGCTTTCAGGTCCATCTTCTTTCAGATAAGAGTCGCTGGAGAACACTTAAAAATGGCCTTCCGCAGGGCAGTGTTCTTGCGCCACTACTATTTAATATTTACACGAATGACCAGCCTTCTCCACCAGACACAAACAGGTTCCTGTACGCCGACGATCTGGCTCTAACCTCCCAAGCTCGGTCTTTTGAAGAGGTTGAAAGGAATCTCACGGGGGCACTCAATGTATTGAGTTCCTATTATGAGGAGAATTCCTTGAAACCGAACCCTTCAAAGACGCAATCTTGCGCATTCCATCTGCGTAATCGAGAGGCCCGAAGGCCCCTTTCTGTCCAATGGCAAAACACCCAAATTGCTCACTGCTCCACTCCTAGGTACCTTGGTATCACTTTGGACCGATCTCTGTCTTTTAAGCAGCACTGCCTTAACACCAAACAGAAAGTGGGTACCCGAAACAATCTACTACGCCGATTAACGTCCACCAATTGGGGAGCCTCACCACGGGTTCTACGTACGACTGCATTGGCTCTTTGTTTTACGGCAGGCGAATATGCTAGCCCAGTCTGGAGCCGATCAGCGCACACTTAGCAGGTGGATACAGCTCTAAACGACACATGCCGGATTATTACAGGCTGTCTCAAACCAACCCCTGTGGAAAAGCTGTATCCGTTAGCTGGTATTGCGCCTCCGGATGTCCGTAGGGATGTGGCTGCCTCCATTGAAATGGTCAAAAAGGTAACTGACACTCGACACCCACTTCACGACCATGTGCCGGTTACCCAGAGATTGAAGAGCCGCCACAGCTTTATTAAGGAGGTGCTGCCTCTGATTGGTGAAGCCTCGCGGTCTCGGATTGACTTGTGGTGGAAGAGATATCCCGCAGCGTCACCCAACCCGCTATCAGAGCACCTCCCCCCTGGATCTAGTCTACCTTGGCCGACATGGAAGTCTATAAACAGACTCCGGACACAAGTCGGCCGAAGCAAAGAAAATATGTCCAGGTGGGGATATAGCTCGGAAACAGCCTGTTTGTGTGGTGCCTCTCCCCAAACTATGGCACATTTATTGTCTTGCCCAGCGTGCCCTACTACCTGTACGCTTAAAGACCTATATGACGCAACAGATAATGCTGTATCTGTGGCGTCATATTGGTCATCACAAATTTGACCCGCCGAGTCGACACGCTAAGAAGAAGAAGAAGAAGACTACACCGACGTATTAGAAAACGTCTGCAAAGAAGTGAAATTAGTGATATAAATAGTTTTGTAGAAAAAGCGCGGGTCATAGAAGACGAGATCTGTGAAATTAAAAGTCCGTCCTCGTCCGTGCCGACCACGGCACCGCCCACGCTACCGGGTAGTTCACGGCCTCGGCCTGGCAACGGCGGCAGCGGCGTACGCGAGCGGGACGTCGACGATCGGACCGATCGTAAAGTCGAATCAGCTGAGCGGAGCGTTACCACTACTATCGGTTCGAAACTTACTAGTAACTCGAATGAAAACTCGAAACGTGATAAACGCGTTCGTTGTTCATTTTGTAAGTTTTACGGACATAGTATAGCTGAATGTCGTAATAAAAATAATAAATCGGTCGCATCTAATAAATCTGACTGTACCGATACCGCGACTAACCCCATATGTTGCTATGGTTGCGGTCAACCGGGGGTGGTCCGGTCTAAATGTGATAACTGTTCAGGGAAAAATGCACCCGCCAAGTCGTTCGATTTTAATGTCATGGTCGACAACAACGACACACGCGCGACGTGCGTGACGTCATTCCCATCGGTTTCAGTCACTATCGCGAACAAGGTAGGGGTAGCTATTGTAGACACCGGCGCCTCGTGTAGGCTTGCTAGTCCTATGTTGCACTCTATTTTAGTATCGAACGGGATAGAATTCATCAAGACCGAGCGTACTATTGGACTCGCCGACGGGTCCCGTCAACAAAAGACCGTACTTATAGCGACAGTACCCGTACTACTGGAAAGTAGGGAGGTGCCCACCGAGTTCCTGGTGTTACCCGGTGAGAGCACGCGCACACTGTTGGGGTACGATTTTATAAGTAAGGCTGGGGTCACACTGGACTTAGCCCAAGAGGCATGGTATTTCTCCGATAGCCCCGAACAAATATTTTCTTTTGTGCGGTCAGCGGTTCTCAACAGTGAGGAAATAATGAGAGCGGACATTTCCAACGTCTCCTTGCGGGACGACGAAGGGGTGATGTTGCCGCCAGAGCACAGAGACGCGCTCAACGCCTTTCTGCGTCGCAGAGCGTCTCAGTTTGCTACTGAGGGCCCCCCCACGGATTTTATCACCCACAGGATTAAGGTTAATGAAAGCCAGGAGCCGCTAGCCTCGCCACCTTAGAGACTGTCGCCGCCGAAGAGGGAGGCACTGGAGAAGGAGCTGCAGAAGCTGACCAGCGCCGACGTGATCGAGGAGTGCGAGTCCCCGTGGGCCTCCAACGTCGTCCTGGTAGGTAAGAAAGATGGAAGCTACAGGCTTTGTGTCGATTACAGAAAACTGAATGCGGTCACAGAGCCTGACCGCTACCCGTTGCCCAGGATTGAGGACATCCTCCACGCAGCGAAGACCTCTAAGTACATGACTTCCTTGGACCTTCGATCTGGCTACTTCCAGGTCAGCGTGGATCCTGAGCATAGGGACTTCACTGCCTTCACGACGCCGCTGGGCACCTTTAGGTTTAAGCGTATGCCCATGGGCCTCCGTAATTCTGGAGCTACTTTTCAGAGGCTTATCGACAGATTCAAGTCTAACCTGCCAGGTATAACTTTGGTTGCCTATTTGGATGATCTTTTAGTGATTTTGAACGAGTCGTTCGAAAAACATCTCTCCGATTTAGATGCTGTGTTCGATCGCCTCGCTATGTTCAACTTACGGGTAAATCGAGAGAAAAGCAACTTCGCGAGAGAGTCTGTCAAGTTTTTAGGCCATATTATCGTACCAGGTGGCATTCATGTAGATCCGGAGAAGACGTCAGCGATAGCTGACATGCCTCCCCCTCAGAACGTGAAACACCTCAAATGCTTCCTGCAAACCTCGAGCTGGTTCAGACGCTTTGTTCCTGGATATGCGGACATCAGTCGGTCGTTGACGTCCTTGTTGAAGAAGGATGCCACTTGGAAGTGGGGAGTCGAACAGGGTGAGGCTTTCGATCACATCAAGACTCTCTTAGTTTCAGCGCCGATTTTACGCCAGGCCGACGAGACGAAACCGTTCGTCCTCAGGACCGATAGCAGTGAGTACGCTCTGGGAGCAGCTCTGCTGCAGGGGGAGGGCGCTGATGAGCGACCCGTGGAGTATGCCAGCCGCCTACTCACGGCCGCAGAGAAAAACTACAACACGACGGAGCGGGAAGCCCTAGCCGTCGTTTGGGCGGTGTCCAAGTTCCGCGGTTACATCGATGGGGCTGAAGTAATAGTGAAGTCAGACCATCAACCGCTCAGGTGGCTCATGAGCTTGAAGTCGCCAAGCGGTAGGCTCGCCAGATGGGCTCTCTGTCTTCAGGAGTACAACCTGAAGATTGAATACACGCCAGGTAAGTCAAATGTAATCGCTGACTCGCTATCACGCCCCATGTGTACCACAGACACCGACTGTGAGCTATGTCTCACCATGATAGATCTGCCCTCACGCAGCCCCGAAGACGTCCGGGAGAACCAATTAAAAGATCCTGAGGTACGCAAAATCGTCGAGGCTATGGAATCAGACGATCCGTTTAGGGGAGGGCATGGGCCGATAAAGGGTACGATCTAGCTGATGGAGTCCTGTACCGTTACGGTCCCGAAAATGAAGAAAACGATGACGCGAGCTTGGTGGTGCCGGATCACGAACGGGAAGCCATAATGGTCGAGTATCACGATGCACCAACCGCCGGTCATTTTGGAGCTGAACGCACATTTCACCGTCTTGCAGGTAAATATTATTGGCCCGGCATGAGAGCCTACGTTACCCAACACGTGAAGAATTGTGTAACGTGTCAGCGCTATAAAGCAGACACCCGCAAACCTGCAGGATTGCTGCAGGTACCAGCCACGTCACGCCGGTTCGAGGTCCTTTCTGTGGACTTATTTGGTCCGTTGCCAGAGACATCTTCCGCGCACAAGTGGATCCTGATAGCCGAGGACACCTGTTCCAGGTGGGTAGAACTGTTTGCCCTTACCTCTGCCACGAGCGAAGAGTGCGCCGAGAAGCTGGTTAATGAGATCTTCTTACGCTTTGGAGTTCCCAGAAGGCTGATCAGCGACAACGGCGTACAATTCGTGAGCGAGGTCATGCAGCAGACCTGTCACGTCATGGGGATCAAGCAGGCTTTAACGTCGTACTACCACCCTGAGTCCAACCCAGTGGAGCGTAAGAATCGCGACTTAAAGCCACAGCTTGCAATCCTAGTGGGAAAGGACCACGACACCTGGGATGTCCACCTACCCGCTATCAGGTTTGCCATGAATTCTGCCGTGATGGCAGGCACAGGCCATTCGCCTGCGTACCTGAATTTCGGGCGAGAAATTCGCGCGCCCGCCGACATCTTGACAGACATGCGTGCTATAGTCCAAAATGACAATGTCGTCGCAGCTATCACACCGTTCCTTAAGACATTGTCCGACGTGCTCATCGATGCACGAGACACTCATGAAAAGGCCCAAATAGTGCAGAAGAGGTATGCTGACAATAATCGGCGACCAGCGCCTGATTATAAGGTAGGGGACCTCGTTCTACTTAAAACTCAGGGCTCTAACGATACCAACAAAGGGCAAACACCCAAGTTTATATCGCGCCGCGACGGTCCGTACCGCATTAGCGAAGTAGTTGGAGCTACCACTTATATTTTGGAGCGTCTTAGTGATGGAGTGTCGCTAGGGAAATACCATGCCTCTTTGTTGACTCCGTTTGTAGGGAAAATTCAATCTCCCGTGCAGGAAAAACGTAAGAGGGGCAGACCTCGTAAAACTAACCCGGCTGCGAGGACGTAAAGCCTGGGTTAGAGGGGGAGGATATGACGCGGCCCGTCTTTACTGCCCGTCCTTACACCAAACGATTCGTGTACGATCGGCTAATATCGGAACGCCGCCGAAGATACGATCCGCTCGCCTCGCCGCGGCCCCCGAGTCAGTCGGGCTGCCACCGTCTCGAGTACGCGTCGATTTTTAACATACGTTTTCCAAATTCCGTCATCTGTGGCCCTCAAGTGATTATTTCTTATATGTTGTGTAATTGTAACGCATTTGTAACATAAGTTGTGTGTCTAAATAAAGAATTGTACACAATAAAACTTATACTTTTCATTTTATATTGGTACTTTGTATTCAAATCAGGGGCACGGCAGTGCCCCGCCAAGTCGAGCGCGAAGCAAACACTGCCGTACCATCCTTTACTGGAACCATTTCGCCGCATTTTCAGGCCCCTATTTGAGAACCTCTGGATAAGACCAGAACGAAGAAATTTTCGTCATCCAGTAAGCTATAATCACATACTTAAAATCCAAAATTTCAAGTCTGTAGGTCATTTAGTTCCGAAGTTAAGCGAAAGCAAAGTTTGGCATTTTCGACACTCACTCACTCATGATCATCAAAATAGAACTAGTACTTCCCATAAACTCAGAGAGCTGAAATTTGGTACAGAGTTAGGTTTTAATGGCCACATAAAGGGAAAACTATAAAAACTAGAATAATCGAAGATCTGGAGTACCTGGTGACCCTGATTAGAAAACACAAGAGCCCAACCAAACTATTAGAGATCGACATACCGCCTTTACAAAAAATATTCAACTTGGTGGGCCGCTTCATTTGATGTCGAAAATCGAAGGTCTGAAGTATCTCATGAAGAACCCTCAGCTGGTCTCAGCTGTATTAGAGATTACCATATCTCTATGGCAACGCCCCCTTCTATTGCATAAAAAATCGACTGTCATTGCAAAAGTCCAGCGTAGAGGGACACATCTTATTTAATCTAGCCTATAGCGTCCCACTTTTGAGCGAATGTCTCCCCTTCTGCTTAATCATAATAAAAGAGTAATTACATTTTTATTAGTTTTATTACTAGGTACCATAATAATTACATTTTTATTTTTAGTGCTTCTTCATCTAAGTATTAGTTTTAGTGCTTCTCCATCGGAATCTGTCCTGGCACTTTGCTTCCGACCAGGAGAGAACGACTGCCTTTCCGCTGCAACGGTACGCCGCCGCCAGGTTTGCTTGAGTCGACCAACTTTTCTCTTGTCCTGTGGTATCCACTCGAGAGCTTGCCTAGTATATGGGTCTCTTCGAAGCGTGTGGCCGATCTATAGCGTTGCACAATATTGCACATTTCCCAAAGCTCACGCTTGGAGATGATCTCTGGCCAGAAAATGCCAAGTATTTGCCATACGCGTTACCTCTATAATACGTTATAATGCCAAGTATTTGCCATACGTGTTACCTCTATAATACGTTATAACCGTACATATTGATCGAGATATTGTACCAAGTTGTATTTCGATTGTACATAAAAGACAAATTTTTCGTTGTTGTCTGTTTTCATTTTGCTTTTAAGAGTAGCCCGCTTCTTCAAAAATTACCCTAAGTTCAGTATGAAAAATTGAAAATATTATGCCTCCTAATGCTTGATGACGAAAATAAGGTTATCAACTTGCTTGAGGCCCCAATTATGTCGAAAATTGGTAATGATTATGGTGGTTTAAATGATATTGTTACACTTAAATTGTCAAAGTGCTGAGGAATGAATAAAAATACTCATCAAGTATATTTTGACCCTTAATTTTTAGGGCTAAAACCCTTGATAACACTGATCAAGTGTCAAATAAAAAAATCCCTACATATCAAATTAACAAACGAAATGTTATTTACTTTTGTTCGGGGTAAGCCACAAGTTGGAAATAAGATAGATAGGCCAAGAATGACAGACAATAACCATTTTTTTTAAATTTATTTGGTCTCTGGTTTTTAGAACACTGGCTGTATTATTGCATGGGAAAAAGAAAACTTCGATGAAGTTCTTATTTTTTCCTTGGAATCGAGCTAATTTTCAGTTATTCTTTACAATATTCCATGGAAGTAATAAATAATTTGTACAACAAAGTACTACTTCCATGCAATATTCTGTGGAATACTAGAACATAGACATAGGAAAAAAATCTATTAAAATTTTTTTTGTTAGCTCTATGGTCTAAAATTCTAGTAACCAATCTTCATGGATATGGTATGGTTCATGGGTTCATCTCATAAATGTTGACTTCAAGAGTATAAAAGCTCAAGCTTCAGCGATCACCGAATACAACCGGCTTAGGCGTAAATACCGCGCCGATCTTACAGAAATTAAACGGTCTAAACCCGTCTAAAAGATTACATAATGAACGCGAATGGGCAATACGGAAAACTGTTGCTTACTGTACAAGAATCAGAATCGGAAAAAAAGAAAAGAAAGATTTGTAATAATAATAAAACTACTCCTAAAAAGAAAAAAACTGTGTCACTCTCAGCCTAAAGACGTCCACTGCTGGACAAAGGCCTCCCCCAAGGATTTTATCCATGGGGGTTTTGCCGTAATCGCCACGCTTGACAAGCGGGTTGGCGATCGCAGTGTGATGGCATAGTACGCGGAAAGATGCTGCTGCCCATCCTCCGGTGTTTTAAATCCCTTAGTCGCCTCTTACGACACCCACGGGAAGAGATGGGTTGGTGCTATTCTAGGGCCACACCACAGGCCAAAAGAAAAAAACTGTGTAAAATAAGAAAATTTAATCAAATAAATCAATATGTCCACGTTTCTACAAAAAGAAGTGAAATCCCACCAAAAACATTCTGTAAAAAACTAGCCAAGTCTCGATGGAGCTGTTTGTTTATCTCTAAAAAGTAATGAAATCTAGACAAAGTCGTTCCAAGTCTAAGGTTCCTTACTGCGATTTCTTTATTATTATATTTAATGTTGTGTGACTTGGCCGTTGAACATTCTTTATACATTAGTGGCTTTATCAAGCCTACAACTGACTGGTTATTGAATCAACGTTTTCCAAGTGGCAATTTTCCATCGTCAATAGGTAGCGGTTCTGGCGACAGATTAGTTCAATGGTGTCATGGAGCACCTGGTTTTGTACCCTTGTGTACCCTTCAACGGCCAAGTCACACAACATTAAATATAATAATAAAGAAATCGCAGTAAGGAACCTTAGACTTGGAACGACTTTGTCTAGATTTCATTACTTTTTAGAGATAAACAAACAGCTCCATCGAGACTTGGCTAGTTTTTTACAGAATGTTTTTGGTGGGATTTATATTTACCATTCCGGAATAGAGGCTTTTTTATTTTTTTATTTTTATTTATTTTATAGTGACACTGACATAAGCGGTTATAACAATTATATAGACAGAAGAGAATCAATAGTAAGACACGAAAAAACTATTAAATAAATTAATAGTTAAAAAACTAAAAAAAGCTTTTATGCATTGTCATCCAAACTAAACGTGTGTACAAAATTTCAGCTCAATCGGTTGAAGATATTTACTTAAAAATTGAGTTCTAAGATTCCATCCGAACGAACATACTTACATACATTGCAAGTTAAATAAAAGCTCTTAAAATAAATAAATTCTCATAACATCTTTAAGTAAGTACTTAAGTACCTATTTGAATTGTCAAATAAACTAGAAAATAAACTAAGTTCAAAAAGTTACAAATACGACAACCATTTTCTTTAGTTAATCACGATAACCTTAGAGCTCCCTCATCAAAATCTGTTTTAGAAGTTAATACTCGTATAAAAAAAAACATATAATACTTAGGTATGTTATCTGTAGTACACAAACCCTTAGAAAACCGGTATTTTTATAACAATACCGATTCATTTCACCACGGAAATTCCCGAACACAAATTGCTTATCTCCCATGAATAGGGCTTGTAAGTACCGTGTTCAACATAATGTCGACAGGGCAAACGAATCGGGTCCTAAATGGGCAACGTTCGGCCCGACCAAAACCTTTTTAAAATGTTCTTTTCCAGTCTCAATCAATTAGGCTTGGCTTAGAAGATACAGAAATATCACGGATGTCGTAAATTGGTCAAATGTCGCTATGGACAGGGATAGGTGGAAGCAAGTGGGGGAGACCTTTGCCCAGCAGTGGGACAATATAGGTTAAATTAAAAAAATAAAAAAGTGGGTAATAATTTAGCTGAAAATGAAGACCGCTAATGCGCTGGTCCAAGGACATATAGAGAATAGCAGGGTATCGATTTTGCATAAACTTATTTCAATAATTTTTATCTTAGGTATACTTAACCGGTTAGGAAAGACCGCAGATGATGTAAAAAGAACAGCAGATGTGAAATGGATAGAGATGTCCACCCCCTGTCTCGAACAATTAAAGTACTAAATGAGGTAGCGACGAGAGTAGACGTATTTTGTTGTCCTTTGACGGAATTCGTAAGAGTTACATTGTATGTACTGTGTTATGGGAGAAATAACTTGTAAATTAAGACCTATATACTATTGCATTGGGTGTAACTATAATAAAAGTTAAGGAATGTATAAAGAAATGAAGAATAAAGATTGCCCAAGGGTGAGAGAAGTGGCATAAGATGAAGGAGGCCTAAACCCGTAAGGTTGATAAAGACTGAAGAGAGAGAGAGATTAAAATAGTAGCACAAAGGACTATATTTACATGAACAAACATACATACAGAAAAATGAAAGCCTCTCTTTGAAGTTGGTTAAAAAGCCATTGAGCCACAGTTACGACTGAACCTTATCAGAATTGACAGCACAGGTTCACACCTGGTTGATGGAGATTGCTCAAGACCCACAAAAGGCATTACAACAAGCTAATTATTAATAACACTCCTTTTTTGGTCAGTCGTGTAAAAATAAAAACACGACTGACAACTCACATAGCCAGTCACTAGGAGGAATGCAAGGAATTTAAAAATACTTCTCACATAAAATTCTGTTCAGCGGTTCAGGACTTATGGTGGAATAAAGAAACTTACATACATACATGAACCCTGAAAACATAACAGTCCTTTTTTCGTCAGTCCTGTAAAAAAGGACAATCGCATTTTATAAAGGCCAAAGAGAGAAAGACTGAAACCAAGGACTAAAAAGGACCGTTCTAGGCCCGATCGTTCCCCATCTTTGAACATCATTACCATATTTAAATGAACGTCGAGTAATAGGGTTCGATGCCAATATAAATCATCGATCCTGGATAGCTTGATGAGAGGGCTCAACATGGAGCCAAGAATTGGCAGTGGAGGCTCTTTTAAATTTACTGAAGTGGTATCATTTGTAAAAGCACTCGAGTCAATAGATGGTCAGAATGAAATTTAGGAAGCACTGAAGTCAAAAGAGGGTCAGGTTTAGAATGAGAGATAATTAGCTGCCATTTTGTATTTTTATGTTAGCCTTTTCAAAATCGTTTTAAATGTCTCATACAATGTCATAAAACTGATTAATAAAGAGTTCTAGGAAAAGTCAAAAAATTATTGAAATTTATTAAAAGTTTTGAAACGGCGGCTTCGCCCGCGTGAATTTCCCACGGAAACAATGTCTTTTTCCCAGGATGAGTAGAAATTATGTCCTTCTCAGTACTTCTATGTGTTTGTAAAATTTCAGGAAGATTGGTTCAGTAGATAAAGCGTGAAGAGATAACAAACTAATAAATAAACAAACAAACACACTTTCGCATTTATAATATTAGTTAGAATTAGGATAAGATCAAGTACACACAATGGTCAGTTAAATACTTTAAAACAAGAAACTTTTGACGATCCAAGGACTTAAAATAAAGATACCACAGTCTACATATTCGCACTGCATTCAATATTGTTCAGTAATTGAATTTCTGTTTATCAGTCATTAGTTAACCGTTTAACTGTGTTAGTAGTTAACTGTTTAACTGCATTACCAGTTAACCATTTAACCGTATTCCGTATTTCATACACATTCCTTGTTCACTTTTTATACGACCTGATCAAAAAAAAGGAGTGCTACGATGCGCTTTTGCAGCTCTTCGGACCAGGAGGTTATGAACGGTTTTGAAACTCTGACCCTGATCTGGTTTACAGACAAAGAATAAGAACTCACCCGTAAGAATATAGGAGTATTCATACCACACAGCAGTTGTGTAACATCATTAACAAGTCATAACTTTTGATAAAATTGTAAAAAAAATAAATAAGATAACAAATATTTCTATTTTTTTATTTATATTCTTCTCATATCACTTCTCACATTTAAGCTAGTCTTTTCTTTGTTCTCTTTCTAAATTTCCCTTAAGTAGTCATATGTATTGTATTATAAATATTATATGTTTTATTATATTATGTATGTATTATTATATTATATGTATTATTTTATTATATACTAGCTTTTGCCCGCGGCTTCGCCCGCGTGAATTTCCCACGGGAACAGTGCTTTTTCCCGGGATAAAAAGTAGCCTATGTGCTATTCCAGGTCATTATCTACCTCTGTACCAAATTTCATCGAAATCCGTACTACCGAAATTACCCTTTTCTTCCGTTTGTACATACTTACTTCTACCCTTTTATTGAGTAAATATTCCTCTCAATCTATCGCTGGTTGACTGGAAGAGATCCCTTCATGGGATAAGTCCGCCATTGTATGTTTACCTTACTATTTATGTTACTATGAATTATGTGTCCTTAGTACAATAAAGATACTACAAACAAACAAACAAACAAACAATATTTTATGCAATATTATAACTGTTGTGTATATGCATATGCACCTTAAGACACATGCTAATTATTAAAAAATAAAAACACGACTGACAACTCACATAGCCTATGTCACTCGGAGAATTGCAAGGAATCTAAAAATACCTCTCACCTCAAAATCCGTTAAGCCGTTAAGGACTTATGATGGAATAAAGGAACTTACATACATACATACTGACATATATACATGAACCCTGGAAACATAACACTCCTTTTTTAGTCAGTCGTGTAAAAAGAAATGGAAACGAAACATATTTTAAAAACAGAAATACCTAGTTGCAGAAATTTAATTTATAGTTGTTGTTCTGTTTTGAACAAAGAATCACGGTAACTAACAAGCTCTTACTTTGTGCTGTCTCAAGACTATACCGCCCAAGTAGTGCCGGCCCTGGAAGTATCAGGATGAAAGGTTAGGATCGAATTGGCGCCCCCATGTTTGCCATTGATATTAACTACCAGTTGTACTCGTGAAGGTGTAGATCTTTATAAAAAAATAAATTAAAATTCATTTATTTCAGATCAAGATTCGTAATAAGCACATTGAATTAATACATTGAATTATTATATTATTAATTAAATAAACTTACAGTAACAATTAGTACCTTCTCACCGGCATGGTTACTGTGACATGTCTATCACAGCAGTTCCGGAGATAAAGACAGTCCGGCAATCATTTTCAGAATGATGTTGAAGCCTTGGAGCTGGCCCGCACCCTTGACACCATGATAACATCTCGACACCATAATAAATAAGTGTAGGTATTTATTATTTTGTCGATTGCAAACTGGCATACTTGTGGTACTACACTCCTTCAGTTGATGTAGAATCCTACTATTTATGCGAAAGGTTTGATGTAAGTTGGTATTTTTGTTAGTTACTCAATCCCGCAAAATCTACTTGACGGATCAAATCAAATCGATATTTATTTGCAAGAATACAGTAGATTTTAATAAATAGGAAAAAAATACCGGAAATAGCACATTATTGTGAACGCACTTTGGAACTACCAGTCCGATCTGAAAAACCTGTTCAAAATCCTGAATTTTAAGATTCACATTTAGGCAAAGAATTTAGTAAAATTTAGTGTTAAGTTTGTCGAATAAAGAATTTTTCTTTTTTACTAACCCTCTAGGACTCGTCGCCCTGAGCAGCATTAACGTTCATTCTATGGTAGGGCCGGCCCTACACCCAAGCTATAAATAAAGAGGAACAAGAATTAAAGCTTTTGTTAGTGTACCTACTTCTCTCAACAAAATATGGAGCATTTATTGTAATAGTTGTATCTTTATTTTTGTTTTAAGGGGTGCCATCTTCAAAATTAAGTTTGGAGGTCAGCATACGGTATCTCTCTCGATCTTGGGCGGCCTCCAAAACCTAAGACCTGTCCAGGTTAAAACTATAGCCAGATTTTTTTCAGGTCTTTCCTCATTGAAGGCATATGACATGAGTCGATGAAAATGATCTTACATAAATTTGTTTGATCAGACTCAGAGTACATATCGGGAAGCGCCTTAACTTCAAACTGAATCCATTCAATTCCAAATTAATGAAAAATTATCACGCAGGCGATGCCGAGGGCAGACACTAGTATCTCCATATAAGATTTGGAGTTCTATCTAACACGAGATTCAAAGAGCTAGATTGAAATAACGCTATTAAAAAGCTCCCCTTATCGTTATCGTATCTCGGGCCGGGACGATAAAGTAACGCTAAATAATTGACGCCATAAAACCATACTAAATCGGAAGTTATCTGTGCTCACTTCACTTTGTTAAGAAAAATGGGACGTTTTGCATTAAATCTGCAATACCGTTTAGAGATTTTTACCTTGGAAATTATTTTATACTTTATCTTACATCTCGTTCTTTTGAAATTTGTTACAGAAGGTCGGGAAAGTTATCGGTATTTGATTTGACCAATTACTGAAGTAAGTAATGATAACCATCATTTGTTACATCCTCGTTTGTTTTTCATGAAAATTGCCCTTGATTTTGGGCTAAGTACCCACTGGTCCCCTAAAATTCGTCCACCGGAATAAAAGTCGATATTATTATATTTAAACTAGATATAAGCTACCTATATTTATGTGCCTACGCTGATGCGTTTGTTTCTTTGGACGCGCTAATCCCTGAAACTAACATCGGTCGGTACCTATTTGTAAGAATACTTAGAGATCAAACAAAAAAAATCCGTTGGTGGCATTGAGATATTATGTATTATTTTACATTGTATTTCGATGGTTGATGGTCAAAACACTCTCTATATTTTGACGGACAATTTTATATAGAAAAAAAAACAATTAATTTTATAAAAAGTTCCAACATACTGTACTGTACCAAACCCCACGAAAAAGTGGAGCATCTGTAAAGAAAAAAAAAATGATCCGGTATACTCAACAAAAACTTGCATTCAAAGTCCAAACAATATAAAGTAACTGTGGCGTTAACTGATTGCTCCAAAAGTTTTAAAGTGAAGGGGGGTAAAACGGTCACTTTCTACATATTTAAAAATGAACCTTATTATTCCATACATAAGGACGATTCCATACATCCCCAGCGGTCTCCACGGAAATATCGCAGGCCTTGATTTAGTTTCGGTAGACTCCGACTTTATTTAATCTATGGATTTCTTCCGGCATCTCTCCTTAGCTTTATTTATATTTATCTTTCAGCATTTCTTTCCAAGTCGTTCTAAAATACTCGTATTTTGTTGTTTGAAACCTGGAAATGGGCGACAAAAAGCATGTTTCTTGGTCTAATTTATAAATCCTAACTAATATTATAAATGTGAAAAAGAATAATGTTTGTTTGTTTATTTGTTTGTTTGTTACCTCTTCAGTAAGAGGTAACAAAACAAACGCTTTATCTACTGAACCAATCTTCCTGAAATTTTGCATACACGTAGTTAGAAGTACGGAGAAGGACATAGGGTACCTTTCATCCCGGCAAAAAGCACTGTTCCCGTGGGAAATTCACGCGAGCGAAGCTGCGGGCGAAAGCTAGTAAGTAATAATCTAAATAAATCTCTTTAAAATAAATAATTGTATTCATTTTAAACAAATATTGTCGTGAAGCTTTTAAAACTGCTTTGGATATATGTGCGCCTTTGAAGTGTATGGTTATCTTTTACATATGTTAAAATATGGATATGTCATAGGGCTGGTTTTTTTTTACGTCTATGGGTTATCTTAAGAGATACGATTTAAATGTTATAAACCAGTCCAGTAAAGCGATTTATTTTTTTTGTGGTCGATTTTCGTTCTGACTGATTTTCCGACCCTCACATTTTCCGACTTTGAGATTTCCTGACTTTGATCTTGACATTCTCCGACTTTGACATTAATCGATGTATCGAATTATATTCAAAAATCATAATTTCATAAACTACAATTACAGTTACAAAAATATAGTCAAAATTGCAAAATATAAAGCTCAAAGGTGCTAAATGCGTATGATGTACCAATCCAATCGATAAAACAAAAAAAAATATTTTATATTGTTTACGTATAATATGTACGTATATTGACATAATATATTTAATATCGAAGCAGGATGTAATGTAGCTGCTGGCTTAAGCTAATAAATTACGTGATAGGTAAGCTTAACGAAATCGATAGTTTAGCTAATTGACTGTGTCTTATAGGAACAAAGACGTCCATATATTAGTTTAGATATTGCCCGAGATCGGCAGTTTCCAAGGTAATTTCAGAATGATTTGTAACATCTCTTCGTCTTTATATCACGGTATTACGTCACATGTTTTCCGCGATATACAAACACATCAGTACTACAACAAAAAGAAGCGAATTTGATGAAATTTTGCACACAAAGTGTGTACAACTTTAAATAATAGTTTTATCCCAAAATTCCACGTTTGTAGCCCCGGTGCACATTTAGTCAATGCTAAAGGTTATTATATTTACTGAAAAGAATTTGATACTATTCTAGTCTAAATAGTTTGGTAGTTTTGTTTACATTACCAATCTACGCGTAGGAGGAACGACTAGTGGTATATTAAAATTCACAATCATTTTTCATCGGATTCTATAAAAATCAATGATTCAGTGTTTGCTTTGAAAGCAGCAGGATTCAATACAAATATTCCATTGTTTTTGGATGCATTTATCTTTCAATAGCATTGATTCTCTTGATATCAGAGGTACCTTCATATCGGACATACATACATACATACATATTATCACGCCTTTTTCCCGTGGCAGGCAGAGACTAGCGATTTCCACCTGCTACGATCCTTACAGATCTCTCTTGCTTCCTCTACACTCATCACTCTCTTCCAAAGAAAAAACACACGTAGTGATTAACATTCTCTTTGCCGGTGACTTCCGGATGGGTATCGGACGCCAGCCGTATGAGCCAGCACCTTTTCAATATTTTATACATTTATTTAACTTATTTACAAAAAAACATGCAAATAGCGGACTTTATTATGCAAAGTCGGAGGCTTTTTCTACCAGTCAAACAAGAGGTGATGCAGAAAGAAAAGATATCACATATATACATATGTTGTAAAGTGACGTCTTTGGAGAAAATGCAGCAGTGGAGTTTGTTGCGCCGCCTCTTCTCCACTTGCGCTTTGGAGGCAGTGGTAACCTTAGCTCTAAGTAATTTTATGACGTCAGAATGTGACGATTTAAAAGTGCTATTTTTAAGCCTATTTGAATAAAAATAATTGAGTTTGACTTTATCATTTAGGGGCGAGTGCAAATGAGCAAGGGGCATAAACACTTAAAAGACTTAAGACCGAAATTACTATAAATGAATGAAAATGAATGAATGAAAACAATCTTGTTTACTATTTTAGTGTTCCGTACAAAAATTAAAAAAACGGAACCCTTATAGGATCACTCGTGCCTCTGCCTGTCTATATGTCCGTCCGTCTGTCACAGCCAATTTTCTCCGAAACTACTAAACCAAATTACATGAAATTTAGTAGGATGGCGTAATCCTATGACCCAAACACAGATGTGCAAAGTAAATAAATATATTTTTTTAAAACACAAACACAAATTGGGAATTTAAAAAAAAAGGTTTCAAATCCTTATTGTGAAAGGGTTCATTATAAGCATCTCAAATATATTTTTATTATTATTGTAAAATAAATAGTTTTGATTTTATTCATGAAAGAAGACGAAAATTTACCTTTTGGTTGACTGGTAGACTTAAAAGTCCGCCATTTACTTGTTTTTTTGTAAAGTTATAAATAAATAAATAAAATTTACCATTTCCTGCTCTTCAAAACTACTGAGCCTAAAATTTAGAAAAAAAATACAAAATATAGTTCATTGTCTGTAAATTACAGGAAAACCTATAAGAATCGACATTGTATGGAACCCTCTCCACGCGAGTTCAACTCGCACTTGGCCGGTTTTTATTCATATACTCTTTTAGTGTTTAACAGTAAAGTTATCGGCACATTTCCGGAACCGGAACGGATCACCGCCGTCTTGAAAGAAAAAATAAAATAAAAATGGCGGCACGATACTCATAATTGAATTCTCCTCATGATGGAGTAATCCTACAGCTGTAAGGATTATTTATGGCTCTGAATGAGGACATAAAAGCAGCTGGCTTAACAAATTATACCAATTTTTAGCACACGTAATTAGATAGGAGTTGAGAAGCGAAGATTTGAAATGCCGAGAATGTAGAAAGGAAGCTTTGCTTTGTAATCAAATTACATTGAAAATTTAAGTATCAAACTTGGTGATACGAGTATTGTTTTAGCAATCAGCTGGAATATTACTCTGTGATTCGTAGCAGAGTTCGATCAAACGAGTTCTGTTCGGAAGTAAAATTTTTCGGAGTAACGTTCATCGATGCAACGCGTTTCGCAGCAATGCTAATTTAATTCTGCATCCATTCAAATTATAAATATCTTCGTAAAAAATATCTCTCGAAGAAAATCTATTCGATTAAATGCAAATCGGACTTGGGTATCGGACCTATAATACATGAGGATAATATACTCGTATAGTCAGATTTATGAGAAACTAGCTTTTGCCCGCGGCTTCGCCCGCGTGAATTTCCTACGGGAACATTTCTTTTTCCCGGGATGAAAGGTACCCCATGTTCTTTTTCGTACTTCTAACTATGTGTATCCGAACACCAAGATTGGTTCAGTAGATAAGGCGTGAAGAGGTAACAAATAAACAAATAAACAAACTCTCTTTCGCATTTATAACATTAGTTAGGGTTAGGATATTTCTAGATTTAATTACCAACATTCTTATGGGAGCGATGCTCCTTGGTGCAGCTTGAAACAAATGTATATTTTATTATTTCTGTACTTTCAATGTTTTGCGATTGAAGCATCAGAGTAACGACGTCAGTTTATTGTGAAGAACGTAATTATATGGAGCGCTGACAATTATTCCAAACTCTGGGGAAATTTAACGTTTAGACCAAAGTGACAGGAAACACACCATACTGGATTTTCTCAAACTTCCGGCCAATTTTCGAAGCGATTTTCTTCTGATTCTCGGTCAGCACAACTTCGCGATGAAACTTGTGGCACTCGGTCAGAAAAGTTGTGCTGACCGAGTGCCACAAATTTCATCGCGATGTCATATGCCGTCTAATGTAGGCAATTCAGGCATGGTACTTTGATTGTCTTGTCCATAAGTGTCCATAATAAAGTGGATCTGGGGGCACTGAGTACTGGGGCATCGACCTCGCATACTTCGACATAGGGTACTTTAGCACTGGAATACGTAATACAAGGATACTTTAGAACTAACAAACTTTAGAACTAACGTACATAGACGTTTCGTACTTAGACATTACGTAGCGGAGTCTGGGGCCAGTCAAAATATGTGGCTTGGCCGTTGAACAGTAATTTTTTTTTAAGTAAGTTGCTTGTAGAGATTGGACGCGTAGAGTTAGAAGCTTGACTCTACATAAGATCTGTAAAAATGTTGACAGTATGAGGTCTCCTTTGGCAACATTTAACATGAAAATGTTTTCGGTGGTATTATGACACTTCACAAACAATCATTGACAGAATCCCGATAATGGTCATACAACTGCTGTAATTGGAAAATAATTGCAACGTCAATATTGGATTAACAATGATTGGTGAACCGTAATGTTTGCAAATAAATCAGTGTGACGTGTGAATGAAATTCGAGAGTTATTGCAAATTGATTGCTGTTTTGTGGCGTCCTGTTGGATTATATGATTGACGTAAATCGCCAAATAAATATAATTATACGGACAAATCACACAGATTGAGCTACCTCCAAAGTTTTTTTTTTTATAGTATAGTAGGCAAACGAGCATGCGGGTTGCCTAGAGTCCATAGACACCAACGACCCTAAAAAGGTTCTCAGGCTCTTTGAGAAAGCAATAGGCTCTAAAAAGAACAAAAGTAAGTTCTGAAAGTAAGTTCGAGACTTGTGATATGGGATACTAACTTAACAATACTATATTTTATAACAAATACATATATAAAAAAACATTCAAGCTCCAGTTCCATCTGAAAAAGATCATTTTCCATCTTGACCCGACCGGGGATAGAACCCGGGACCCCCTGGTTCAGATGCAAGGTTACCACTGCGCCGAAAGACGTCCACTGCTGGACAAAGGCCTCCCCCAAGGATTTCCACTGTTATATTATTCCAAGCTTATTATAACTATTATTATAAATTCAAAACTGACTTTGCTTATTACTTCTTCACGCTGAACTGATCTTACTGAAATTTTGCGTATACATAGTTAGGAGTACTGAGAAGAACATAGGGTACTTTTTATCCCGAAATTCCCACGGGAGCAGAGCCCCGGGGCGCAGTTAGAATTATATAGATTGGCTTTTTAAGCAATAACTATTTCATTACTATTTATTTTAACATAAATTTGTAATATTATATTCTTTTATTTATATTTCAAAATTATCCGTTGCCTAATCTCTACTTTCTTGGGGCGACTTGGGATAAAAAAGTTCTTAAGTTAATTTGGATATCAAAAGTCATCAAAATCTAGAACTAAGAGGCGTTAATAAAGCCTCATTTTCAAAAACAAACCATAAACATAAGTTAATGTGTGAAAGGAATAAAGTTCTACAAACACTGCTAAGGAAATTTGGAATCGATTATCTCTCTCTCTCTCTCAGCCTAAAGACGTCCACTGCTGGACAAAGGCCTCCCCCAAGGATTTTATCCATGGGGGGTTTTGCCGAATCGATTATACCCAAAAGAAATCCACCCCATCACCATTACAAAAAGTAATTGTATGGTACATATGTGGAACGAATCCACATAATAAAGAGGATTACTACTAGGCAGACAATAAGGCTATTCTCACAGCCTAAAGTTGATGGATGAACGTCCGTTGTCTCCATTATAATACTGCTGAGTAATGACAGCCAGGTTTTTAGTCTGTAGCAACAGTTGACGTAATGAACGCTCTTCACATGTTTTCATGCTAATATACATTCGAATATTTGGAGTTTTTTAGGGTTCCGTACCTCAAAAGGCAAAAATGGAACCCTTGTAAGATCACTTTGTTGTCCGTCTGTCAAACTTTTTTATCTCTGGAACGCCTAAAGGTATTAAGTTGAAATTAATATCAAATACTCGGATCGACGGTCTCAATAAAAAATTATACGTCAACGCGATTAGGAGATATTACCGTAAATGTTGCGAATTTTGCGAATTCAGACAGCAATCAAAACCTAAACTTGCTTGTAGCCGTTGACCTAAAATTATGAAATTTGGCAAAAAGCAAGGTCTAACAGTACTTGTACAGGAATAAATCTGAAAGTTGTAAATATTTTGTTGGAAGTCTAAAGAAAAGTGTTACAAACTTATTTGCGCTCGACGCAGTATGAATCCTAGGGATGGAACTGCAAAGTTAAGTTTGTTTTTGAAGAGCTATAATGTGAAATGCTTTACGCATACGGAACGCTGTGCGCGAGCTTGACTCACACTTGGCCAGTTTATTTTATACGGACAAATCATATATATATATTAAGTTAGCCCCAAAATAAATTCGAGACTTGTGATAAGGGAAACTAACTCAACGATATTATATTTTATAACAAATTCATTTATAGGTAAACATCCGAGACCCAGGCTAATCTGATCATTATTCTTCTTGACCCGACCGGGGATCGAATGCGGGACCTCCGGTGTGGCAGTCCGGCGTAATAAAGTATCCCATGACACGAGTCTCGAACTTACTTTGGGGCTAACTCAATCTGTGTGGTTTGTCCGTATAATTATATTGATTTATATTTATTTATTTATTATTCTTCGACAATCAGTAGCGGAGTCGTACTAAACATAGTATGTGTGTACAAATGTGAAATCTCACGCAACAATAGAGCTTTGGGCAAAAGCTTTACATATAAAAGCTTCAACCCCTAAACTAAAATAGCACTTATCGATTGTTTGTTAATTGGGAAAGCTTCGGTGGTATTAAAAAGTTAGCATAATCTTCTTTCCCAAATAAGTTTCTCACAAAAGCTTATTCGAACTTTCCACTTCAGCTTCCACGAAAGCCTTGACCCAATGTAAAAGTTAACATTTTATATACATTAGTACTATAATAACGCATTTTCTTCATTTCGTTCTGTTCAATTAAAATTCAAATACATGTGAACAGCATGCGGGAAAGAGACAAAACACATTTTCGAACTTGAATCTCACCCTTTAATTTTTCTACTATCTGATATAAAACTTTATTCTAATGTTTACAAAGTTCAGAATCCTTTGAAGGGAATATTTTCAGTTCATTACAAAATGAAATGTTTCTACGTACACACGCACACAAATTCAGGAGCGCATGCGCTAAACTACCATTGGAATACAGTGACGTGAAGACCGCCTCGCTAGGCGCACGCAGCGCCTTCTAGCGACTACTACCACAAACCTAAATATGGGATTCGAATTTGAAAAGTGTGTATTTAGAAACAAAATATTTACGGCCAGTTCTGTGATTTGAAGTGTTATTTTTTGTTTTAATTTTTTCTTTTTTCTTTTAATTTTTTTTTATGTAGCAGTGCGGCAGTGCCGTGCCGATTTTGTTGGAACTAGCACCCAGCACTTTTGACACAGGTCAGTAAATTAAATTACTTTGTTGCGTGAAGGGGTGAGTGTAGTTTTAAGCAATTTCCACCATTTACTTCTGTTTGTATGACGTGCTTTGGAGCAGTTATCGCAGGTCTACCAAATTTACTTCCATGTTAGGGCGGAATTTAGGAAATACAGTGATTGGTGTTAGTTACAAATATTTTTTTTGTAATTTTGATTCTATTCATCGAGAAATAACCATCCTACTCAACTTAATATAAAAAGTAGTAATAAGAATATTTATTTTTGAATGAAATTAAAACATTTATCTATAACAATAAATTATCTATTAACAATAAATAAAAATTATGTTATTTTACTATTTACTAACAGTTTGAAAGATTGTTTTGTAAGATATTTCGTTGATTTAGATTTTTTTTATTTCTTTTATTATGTAGATAACTTAAGTTTTTATAAGCCACGGACATATATTAGCCCTTTTTTGTTTATTCGAATCATTGCTAAATTAGCATATAAACAATTTAAATTAGTTCATTAGCTTATGAACTACGATGACACGGACAAACTCAAAAACTTCCCTCAAAAACTTACATCTGTAAAAAAAATTACAAAACGTGGCATCAGGTTACACTAATCCCTTTGCCTTTCATTTAATGGCGCCATAAAAAATACTGATAACCCACTTTTTTCTGAAGCGTGCCGCAAAGGCGTCAATTGATAAGCCCTTTTCATCCCTTTAGTAGAAAATCGCGCCTTTTTTCCTTTTTGATGATAGGTTGATTGTTAAAATGGCGTTGGGTAGATATTTGTAGAAATTTAGAGTTTTATTTTAACTTAATTTTACTTATTTAGCTTGAGTAATTGTCTTAATATGGTTATTGGTTTAGGGCCGTTCAAATATTACGTAAGCAAATTTATTACAATTACTTACCCCCCCCCCTCTTGTCAGCAAAAGTAAGCAAAGCTTGCCATGCTGACGGAAACATTTTTCCATTAATGTATTGTTTTTTTATATTATATATATAATGTTATAATTATAATTTTAAAAATAAGTAAAAAGATTTTCGATAGAGATTAGATTTTACTGATACGGTATTCGACATAGAGGGATAAAAATATTATAATCTTACGAACGTACCAAACTTATTTTAAATTTTTGATACCTACACTTATTAAATTCAAATTAACAGTCTTCAGTTCATCTTATACAGAAAACTAACACCCTGTAATTTGTGACCAATTTTCGGATTCAATCATAAGAAATAAATCTATGTATTGAATATTACCTATATATGTATATACATATGTATAATATATAAACATTGAGATAGGCCAAAATATTTTTAAAATCATAAAACGTCTAAATTATTGTTACAAAATGTAAAGAGAAACTTTTTGGCGATTTCTAATATTATAATATATCCGGAATCCCAAAAATCATACGGGAGTGAAGCCGGGCAGCATTACTAGTTTTAAATATATCTTGTATTTATGTAAACACCCAGTGCGGTTTAACTCCAAACAAAATACATACTCGTATCTCGAGCCAAGTGGCGAGGCGCTAACCAGCTTAACTTGACATAAATTAATGATTTGAGCTCCTCAACTTGTAAACTCCTAAACTGGTGTGAACAACCTTGGATGTCCTTAAATTTAGAGGGCGAATAACCATAGCTGCATAAACAATTCATATGAGATTTTGCTTCTAGTTGTTATTATTAAGGCACATAGATCAACTCTTTATTGCACCATTTACATAAAAGAACATACAAAGAAATTACAAAAAGTAAATACATAAATGAGCACAAAGGCGGGCTTATCGCAAATGCAATTTCTTCCAGCCAACCTTTGGGTGGAAAAATATATTATTATTATTATTGGTATGTTATTTTCACATTTCTATAATTATTTTTATAAATTCAACGTCAATTGTTTTTATTTAAATTGGCTTAAAAATAGCACGTTTAAATCGTAGTATACTAATGAACTTGATTAGATAGTTGACGTCAGAAATACTACGGCCTCCAAAGCGCAAGTGGAGAAGAGGCGGCGGCGGCGGCGGTGGCCGCAATAAACTCCACTGCTGCATTTTCTCCAAAGACGTCACTTTAAATGTGCGTCTTATAATTATGGAACATCTATGTGGATGAATATACATTGAACTGTTATATAAGAAATGTCAAAATTAAAATATTTTATTATAAGAATTCCTTTAGGTTGAAAATATTCTAATAAAGATATCATCATCTTATTTCATGGCGTATCTTTTATCCAGTCAAAAAAATATCTATGTCTAAAAAGCGTTAGTCAAGAGTGAGTCTTATGGGCATTCAATTCGATTCTGAAAATCCCTTCTTCTGCCATTTTGCAAAATTTGTAGTTTTTATCTACATTCAGCTGTTTCGTCTCTATTTTAACATCTCAATCTGCCAATCAGCCTCCAATAAAATAAGTATGGGTAAGTAAATTATAATAAATATTTTGAATTAATTGAACACATCTAATATCTAGCGATTTCCACCCATTTCCATTTCCATATCGCTAGTCTCTGCCTACCCCCACGGGAAAAAGGCGTGATAATATGTATGTATGTATCTAATAGGAGATAATGTATAGTTACAATAATATGTGCCATAGATGTTCCTTACAAAATGGGCTAATTATTAAAATTAGGCTACAAATATTCAGTTGCCAGTACCAATTAAACAACGGCGCGTGTTGCCAGGGATTAAAAAACTTTCGTGACCTACTTACTCGTTGGTTTGTTTGGGGTTTCATTTTCAAAATTTTAAGAAGTTTGTTTTGCTAAGTACTTTGTACCTATATATTTTATTCATAATTTTCTTTAACTTTCCGAGCGATAAACACGCAATTATGTGTAAAATCGGCTTTTTACAACTCAAATATTGTAATTTTAGCTTCTCTTCTTCTTCTCTCAGCCAAAAGACGTCCACTGCTGGACAAAGGCCTCTCCCAAGGATTTCCACAACGACCGGTCCTGCGCTGCCCGCATCCATGCGCATCCCGCGACCTTCACCAGGTCGTCGGTCCACCGAGTGGGAGGCCTGCCAACACTACGTTTTTCGGTTCGTGGTCGCCACTCGAGAACTTTTCTGCCCCAACGGCTATCTGTTCTACGAGCTATGTGCCCCGCCCACTGCCACTTAAGTTTCGCGATTTTGCGGGCTATGTCGGTTACTTTAGTTCTCCTACGGATCTCCTCAATTCAATTTTAGCTTAACTGGAGAGAAAAATAAATGAGTTTTTTTTTGTGATGGTCATTTCAATGGAGTTGAGTCTTTCATGATCACAGCCAGTCTGGAGTACACCAATGTAACCTGGTGGTTGTGAACAAACACAGTTCCAATAACGATTTTATTGCACTTACATTTTATAATGTATTTGCATGCCCCATAGATTTTATGCTAGACCTATTGGAAATACTCAACTACTAAAAATATACACAAGACAACTATTAAAAATAAAAAACACGACTGACGAGTTTTTGCTCAAAAAGTACATACAAACATATAAGTTATATACATTTTTGAAATAGCCTTTTAAAGCCCTTCAATTTGATACCCCACTCGATAAGATTGATCAAATTTTATTTTTTTGGTCTGCTATGAATCGCATATACAGGGTGTTTTTTAAATCATTGGCATCCTTTCTACTGGTGAAAGTACTCATGAACATGAGCAACTTTTTGTATGGGACCGACTCAATCTGATGGAAAAAAAAATCTGCTGTTCATTGTTTCTTTAGTAGTAGTAAGTATATATGACTAGAGGTGTTCGTTATAGCAGACAACATTTAATATAACTCGTTATAAAAATATAACGAATAGCACTGCTATTCAAATAACACTGTAGTCTGCTATTGCTATATTCTGTTAACTGCTATATTCATCGCACGAGCTGCGATCGCGAAATCACGACAGCCGCGATCGCGGAATCTCGACCGCGATTTACTACTAGCATCGCTAGTTCACTACTCTATGCGCCATCTATCGGACGATACAAATAATAATGAAAATTTTAAAGTTTTCTTTTACTAATTAAATTCGTCACAATTCGTCAAAATTTAATGTTTCTAAATGGAAACAAACAAAAATTCATTTAAATTCGTTTAAAGACTTAAATTTTTATTTAATTTTTTTTAATATTTTTTTTTTGTAAATTTTGCGTTTCATTGTACATGAATCCCAATTTTCAAAACAAGAAACAAAAGCGCAAGCGCGTCGAGAGGCACACGAGGTAGACGACTAGGCGTTTCAGCATTTACAGCAGTTATAGCAACAGCAGTAAACATAATAGGTTATGATAATACAGCAATAGCAGTATAACCGTTACAAAAATATAGCAGTTTGGAACACCTCTATATATGACGCCCCATTTGTATAAAGTTTCCACCCTGTGCTAAAGCCTCATATTATACCTTGGGAGCAGAACTGCGTAGCTAGAAATCACACCCTTTCAAAATAGTATGATGTACTGAAACAACAAGCTAACAAAGATATAATTACCAACCTTGCCTTAACCTAATGAGTGTTTCATTATGAATATTTGATTGATTCCAAAATAATTACTACCTACATAAGTACAGTCCACACTACATCCAGTAGCTCAATTTTATTAGAAATTCACCTCCCTTACCTATCGTAGAGGCCACTGCAGAGCTTGTCGTGTAGTTGCCTGTACATGTACAGCAACTGACAATGGCGGTCGATCAATCAAAACGTTCCCGATTTCGGAAAGTTGTACAGAAATTCTAGATGTTTCCACGGACTTCTGTTTTTACAAGTTTTAGACAAATTATGAGTAATGAGGTGATTTAAGGTTTTCTTTGTTTTGTGTTTTTCTTATTGCTTACAGCGATAAGGCCGTCTTTTACGCACCTTCTTCTCTATTAAGTTTTAAGTTTACGTTATGTATACCATGTAATTACTTGTGTGCAAACAACGCATTTTATTATTGTATTTTATTATCAAAAACTTTTCTTAGACATACTTAAATGTGATTTTTTCACACCTTTACATATCCTAACTAATATTATAAATGCGAAAGTGAGTTTTTTGTTTATTTGTTTGTTACCACTTCACGCTTCATCTACAGAACCAATCTTCCTGAAATTTCCCATACACATAGTCGACCGAGCGAGCGCAGCGAGCGAAGCGTCTCAGTTTCCACTAGCCGAAAATTCTTTTGTCTGTCCGGATGTTATCGCCTACAGGTCGCATTTCTGTACCGATTCTTATGAAATTTTGTGAGCAGGTTCGGTAATTTTATAGAATTTTTTAGTCGAGCCAGTTTTTCGAAATTTTATAAAATGGCGATAATATATAAAAAAACCTTATATGAGATATAAGGTTTTTTTATATATTATCGCTATTTAAAAAAAAAATCAAAAATGTCATTAGACATTTTTGTTATCCTTATTAAGACACAACTTTTTTGTATGAACAACATAGTGAAATTTAATAAAACCGCTATAAATCCATATATTAAATTCTTATACGATAGTTCACAAAAAAATCAATAGATGGCGCAGCAAAGCTTTTAATACTCGCAAATTAATATAATTGATTGTTTGAATTGCGTGTATTTTTTTTTAAACTGAGTGCGTTTGACCTCTGTCTTGCCTGATGGGAAGCATAGATGAGATCTAGGGTGGTACACGCAAACTGAAAAAAAAACTCAAGTATTTATTTGGTTAATGGTATTGTATTGTGGATTGCTTTGCTTGGTGGAATTATCTTGAACACTTGAAATAAATCTGATATCAAAAAACTTCATTGTATGATTAGAATCCTATTAAAAAAAGTAATATATACGAATATAGTAATAGATTCGATTTCAAATTGAACTTTCTTTTTTGAACTTTAATTTTGTTGCGCAAATTACATAAATATACATACTTAACTATAACCAATAGGTCAAACCATGCATTTCTGACGACTGACGACCTCCGTGGCCTAACGGTCATCACGCCAGACGGCCACACCAGAGGTCCCGGGTTCGATCCCCGGTCGGGTCAAGATGGAAAATAATCTTTTTCAGATTGACGTGGGTTTTGGATATTTATCTATACATATATGTATTTGTTATAAAATATAGTATTGTTAAATTAGCATCCCGTAAAGTCTTGAACTTACTCAATCTGTGTGATTTGTCCGTATATATTTATTAATATTATTTATATTATTTCGAGGCGGAAAAGGCAGGTCTCAGTCAATTTTTTTGTGGTATTGACCAACCACAAGAACTTTTTACTTTCTTTCCAGCATTGGTAGGTTGGTTTCAAAACTCTTCTAAGCCAGGGACACGGTAAAATATCGGTTATTTCGTGGAAGGGCTCGCGAGGTCTACTGTTCTCACAGAACCACTAGTTAGAAGTACCGAGAAGGACATGGGGTACCTTTCATCTGGGGAAAAAGCACTGTTTCCGTGGGAAATTTACGCGAGCGAAACCGTAGGCAAAAGCTAGTCAATTTATAAAGTTACCAAATTGAAACAGATACTTCAACCCGCTTCATAGTCGAAAGGTCACGTCTCAAAGTTAACACTTACAATTCTACAAGTCTTTTGATATTGAATGCATTTGTTTGTATCATGTCTCTCGCATCTGCTCAAACTAAACTAAACTAGGTAGGCTGGGTTCCATCAGCTGTTTATTTTAGTTGGACGTCTGGCTTTCTTCGTGGTATTGGATATTATTTATTTCTGGAATCACGTAATTTCTTGCCTCACTGAACATTTAATGGAATTATTGATGAATCCTGGAAAATAGTAATATCTATACCTATCTACTTTTTTATTAGCTAGTGTTATATAGGTATCACTGGTGTCATTTCTAAAGGCATCTGACACGACTACCATTATCTAGTGGCTTAGATCCTCTTTTTAGGGTTCCGTACCTCAATAAGGTAAAAACGGAACCAAATAGTGATCCTAGAATATTGTTCGATCGTCTGGTCTGAAAATTACTAACGGTACTATTCATAATGTAGGTGCTTTAAAAGACGATTAAAATGTTCTTTGCAAAGAATCAGAATAAAAATCTCAAGTACTTATTATCCCAATTACTCTTATCTTAACCTAAATAATAGCAATTTATAATATCTTAAATGTTCAACTGTAAAAAAGGTCGTAAAAATTCTTAAAATAACCTAATGTACGGACATTCAAATATTTTATACGCCAATAACATTTAATTTGGTTGTATAAAGGAGATTTTTGTAACTTTATGAGTTGTAAAAGCTGTATACCGTTGCTGTGGAGCCATATGTGGTTTCATTAAAACGAACCGACTTGAAAATATCCATTGATATGAAGACATAAAAGTATATTAACCACAGAAATCGGAGTAATATACATACATACATAGAATCACGTCTTTATCCTTTACGGGGTAGACAGAACCAAGTGTCGAGAGACTCGGGCCACGCTTAGCTGAATAGAGTAATATATGACATACAATATGGTACAGAAATATCATCTGCTGTATTTTATGACAAAGGGTGTCGCTCTGACGCTCTCCAAAAAATAAGTGCACGTGATTGAAAATTCAAATGCGAATTTTCATTCGATTGTATGTGATCTTCAGAGTCTCAGCGGCTTATGTCAGGCGGCGGTCTTTGCCTCTTCTATGGTCTTATTATGATTTCTGTGGTAAACCCTTGCTCTCTTCAAAACCAGAGTGAATAGGCTGCTTCTGGGTAAGCTACACCGTAGACCTCATCTCTGTACTCGGGCAAGATTGTGGTCAAGAGCAAACCCATTTTTAATAAAATAAAACCCATCCATTCCTTATTTGACACTTTCCAATTGATACAATGAGGTCTTCTTATGACTGATTTATTTGTAAGATTGTTAGTAGTCTAAATGAAATTATACCGAAACAGATAAACCATATAAACGATACAGATACAGTAGGTACTACGACTTTGTTAAATACGGGGTAGACAGTTCCAAGAGTCGTGAGACTCAAAGGCCACGCTTAGCTGAATAGTGGGCTTATTGGTGGAATGGAGATTCAGAGTGACAGGTTGCTAGCCCATCGCCTATGACAAGAATCCCCAGTTTAAAATCCATTCCTTTGATTGACTTTTACAATCTGCGTGGGAAGAGAAGCAACAGGAATATTTTATGCCTTTTATTCGCAGACAGCAGGAAGCATCTGAACATAAATAAAATAGAGACAATTTCCCTTCGGCCGCTTTCGAAACCAAACTGTCAAAACCAGTTTCGAATAACAAATAATATTTCTTTAACCGAAACTAGTTTTCAAATAATAATATTTTTTCTGTTTTCGAAACTCGTTACCAAAAGAAAGTTTAAGAAAAATAATTCTGTTACCGAAACCGGTTTTGTGTTTTCGAAACCAATTTCCAATTCAGAAAAATTAGTTTTATAGAGACACTTGGCGCTCGGGTGCAAAAAAAATTGGCATTCTTGAAATGTTTTTATCTAACTTTATGCATCCGAAACTCGCCGTCAGAAAATTTAAGGTAAACAATATGTATCAACCACGCGCTTGTCGGAACTGTTATTTTTACACATAACAATAAAACACATAATAATCATGATCCAGTTAACTGGCGTTTGGACAGAAACCAAGAGAAACACGAGTGATGATATACAGACATGTCTGAATGCACCGTGAAATGTTGCCTTGACTTTGTTGCAGATAGAACTCTAGTAGGTACACTCAATTATATAATTTGTAACTAAAATTTAAAACTAGGGAATCCAAAAAATAATAATTACAAGTTGTAAAGAGCGTAGCCCCGCTGCAATGTGCCCAAAAGGCTGCATTGCCGAGTTGTATGGCAATACTTACCCTTTGGCCAAAGAAGCTGCCAGCCCGATGGTCGCGGGATACCTCGACCAGCTTTTTCGAAATAAAATAAAAAGCTGGTGAGCTGATGGACAATGATGATGATAACTTTATTTGTAACTTATATCCAGGTTATACAAATAAGTAGATTTATATTATAGCTGTTTCCCGCAGCTCCGCCCGGGGCAAAAACTTTTTCATACAAACTTTGACCCCCCATTTCAGCATTTCGGGGTTGATTTTTGAAAAAAAAAGTACCGGGTCTTCAACTCTATCCATACCAAATTTTATCAAAACCGGTCCAGTCGTTAAGCCGCGAAAGCGTCACAGACAGACAGACTTTCACATTTATAATATTAGTATGAAATTATGGAAATGATGTGCATAACGAAGTAGCGTGGAGTCTATTTACCAAAAACTATATCGTGTCTGAAAGGGCTTTAAACTGGGGATTCCTCCACTCATAGGCGATGGGCTAGCAACCTGTCACTATACCTGAATCTCCATTCCATCAGAGAGCCCACTATTCAGCTAAGCGTGGCCTTCGAGTCTCACGACTCTTGGCTCTGTCTACCCCTTAAGGGATAAAGACGTGATTCTATGTATGTATTGTGCCACGCCAATTTAAAGGCTTGGGCAAACCAAACGCAGGACAGTAGCAGCGCTGTTTGAATGCGGGCCCGCGCAAGTTGTGATACAAGAAACTCTATGAACTATGGTACACCAAATTTTAACGCGGGCCCGCGCTCAAACTGCTCCGCGCCGCGCCGCTCTGAAACTGCCGGACGACAAACCAGGCGGCGCGAGAGCGGGGCAGAGGCAGCGCCTGCGCGGCGCAGCTCGGCTGGAGCGCGGGCCCGCGCTTCTGGATAACTATGGCGGCCATGTTAGTATGGCTCACCGGGGGCAGGGCGTTCGCAGTGCAGCGCGGCGCGTCAAAGGCAGTTGACGACTTTTGTATTTTTTTACAACTCCGTGATGGATTTCAGTGAAAAGTTAATCGAATTAGTGCGTAAAAATCAATGTTTGTGTGATTTTTGAGACAAATATTATAGAAATATAACATACAAGGTGCTACATACGAAAATATGTGAAAATTTTATCCTAAAGACTTTCCAGGTCCCTGCATTGACGATGATATTCCCCATATGCCAAATAGATACGTGTGGCGCCGGCGCCGGCCGCCGCTGCTGCTGGTCCCCCACGCACGAACAAAGCTGCTGCGGGAAGCTCCACTGACGCGCGCGCTGCGCACACTTAACGTTGTGTCTAACCAGATCGACATATTTAATTGTACCCTGAGTGAATTCACACGTGTATCTTTAATGATAATATGTTATAGTTAGGTTGTAAGGTTTATGTTAGTAAGCTACACTATCGCATTGGGTTAGCCTGTAAAGATAGATTGTAAGATGTAAATAAATAAATAAATAAAAAAATAAATAAAATATTCTTCTCTTCTTGTATTGATATCATGAACCCAAAATATTTTGTTTCGCCTTAGAGCCAAATTGCAGTATGAATCTTCTTTATCCGAGTCCGTGTCGTTCGATATCTTGTAGCGCTGCCTGCCTAACCCGTCATACTGAACGCAGTTTAAACGCGGTCCCGCGTTGCAACTGCTTTGAACCTGGCGCTGCGTTCAGTGTGCCCACTCCCGCGCTGCTACTGACCCGCTCTGCTACTGTCCCGCGTTTGGTTTGCCGAAGCCTTAAAATTGTGCCACGCCAATTTAAAAATTTAATCAAAGATACACACAAGGATTTCCATAAATAACATAAACAACACAAACAATGTGGTTGATACAAGCTTTTAATAACTCTGTTTGGTTCTGTTTTTTTTCGTTTGTGATACTGAACTCTAAAAAACAATTTCTGGGCACCGATTCTCGTAACTTCAAACGTATGTCGTATCTCAATTGTGTCCCAAGATCCAAAGAGACTTAACTAAAGCGACAAGATCTCTGTCCAAGTCAATTGATTTTATTTAAATAGGCTTAAAAATAGCACTTTTAAATCGTCATATTCTTGTTTTTTAGTTAGTTGACGTCATAGCGAAGGCTACCACTGCCTCCAAAGCGCACGTGGAGAAGAGGCGGCGCAACAAATTCCACTGCTGCATTTTCTCCAAAGACGTCACTTTACAACATATGTCTTACAATTAAATTACTATCTATCTGTAAGATTTCTTTTGGCTTTCGAGACAAAACTGAGGCACTATATAATACGTTTTTAATTAGTAGAATCAAGAGCCTGTTTCATGACTCCGAGTTTTTGTTTTATCAATAAAGAAATTAAAATCGAACAGCCAGTATAAAGAGTAACAGAAGTGTAATTCAAGATTATATTAAGGAGCACTTGAGTGCTCTCGTCTTAAAGCCTCGTGAGATCGAGAGCTTTCAAGAGCTTCTGTATCGATAGGAAGCTTTTTGAACTGGATTAGATATTTTAAGTTGATAATTTAGTTTTAGTTGTAGTTTGTTTAATAATATTTAGTCGAAAATAGTCTTTTTTGTGGAGCGGATTTCAAGATAAATCCTAACTGAGTTTGTTTATTACCTCTTTACGCTTTATCAACTGAACCAATTTTCCTGAAATTTCGCATACACATAGTTAGAAGTACGGAGAAGAACATAGGGTACCTTTCATCCTGGGAAAAAGCACTGTTCCCGTGGGAAATTCACGCGGGCGAAGCCCCGGGCAAAAGATAGTAGACCATAATTTCCATACACCGTGGTGTCAGTGATTTTAACCCGTCTGATGGTCAAGTCCGCCTGACTGGACTCATGATTTTAAAATAACCTCCAATACACAGCAATTATATTCTTCGGGTTACAAAAAATTCTTTATACCCAGATAACAAAAAAATACTGATATTTTCGTAGAGACAGAGCACAATGTTGGCTTAAACATTTTTTACCTGACTGTACTCTTTTTGGTTTGAACAATAGAAATTTTTTTTAATTTGTGAGTAGTCCCAGTCGCCGGAAGAAAAAAATTAAAATCAAATAATCCGGCGACTCGGCCCGCGGGTCGAGTGAGCATCAGTCCGAGTCGCCGGGATCCTCTTATAATCAGGATAAAATATTTGCATGTACAAGTAAAAGCTTTGAAAACTGCTGTTCATTACAAAGTTAAGAAGAAGATCTATTGGTATGCAATCTATGTAATGACCTACTTAGATAAATTGGTCGACAGTTCCGAGTAAAGTAGTAAACCTTACTTCCGTTATAGTTCCGCTCCGTTCATTTAAAATTGTACCAACATAATAATAATAACAATAATGATAATACATCGTCCCCTTACTGCATAAACCAACTAAAGTCACTTTTTATCAAAAATGAGTTAAGGATACCTTCGGAATCTCCTCTTCAAGATCTACATACTGGTAAAACCCGTTTTTCGATATTACGCTTCGTTCCCGATTTAGCTTTTAGCTAAGGTAACTTACCGTGTCATTTTGGAAATAATGGACAGGAAAATACCAATATATATCGGTTATAGAAAATTTTTGTACAATATTCACAGAGAAAATCAGTTATACTTTTTTTAATGGTTTTGGCTTTTTAAACTTTGAAGCAAAATCCCAATTTGGCAACTGCAAAAAGAGACTTCACAGCTATTACCAGTTTTTTGCAATCGCCTATGTGATAAAATTATTAATTTTTAATACTTCAAAAATATGCAATCATTATTTAATCTGTTTTACTGCTTCACAACTTCTTACACTAAAGAGAAATTTGTACAACCAAAACAAAATAATGTAACTTTTGTTGGTTTTGTTTCTAGGATTTGAAACTTGGATAACATTTAGCCCGTCAGCAAAAACCGTGTAAGCGCACGTTATTTCTTCGCGCGGAGGCGTTTCGCGGCGCGGTCCCCCGTTTAGTCGAGTTTTGAACGGCCGGCACTGTGCGTTTCGTCTGGTTTAAATTTGTTGTTATAGTGAATACTTTTGATAGGGTCTGACGCAAAATGTGCACGGACCCACCTAAGTTTTCTTTACATTTTGCCTAACTACCAGGCAGCTGCAAGCAGTTCTGGATCCTATTGAAATCGGTTGAGTCTAACTTCTGCCGTCCCTCAATGCCTCCCATGCATAAGCCAGATGGTTCACTGGCTCAACTGAGAAAGCAAATTTATTTGCAACTCAATTCGCGTCTCGACTATGGCTCTAAGCAACCATACCTCGTTGTGATTCTAAAATACCCGAGATGACAATCCGTAATAAAGAGGTCCGCAGAGCTGTAATTAATCTTGATTTTTATTTGATTATATCTTCTCAATAAAAAGTTATCTTGATTACCTTTTCAATCAAAAGTTGCTCGCATACCTAGAAGACAATGATCTTAGTGATCATCATTATGGTTCCCGCCAGGAACGATTTGCTGGGGGATCTTCTTGTGTGGATAACACACTGTTGGGGCGAGGCCATCGGAAAACATATTGTTTCTCTTTACATCTTTAAGGCTTTTGACAGTGTTTGGCACCTGTAGCTGGATAGCTGAATTCCTGAGTGACCGAAAAAAGTGGTCATCGGTGTTCCTCAGGGGTCTGTCCTTTTTGTGACCGATATGCAAATGACAGTACTTGTTGTGGAAAGGTACAGTCAGGGGCAGATAAAACTGACGCCTTCCGCACTGAATCCTATCTCAGGGGGGTCAGGTGTGTGCGGTGACTGTATTTTTGCAGTGCAAGTAGTGACGGAGATCAATTAAAACTAGAGGAAAAGACCATGGTTGAGCGAACTGACCAAACATTAGACTACGTATCGAAGAGAATAATCTGGTCAGTTTTAATGCTTCCAAGACACAGGCGTGTCTATTCGCCGCAAAAAGGAGCCCTTTTATGCTGGCACCTACTTTCGGGGTACATTGGTTCCCATAACCGACAAGCTTGAACTCCTTGCCATGGAGCTGACCAAAAACCTCAACTTCGGCACTACCGTCGAATCTAAAGACCAATCAGCTGCCAAAAAATTGGCCATTCTTAACAGGGTTAAGCGCTTCTTCACGTGGACAGCATCTTATACTTTTTATAAAGCTAGGCTCGGTGAAGTACCAACTAGCCACATTGGATTCGATTAAAGCATAACCAAGAGAATAATCAGCGATGAAAAATTGACGAACGCTAAATTTCACAACCTAGCTCTTTGTCAAAAAGTTGCCTGTCTATCGGTTTTCAGTTGAACTTCGGAGAGTATACTCATAAGCAGCATGAGCTCATACCGCCCCCTTTTTTCAATCGGACATCCAGAAGCACTGTGGGCTGTCATCCCTTCTTGGTTGATATTCCCCACGTACGCAAGAAGCACTTTTCGTCAACATTTTTAATGCGCACAGTGAAGGAATGGCCTGCCTGCGTCTGTGTTCCTGAGCACACAACCTAACACTCTTTAAAACCAGAGTGAATAGGCTGCTTCTGGGTAAACTCGTTACACTGTAGACCCCATCTCTGTCCTCGGGAAAAATTGTGGCCAAGAGCAGACCCATCTTTTATAAAAAAAAACTTGTCAAAGCTTTGAAGGTACATAGTTTATCAAAAATTGTTAGCTATTTAGCTATTTGTTATATTTTCGTATTTGTATGTATTTTTGATATAATTTCAATTGATTTTGAACCAATAACGAATTGTTGGCTATTTTTACACGACTGACCAAAAAAGGAGTGTTATGTTTTCAGGGTTCATGTATGTATGTATGTATGTATGTATGTAAGTTTCTTTATTCCACCATAAGTCCTGAACGGCTTAACAGATTTTGATGTGAGAGGTATTTTTAGATTCCTTGCATTCCTCCGAGTGACATAGGCTATATGACGTCATCATAAAAACAAAATGGCGGATTATATATGTGATAAATAGCAGACCAAAAAAATAAAATTTGATCAATCTTATCGAGTGGGGTATCAAATTGAAGGGCTTTAAAAGGCGATTTCAAAAATGTATATAACTTACTAGCTGCTGCCCGCGGCTTCGCCCGCGTGAGGTTCCTTAGATGAAAAATCTTTTTGTGTTCCAAACTGTAGTAACCTAAACTCCAGTACTCAAAATTTCAGCTATTTGGTTATCCCGTGTCCCGCGGGAATATATTAGGTACTCGTAGTACAGTCGCGGTGTTAAAATGAATCAAAAGTGATATTTCATTCAATAAACGATCTTCGTCTGCTCGTTATCTACAATTTCCCGTGTACCACCACTACCACCCAGAGTCCCTCTTTATCCTATCCCGTGTCCTGTCTATTTATACGTCAGTAGAAAATGCTCATCAGGTTGAACGACTTTTGCTAAGGCCCCATTTCCATTTTTTATAGAGTAGCTGGGGCCCTATTTTTGAAAGTATGACATACCGCCGAAAACGAATAGACTATTATGTCGCACTCGTCCGACTATGTCACTAAAAACATACATAAAAGCCGTATTTTTTAAATCACTCATCTAGCAATGTTGCCAGTGACAAGAAAATAATGCGAGAAATAATTTCTGCTCAATTCTACGCAACGAAAACCGAATCGGTAACAAATCGTAAAAAAAATGTTCGTAAATTTTCAATCAAAGAGAACGTAAGCGTTAAACGGAACGCAAAAATGAAATTCTAATAGACTCCATCTATATCCGTATCCGGTTGTCTATGTCATTCATGATTTTGAAGTAAAAAACGTTCGACTACCAAATCATCAACCTAGTGTTCTCTATTTAGTTTGTGCAAATCATACGAAAACGAATGGTCTAGACCACTCGTTGCGAATTATTCGACATAGACAATTCAAAAATACGGAATAATGTATATCGAATGAAAAATCATTCGGCTCACGCTTTTTTGGTGAGTCACACTTTCAAAAATAGGGCCCCTGGTCTCTTGAAATTCTTCATCAGATGTTGCATAAACTTAAATTTTTATACGTCAGCAGAAAATGCTCATCAGGTTAAACGACTTTTGCAAAGGCGCCATTTCCATATATGTAATAGTGTAGCTGGTCCCTTGGAATTCTTCATCAGATGATCCTGATCTTCGATTTTTATACGTCAACAGAAAATGCTCGTCAGATTGATAAACTTTTCCAAATGTACCATTGCCATATTTCTTATAGTTTAGCTGTTATTGGCTGTTTTCTATAAGCTGCTGTTTAAAGAATTGAAGAGTTTTCGCCCTGAAATTTCTGATATGTATTGTAGAACGTATGTTTAAAGGGAGGACTGTTTCCAAAACACGATGGGATAAATTTTGCTCGATAGAAAAAAATCGTGAAGTTACCTCTATTTCATATGAATACAGATAACATCCGTGTTTTATAATAAAAAAATGTTTTAAAATCACCAACACAAAGGTATTTTACCTTTTCGATTTCGTGACTGATTTAAATTTTTGAAAAACTAAACATTTCTATTAACTTTTTGATAAAAAAAAATTCGAATGGCGCGCAACCGGGACGTCCCCCCCGCTTCAGCCGCTTCATATGAATTTTCGCTGACCGCCTAACCCCCCTTAAGGTTCTTCATCAGGTGTTCCAGTTTTCAAAATCACTTATAGCCTATATGTTGCCCAGGCTTAATAGCTATACAACAAAAAAGTTCTATCAAATCCGTCCAGCAGATATTGCGTGAAACGCGTACATACATATACAGATGGACGGACAGACAGGCAGACAAAAAATTCCAAAAAAATGTTTTTGCTTTCTGTTATTCTTTTTAAGTGTCCCTCTATCCATTTCAGTCAAAAATACTAAATGTACTGTACAGACAAAATATCTTTACTGTTTTATTATTATACCCACGACCCCTAAGCGCGAAGTAGAAATCACCAAAATTGCGCAGCGCCATCTATTGAAAATATTGAGAAATAATTTCAGCTTACATTTCTCATTTTATCAACGCCATCTATTGGATATTATTTTGCTTGGCACAATCAGTAGATGACCGGAAATAAATTTACAAATGAATTTATTCGTTTCTTTTCAAAATTAAAAAAAAAGTAAGAAATTAATTCTAGAAAACAAATAAAAAACGAAAACAGAAAATTATTGTTAGTGGCAGGATTCGATCCAGCTACTTCCAGTTACTTTCTTGAAATATTTCTTTACTAAAATATTTAAAAAAATATAGAATTCTAAAAAACCAATACAAAAGGAAAAAAAAATTGGAAAAAAAAAGTCACATCCAGCAGGATTCGAACCCTGTACTTAAAAAAATAATCCGCGGCTTCTACCAATATGCCAACATGCATTGCTTATAACTGGCCAAATTTTAAATGGGATTTGTCTAAAGGTACGCAAATTCGCCCTTTTTTTGGACTGCAAGGGTTGAAATTGTGAACAACCCTTTCTTATGTGGGCAGTATATTGTATAATGAAGACACTTACCAAATTTCACGTTTATAGCTTTTATAGTTTCGGTTTTGTGATGATAAATTAGTTTACCTCCCCTTTTTTACCCCTTTAGAGGTTGAATTTCAAAAAACGCTGAAACACGCCATTGGTTATTTTTGTTGAGAAGCATTCTTGCCAAGTTTCAAGTAAATCAGTGAAGATTTTAATTTTTTTTCATACAAACTTTGCCCTCAATTTTAACCCCCTTAGGGGTCTAATTTTGAAAAATCCTTTCTTATCTGAGCACTACGTATTAACATAAAACTTCGGTCCAAATTTCAAGTTTATAGCTTTTATGGTTTAGGCTGGGCGTTGATTTACCAATCACCCTTGTTCTTTTATATATATAGATATGTTTGTATGTACTTTTTTTAGTAAAAACTTGTCAGTCGTGTTTTTTATTTTTAATAATTAGCTTGTCTATAATGTTTCTGTGTTTGGAATAACATTTTGATACATTGTCTATTAGTATTAAATGGCATTACACTGATAATGACGGCGTACTTTGTGTTTTTGTTTCATTTTAGCAACAAATTTATTTTATTTTATTACATTTAGCCGAGTTTTGGAGTATTTTCAATTTATTCTATATATTTACTTAACTCATCAAGTAAATTTATGTGCACTTAAGTCGTTAAATAAAAAAGTCTCTACAGTTAAAACCATTTATCTGCACGATTTTTCAATGTTATTCCTTAATTTTAACCAGTATTTCTGTTATTTCGTTTCTTTAGCCCTTATTAGCCCACAGCTAATGAAATAAGCAATCAAAAAATACAAACATATTCCTGATAGGTTATATCTTTAATAGGAATTTGACAGTGCAAACCTTTATACGCTGATTTCTCGAAACTATGATTTATGCAGTTAGTTGGTTTATGCAGTAAGGGGACGACATAACAATATATAGGTATACTAGCTTTTGCCCGCGTCTTCGCCCGCGTGAATTTCCCACTTGAACAGTGCTTTTTCCTATATAACTATGTGTATGCAAAATTTCAGGGAGATTAAATTAGTAGATAAAGCGTGAAGAGGCAACAAACAAATAAATAAACAAACAAACTCACTTTCGCATTTATAATATTAGTTAGGATTACTAGCTGCACTTCGGAGCTTCGTTCCCTTGGGAATTTCAGCCCCGGGGCGTAGTTAACTTACTATGATTATATTCGCTGTAATTTAGAGTGAAAAAGGTGATAATTCGTGCGGCAAACACCCCAAATCGATACGTTGTGTAACAAACCAACACAGGTCAGATACCGTCGCATTTTATGTTTGTTCTGCACGCAATGTTAACTATTGATTTGTAGGTTTATGTTCACTGGACGAGATGTATTTGCATAGTCATTAGTGGTGAATATATTATTGCTAGATTCTTAACCTAAATCTAATGGTTCCTTCTTCTCAACAGGCTTTAGGTCTCCATAGATCTAATGGAGATCAATTTAGTCCAAATTAAGTGTCATAATAGAGCCAATTTACATAATTTAGAGATTGCACTTGCGATAAGGCCGCCTATTGTACGTACGTATTTTACCTATTATAAGTCTCAATTTGTATCCTTTACGTGTTTTAGTGCAATAAAGCATTAACTTACTTACTTACTTTTCCCATAGCCTATGGGATAACGAAAGGCGTCATCAAGCATAGAATGAAAGTAGAATCCAATAGAAGATGGAGAAGAACTAGAAGTCTAAGACAATCTAAAATCCTAATCCATCCACCTATCACAAACTAGAATTCTTTAGTTACGAATTTGAAAATACCAAAAACGTTTCGTAATTTTTTTATTTTCAATATTTTCATTTGACCGAAATCTCTTATTCCATCTGGTTGAAATTCCGATTTTCGATTGTTATATTTTTGAAAGGTATATGCTTTGTATTGCAACCTAACGTTAAACCGATGATACTATTTCTATGTTTCATAAAGAAAATAATTATTTAACCTAAAAATTATTTTCCCTATTATTAAAATCAAATCAAATCATTTATTATAATATATAGTAACAAATAATAATAAAAATATAGTATAATATTAGTAAAATACAACATGTCAAATACCAAATAATTTAAATCATAATTTTGAAATCCAAAATGTTTATATATATACAGAGTATATACTTTGTAGATATGTTCTATTTGTGTGTTTGTCATGTTGTGCGGCTTGGGGCGCCGCAACCTGAACCTACCTATAGCGCTCTGTCACAAGGTTTTTGTTTTAATAAGTAGGTTTAAACACATTTGTGTTTGTGTGTATTCATGTTTTGCGGCAGGGTGGCCCAAGGGCCACCCCGCCGCAATCTGAACCTACCTATAGCGCTCTGTCACAAGGTTTTTGTTTTAATAAGTAGGTTTAAACACATTTGTGTTTGTGTGTATTCATGTTGTGCGGCTTAGGGTGGCCCAAGGGCCACCCCGCCGCAACCTGAACCTACCTATAGCGCTCTGTCACAAGATTCAAATGTGATATAGAATTATCCAAAAACGTAATGTTTAAATACATAGTGTTAACTTCTAAAGTAAATAGTAAAAAGAAGAAAGTATATCATTAAAGATGAAAAATTGAAAAAATTAATAGAAATTAAAGAAAATCTTAGTGAAATAAAATACTTGAAAGAAATTTCAAAATTAATTTGAATATTGTTAATAAAATTGAAGTTATTTAAAATCTGTATAAATAATAATTTAGAAGAAGTTACCTCTATTGTTAGCACTTCTAGAAAATAAAATTATTGTTACTTATATTATTGTTACTTAAATAAGTATTATTTATTATAATATATTAATCCAGCATGTACAAAATTACTGTTAATAAAATAAAAGTTATTGAAAATCTGTGTAAATAATAATTTGGAAGAAGTTATTTCTATCATTAATACTTCTAGAAAATAAAATTCTTGTTACCAAATAAATTTTCAAATAAAAATTACATATTTTGATTTTCGGTCGATAGTTTTTATAGAAGACGAAAAATATATTTACTGAATTTATATAAGCAGAAAATATGGTAAAGAACCCATTTGGCATTTAAAACTTCGTTGTACCGTTTTCGAACAAATAAAAATCGAAGAAAAACAAATATAGTTTGTGATAGGTTACCCTAAAATCTTCATCAAAGCAGCAGACCAAAAGAAATCAAAACACGTGCTCAAATTGAGCAGGAAGAACATTAGAATCATTATAGGAATCCTCACAGGACACTGTCAACTGACCAGGCACTTGACAGTGATTAAGCAAATGGACAATCCCATTTGTCCCAGCTGCCTGGAAGAAGAGGAAACTAGCTTTCACTTAGTAGCAGAATGTCCTGCATTTGCCGTTGCAAGGAGAGAAGTATTGGGCTCAGACGTCCTATCTGAGGATGATCTGAGCAACATTACAATAGGGCAGATGTTAAAATTCTGCAAAGTAACAGGTAGATTCAATGGGTCGCCACCAACGTGAGTTACCAGGTAACTCAAAACCCTATACGGGTCTCGGGAAATTGGGTGAAATGGTCCCAGCATAAGTGGACTGATCACCCGTCTGGTGCTCGCGCTGGCGTCCCCACATAGTAAATAAAAATAAAATAAATACTTACTTACTTACAATTTATGTTCCGAAACTGGCGCGATTTTGACGAGTCGAGTATAATGCACGGCGAGCTTTGGCGCTCAGCGTACAATCAAAAATAATATATTTTTTGCAAGCGCTTGCATTTCTGATCATTATTGTGCCACTGAATTTCTAGGATTATTTCCCTTATTTTAAGTTAATTTTTTGTTAAAACGAGTTTTGCAGTTATGGCAATAGGTCAATCCGACCTAGATCCTACCTAATATTATAAAAGTTATAGTTAGAAAGGATAGGTATGTTATCCCTTATCTACAATTGAGCGCGTGTAACTTCGATTAAAACCAGAATACTTATGACGTTTATTTTGAACTTGCCAGGGGTTCTGGATGTTTATACGAAGATATAGATAACATACGACCGAGTGCACTTGCACTAACTACGGAAATCGAAAGATTACTCCAAATCTATTTTGCGACCTGCCGAATTATCATCGTTGGTACTCGTAGACTAAATAAAATCTCTACGATTCAGGAATTATTGACATTGCACTATCTTTGTAACTATTCCTTGAAGCGCATTTATTTTTTAAGCGCACCAAAACTATAGCTCTAAGCGCACGATTCAGTAGCGCTAACGAAATCGATAACAAAAGAAATAATTCGCTTCGAAGAATAGTTTTAGTGCGCTTGAAAATGGATAGGCTTCAAGGACCTCTTATCTTTATGCTATAGAGTATATAGCAAAGAACTGCAAAAAATCCTTGAAAATAGCGAGTAGATATAGAAGAAAATTCAAAAAACGAGTATTCGTCTTCTTGAAAGGCCGGCAACACTCTTGTGATACCCCTGGCGTTGACCATGAGCAGCGGTGATCGCTTACCATCAGGTGACCCTCTTGCTCGTTTTAAAAAAATGAGCTTTACATACCATGAATTCTTATAGCTGACCTACCTAATAGAAATGTAAACACATTTAGGTAAGATAAAAAACTATCTACGATAAACTTTGTCTTGGTTCTGTCTACCCAGTAAGGACTAAAGAAGTGCTATCGTATTAAAAAATAGTCAAAAATCAATTAAATTTATTTTTCTTACAAAACTCGACAGAAGGCTGTCAGCGTTAAGTAGACTAAAAATAAGTAAAATATTTTTTTTGTGGCAGTGAAATATGACAGCGCAAATAAAATAAAACATCCTTCCCTATTTACCAAATCCGCAATATCAGATGCCAAACGCAAAGTGACAAATCCTCTTGGGACCAAATAAGTGCTACATATTTATGATCGTTCTAGTTTACTTTCTGCTGTTGATATTTTATCAGTTTTACTTGAGATATTTTTATTTTATAGGTTTCTAAATTTTAACTCTTCACTTACTTTATTTTTATTTATTTATTTATTATTAGGTACACCAACAGGTTACATGACAAAATCTTACAATAAACATTACATAATAATATTAAGTGCTAGCATGCAAAGGTGAATAAAACATTCATAAATTTTAAGCAGTAGGTAAGTTGTACAAGTATGATATATGTAATTATGGGAATAGAATAGAATAGTAATCATATCATAGTGTCATCATATTGGGCTTAAAAGTATCAATTTGATTTAGCGATTAACAGTTACTTTATAAATAATTATAAGTTAATCTTATTTAATTTTAATTGAACGACTGACATATATACGAATGCCATACGAATAAATATTTTTTTTGGGCTCCAAGACCTAGCAAATGGGCTCACAGTTTGATTGATGTAAAGTGACGTCTTTAAAGAAAATGCAGCAGTAAAATTTGTTTCGCCGCCTCTCCTCCACTTGCGCTTTGGAGGACGTAGTAACCATAGCTTTAAGTAATTTTCTGACGTCGACTTACTAAGTATATGACGATTTAAAAGTGCTATTTTTAAGCCTATTTAAATAAAACAATTTTCATTACTTTTCATTTTCATTTAATTTCAATGAACAAAACTCAATGGTCCACTGTTAGCACTAACCTCGTGTCGTGGGTCCAATGGACACAAACACAAAAACGTGCACAACACACCCAGAATCGCTGATTACTAATGAAAACAAGTGCAAATATTTACCCGCACTGGGAATCGAACCCAGAGGCACCAGACGACAGTGACGACCTCCGTGATGTAGTGACTAGTAGTCACACCACAGAGGTCGTCAAATTGTTTATATTTTTGTCAAAAACTATTGGATCTAAAAATATAACCTTATTTGTTTATTCAAGCCGATCTCAAAAATACACGAATAGGTAACCTTCGATGGTAAATATTTACACAAGATAAAATGTTTAACTTGTTTTTTTGGTAGATATAAAGATTTTCTCTTCCGCAACATTTACCTAAGTATCCATACTAATATTATAAATGCGAATGTTTGGATGTGAGTTTGTGAGTTTGTGAGGATGTTTGTTACTCAATCACGCAAAATCTACTGGACGGATTTCGATGAAATTTGGTACAGAGGTAGATAATGACCTGGAATAGCACATAGGCTACTTTTTATCCCGGGAAAAAACACTGTTCCCGTGGGAAATTCACGCGGGCGAAGCCGCGGGCAAAAGCTAGTATAAAATATATAAGGACAAATACAGACAAATCACACAGATTGAGAGAGCCCCAAAGTAAGGTCAGAACTTGTGTTATTGGATACTATATTTTATAACTATATATCCAAGACCCAAGTCTATCTTGAAAAGATCATTTCCCATCTTGACCCGTTCGGGGATCGAACCCAGGAGATCCGGTGTGGCAGTCCGTGATAACCTTAGGCCACGGAGGTCGTCATGTTAAACTTACACAAAATAATGATGAATTAAGTCATCGATATACTATGCACTGATGATCATCAAATTGTAAACAGTAACCTTTCTGTATAGTAGTATATATAGCGATATATAAACCTTGGTTGAGTTTAAAGAAACAACTACACTGATCCAAAATTATCTCTCTTAATTCACCTGAGTTACTTCAAATACTTTCAATCCTATTTATTTTGGCGATGGTTTCTTTAAGATCCAATTTTATGATCCAACCTGATGACAGGCGTGGATCACACTGTGTAAATAAAACCTTGGATGGATGAGTTTATTTAATCTGGGTATTAATAGAAGCCAAGTGATTTTCAGACGGAATCGAAGATGTTTGTTAACAAATCACGCCAAGTCTTGAACGCTACAAAAGTTAGATGACTTTGTATTTGTGAAGAACATTTTAGATTGTATGTCAGTAAAAGACGGTTGCTTTTGTTTTTTTTGTTTTTATTTAAATTGTTTTATTTATATAGGCTTAAAATAGCACTTTGAAATGGTCATATACTTGATGTCAGAATATTACTTAAAGCTAAGAGGTACCGCGGTAACCTACCGCCTCCAAAGCGCAAGTGGAGAAGAGGCGGCGCAACAAACTCCACTGCTGCATTTTCTCATTTTTTTTACATTACAAATAGAGGATTTAAAGTGTTTTGGGGAGTATGCAGATTTTTTCGTTGACCTAATGAAACCTATCACGGGAAAGAAAGCGAAGGTAGTACCGGACTCTAACCCACTAAAACCCATACATATAACTTGTATAAAATTGATAGAAGAAGTTGTATAATAATTTAATAATGTAGTTTTTTGTTTCACCATAACTCTTAAATATCCACCAAATTATTATTTAAGGTTCCTTACAATCTTAACGTTATTCTAATCCTATCTTAATCTTAACTTATATCTACACTAATATTATAAATACGAAACTGAGTTTGTTACTTCGTCACGCTTTCCCTACTGAACCAATCTTCCTGAAAATGTCGCTTACACATAGAAGTAATGATAAGGACATAGGCTACCATTCATCCCGGGAAAAAGCACTGTTCCCGTGGGAAATTAACGCGGGTGAAGCCGCGGGCAAAAGTTAGTAATATATAAAAAGACACTGTTACCAATTATTTCGACGCGAAAAGATGGTTGGTAAAACTTGAATGTCCTGGGTTATTTTAACATCTCGGCCGTCACACTGCCGTGTGTCTCGATCCTTACAGCTGCCAGAGTTTGTAAAATTGATAACTGAAGCATAAAATAAGGTTTTTTTAAATAACCTATTACAGGAAAAATCGTCCCGCGTTCATATAATGTAAAGCTAATGTAAGCTTTATTGAAATGCACTCGAGTTTCCGTATTTTAACATTTTTCCCTCATTTTCTGACGTAATGGGATTGGCACAGCCGGGCTTAGAAAATAGAATCCTTTAAGATGAAGAAAATGAGATGAGATCTCTAAACCCTGCTAGTAGTATATCAGATTTAACGACATCTGTAGCGTAGAGGACACCTTGCTTGTCCGCCATCTGAAGTTTCCTTTTTTTTTAACTAGGGCATTGCAATAGAATGCTAATATGTAAAAAAACCGCATCAATATCCATTGCGTAGTTTTAAAGATCCAAGCATACATAGGGACAGACAGTAGAAAATTACTTTGTTTTATACTATGTAGTGATTTGACTACTCATTTAAATCAAAGGTCATGTTTGGTGATTGGTGGTCAGGGTTTGGTTGGTGAAAGTTGATGAGTATGCACATTTTGCTAATTGGACATTTTGTAAATTGGACATTTTGCGACTAAACGGCCTGTAGGTGTTGTGTCCCACTGCTGGGCAAAGGCCTCCTCCTTTTTCTTCTACTTCTTTTTCTCTATTGCAAGTTGTAGGCCAATGAGGCAAGTTTCCATGGCGGCCAAATATTTGTATTTGTTTTAGCGGTCTTAAGTATGTTGTGCTTATTTCTGTGTTTGTGATCCATCTGAGGGGCCACCTGATTGCTACGCCACTGGTTCGGGGCTTCTGTTGCCCGGGGCCTTGAAATTGATACGGCTGTACCTATATGCCTTCCGACGCGAACGACCAAAAACGCAAAAGATCAATTCAAACATTTTGTCGAATCGCGATGACATCGAAATCTACAAAAATATTAATCAATAAATTGGATCGTACATAAAATATTCAAACCAAATCACAAGGTATCAATCATAGGTATTAATTCAACTCGTAATAATTTATATTCTCTATTGTTTTTCAAAAATCAACCATATCTGTAATGTAAATAACGTCACAGTTTATATAACTGTAATTAAGTAATACAATAATACAAGTACAATAAAGCAAATTTTTATGGTTTCATCTACTTGAAGGTAGAAATGAAACACGAAATGCCCTTGAAGGAATTGATTAGTCTATTTATATTTTAGTTCCCTTTGATTCTATTACTTTTCGAGGCCTTATATAATTACAGATCAAATTCATTAACTAAAGAAGAATAACTTCTTTAATTAATTAATTTGATGAATAGGATCTTACAACATTGAACCAGCTTTTTTTTACTTTCTATATAACTTTTTGCTAAGAACAACCAGACTTTCTTGGAAATTTCTCGGACATATTCGGCCCTTTAGGGATATTGCCGTTCAAGGGATGTAGTCTTTCGGGGAAAATGGACGTTCAAACCCTAATTCTTCTCGGGAAGGGAAAGTTTTCCCAAAAAAACCGAGAAATTTCTGAGAATTTTCGGAGATTTTTAAAGGAAGAAATTTTCGAGAACACGTTTTTCGACGACAACTCGCTACTTGTCTGACTTTATAATGCAATCTACATACATACATAGAATCACGCCTTTATCCTTTACGGGGTAGACAGAGCCAAGAGTCGTGAGACTCGAAGGCCACGCTTAGCTAAATAGTGGGCTCGAAGATTCAGATATAGTGACAGGTTGCTAGCCCATCGCCTATGAGTGGAGGAATCCCCAGTTTAAAGCCCTTTCCCTCGATTGACTTTTACAATCTGCGCGGAAAGAGCAGCAGCAGGCACATTCTATGTTTTTTCTTCGCTCCCAGACCAGCATGGAAGCTAAACAAACACCTAATCTAACTTTCTAGCTAATGCAATCTGACACCTATTAATTTATTAGGTATTCACATTTATGTGGGGCTAAGTATAACCTTACAACATAATTCATTATCATAATTTATCATCCATTTATTTATAGTATAAACATAAAAACAATACATCCCAAAATAAACGTAAAACACCAGCGAAGATTGATGCGACCATAAAATAGTTTAGTTCCCCCCAGGCAAAGTTTCTTACAATATTGGCCCGAGAATAGGGAACTTTTTACTTTCCCAAGTACTATCACGGTCTATTATAGTCTATTATTCATATTTATGATGATAATAATATGTTTTCTCGCGTAAATTTAGACAAAGGTACTAGATTAGAAGAGATTGAGCCTTTGCCGACGGGCAAACATATCTACAATATATATATATATCCTAACTAATATCCTAACTAATATTATAAATGCGAAAGTGAGTTTGTTTGTTTGTTGGTTTGTTTGTTTGTTTGTATGTTTGTTTGTTACCTCTTCACGCTTCATCTACGGAACCAATCTTCCTGAAATTTCGCATACACATAGCTGGAAGTACGGAGAAGGACATAGAGTACCTTTCGTCCCGGGAAAAAGCACTGCTCCCGTGGGAAATTCACGCGGGCGAAGCCGCGGGCGAAAGCTAGTTATATTATAAATGCGAAAGTGAGTTTGTTTTTTTTGTTTTGTTTGTTACCTCTTCACGTTTCATCTACTGAATCAATCTTCTTGAAATTTCGCATACACATAGCTGGAAGTACGGAGAAGGACATAGGGTACCTTTCATCCCGGGAAAAGGCACGGTTCCCGTGGGAAATTCACGCGAGCAAAAGCTAGTTATATACTAGTGGTTCTGTGAGAACAGTAGACCTCGCGAGCCCTTACCGCCATGAAATAGCTGATATTTTACCGTGTCCCTGGCTTAGCAAAGGCATTTAAGAGTTTTGAAACCAACCTACCAATGCTGGACAGAAAGTAAAAAGTCTCATCTTTTACCCATTGTTCTTGTGGTTGGTCAAAATCAAAACCACAAAAAAATTTACTGAAACCTCCCTTTTTTTTGCCTCGAAGTAATATATATTTTTTAATTAAGGCGAGATGGTAGTCTAAATGTGTTAATGATTGTCATTTTTCATTACGAAATTTACCTACGTAGAGTTTAATTACGAACTTGAAATTAATACAGCATATAATACACAATATGTGAAAGAGTCTGAAACGTATACTTTTTTAAATATATATATATATTTGGTTAAAAAAAATCATAAAGTCCCCTCTATGAAAAATCTTTCAAGTCAGAATTCTTAAAATTTTCAGCGACAACATATATATTTTTTTTTATTTATAGCAAATATATCTATTGTAATAAAGTCTGAATCGAACACTTTTTTATCTTGTCTAATATTTCAAAAGATATTTAAGAAATACCATAAAAATTATAACCTCTTCAATCTCCTGAAAATAACAGCAAAATTGTGCTATGCAAAAAACAATCTTATTACTATGCATCCACGCTTGGCTCTCGCTTCGTTCTTGTGTGTCAGTCGGCCGCCGCCCGCGTACATGTGACGTCGTCTCCGGACGCTCTTTCTTCTGAATTAAACAATTTTTTTTTCGTACTTTTGTGAAAGAAAAATTGAGGGATCAGCATTTTTGTGCAGTGCTGTGAAAATGGGAAATAAGAAATCTATGAAAATAGCGAAAGAAATGACAAAAATAGAAAAATAAATCACCACGACGAAATGTTTGGGTGAGTTTGAGTATCATATTCCATTCCAATTTCAAAAATGGCGTTTATCTGGAAAGGCTATAGAATTTGTCTCACCCAGCTTGCTTGTAGCAGCTACGTAAGCGTAGAGTAATGGAAAGTACACAGAGTCTGCATGCATATAGCCTGAATAAAGTGCAACTTACATTTTCATATTGTTTATGTAAATCAATGTGTTGTATATTTTATTTTTCAGCTCAAAGAAGAGATGCCAAGATTTTGGTGGTGACAAATTGAATCATTATGATTCGTCAAGCGATAAAACGAAGGCTCGTGAATCTGTTGAGTAAGTACCTTTTTATTATTATTATTATAGAATTGCTTTCTCATACTTTTAAAAGTGGTGACTAGTTAAAAAGTATGATGTTTTAGATTGCAAAATTATTATATTACACAAAAAATTAAGATCAGAATCTCCATGTACACGATTTTAAGATAGTGATGCGGCGGAAGATGATGTGTGAGGTCCAATCTTGAATGAAAGCGACTTGTCCGAAAATAACTAGTTTATTGCGGATAGGTACAATTATACATAGGTAATACATAGAAAAGCACTCCGCGACGGTTCCGTGGCAAGTGAAGTTGGTGGGGAAACGATGCTTCATTAGTAGCGGAGACATCCGTTTGACTGTGTGCGTGCGTATGTGTGAAGACGAAGTCTGCTTGTGTAGAACCTCGCTTCTACATGCCGCCTCCCATTGAAGCAATCCTGCTTCAATCCTCAACTCGTCTATCTCGATCTGTTCCATCATCTTGATACATAGGTAGGGGACATATCCTTGAAAAGGAGCGCCGTAGTATGCCTGTTGACGTCCTGATGTCTGCCACTCTGGCTATCCCGTCAGTTCCTGGGTACAACTGGACAATACGTCCTAGAAGCCACTTCAAGGGCGGTTGATTCTCCTCCTTTATCAACACCAGATCTCCTATATTGAGGGAGCCTTGCGAAGTCTTCCATTTTCGTCTGATTTGGAGTTCCGTAATATATTCCGAATGCCACCTGGACCAGAACTGTTGACGCAGCCTTTCAATCCGTTGATAGCGATCGAGACGATGAGTTGGGACATCAGCGTAGTCTGGCTCTGGTGTTGACGTCAATTCTTTGCCGATAAGGAAATGGCCAGGAGTTAAAGGTAAAAGGTCATTTGGATTGGAGGAAAGAGGACAGAGCGGCCTAGAATTTAATATTGCCTCTATTTGCGTAAGTGTTGTATATAAATGTTCAAAAGTTAAATTGGAGTTGCCAACAACTCTTTTTAAATGTTTTTTGATGGATTTAACACCACTTTCGTGCAATCCACCAAAGTGAGGCGGATGGGGGGAGCAAAAATTTAATTGAATTCTGTGCAAGTTCACCAACAATCCTATCTTCACAGTTGGCAACAATTTGTTTCAATTCGTTGTTAGCGCCTACAAAATTCGAACCGTTATCGCTATAAATGTACGACGGTTTACCTCTTCGTGATATAAACCTCTTCAATGCCAACAGAAAATTTGCGGTGGTTAAGTTACCAACTAACTCGACATGAATGGCCTTCGTTGTGAAGCACACAAAAACACAAATGTAAGACTTTATAAGTCTACAGCCTCGCCCCTCTTTATTGGCAACCATTACGGGACCTGCGTAATCTATAGCTGTATATTGAAATGCGAAAGTTGTATTAAACCTATCTTTGGGCAAATTTCCCATAATAGGTGCCACCGTTTGACCACGAAAGCGGTTGCAAATGGTGCAGTTTCGATACACATACCGTGCTAAGTCGCGACCCCCTATTGTCCAAAAGGTTTGTCGCGTTGAATATAAAATATGCTGAGGGCCAGCGTGCATTAATACTTTGTGTTCGTTAGTAAATAATAAGTTTGTAAATATGTGTTTTTTATGTAATAAAATTGGATGTTTTTTGCTGTAATCATAATCTGAATTGAATAGACGACCACCTACTCGAATTAATTTTAATTCTTTATCAAAAAATGGATGAAGTGAAAGTAATGAATTTTTTTTATTTAAACATTTGTCTGATCTTAATAATTCCAATTCTTGTGGAAAGCTATCTTGTTGTGATAGACTAGCTAATTTATACATTGCAGCTTGTAACTCAGAAAATTGTAAAGGTCCTAAAAATTTTGTGTTTTTATTTCTTAAATTATTTAAAAACGTAGTGTATATGCCATGACACGCTGCATTCGTGAATAGGATGAAAATACATGAAATGGAAACTTAGAATCCGAATGATCTACTGTCATACAAGTAATCTCTTGTTTTAATTCAGGTAAATGACTCTTATTTGTAAAATTTGATTGAGGCCATGACGTAATATCATCTTTAAGAAAATGGGGACCCATCCACCACTGCTCACAGTTCAATAGTTCTCCCACCGGCATGTGTCGCGTCAAATGATCTGACGGATTTAAATTCGTTGGAACGTATCTCCAAGATTTCGCGTCTGTAGTGGACTGTATTTCTGCTATCCTGTTCCTAACAAATGTTTGTAATTTATGAGTAGGAGTGCCAATCCAGCCTAGAACAATGGATGAATCTGTCCAATAAAAGCATTGATCAAATTTTAATCGTAATGCCTTAATAATAATTTCACTAAGCCTGACTCCTAGCAACGCCCCACAGAGTTCCAAACGTGGAATCGTTTGTGGTTTGAGCGGTGCTACCTTATTTTTAGAACATAATAAGTGCACTTGTACATGTCCATGTTCATCCACGGATCGAATGTAAGCCGGAAGCATCTGTGAAAATGTGTAGTTGTAAGGAAATGTATGTCTTAGCTATTACTAATCTGGGTATTGTGAGTGTATTTAACTGTTGTAATGAATTTATGAATTGAAGCCATGAAGTTTGTGTAGCTTCGGGAGTTTGATTAACCATAATCTTTGTAATGTTAGTTTAGCGTACACAATAGCCGGGGATACTAATCCCAACGGATCAAATAATTGAGAAATAGTTGACAAAATATTTCTTTTTGTGATTTTGCCAGACATATTAAATTTGATATCATAGGTGATATTATCATTTTTGTGATCCCAGTTGATCCCTAAAGTCTTTGAATTAGTGTTAGGGCACAAATCGAAACGATCATCAGAAATAGTGCCACTTTGACTTATGTAATTGAGAACCTCTGCACTATTAGAGCACCATTTTCTAAGTGGAAAGCAACCAGATTTTAGTTGTTTGGTTACTTCGTTATAAATATAAACTGACTGATTGACATTGCTACTGCCGGTGATAAGATCATCGACATAGAAGTCCTTTGAAATTATTTCTTTTATGATTTGATCGTCACATTCAATGGCAAGCTGCTTCAAACACCGTGTCGCAAGATACGGCGCTGACGCTGTGCCATAGGTGACAGTGCAGAGTTCGTAAGCCTTCAATGGTTCGCTGGGATCGTCGCGCCAGAGGATTTGTTGCAACGAACGTTGCGATTCGCTGACTTCAATTTGACGATAACATTTTGTTATATCTGCGGTTAACACTATGTTATGTTGGCGAAATCGCAATAAAATAGAAAATAAATCGTCCTGTATTGTCGGTCCGACCATTTGTAATTCATTTAATGAATAGCCGGAGGACGACTTACAAGAACAATCAAAAACGACACGCAACTTTGTTGTCAGACTACATGAACGTTCTACGCCATGATGAGGAGCGAAGTAGCTAATCTGCTTACTACTATAATTTCTAGACTCCCTCATATGACCTAATCTTATATACTCGTGGATAAATTTTGTGTATTCATTTTTATATTCAGAATTTTTCTTAAATTTATTTTCTAGTTGTAAAAATCGTGCCTTTGCCAATGAGTACGAATCTCCTAAAGTACTCGGGGAAGATTTTAATGGTATAGTAACACAAAATCGGCCATCTGACAGGCGAGTTGTAGTGTCAATAAAATTTTGTTCGCATTGTGTCTCTTCTGGAGACCATTCTAAATTTTTTGTTGTAGTAATGTTATCTAATTCCCAGAATTTTTCTATTTTGTCATGTAATATTTGTGTTTCAGAAATATTACAGTTAATTGAATCATTATATTGTATTGAACCACCAATGATCCATCCTAATTTAGACCTTTGCAATGTTATGTTATGAGATTTCAATTTTATTTGTTGATTTTCGATCAAATCCCAAAATATACCATTCCCTATCAATATATTAATGTCTGACGGCTTATAAAAATCAGGATCCGCAAGTGTAATATGGCTAGGGAAATTGAGTTCCTGTTTATTGATAGGTGAACTTGGCCATGGGTTTGTGATTTGCGAGACAATCACACATGTTATTGTTATCTTAAAATTAGATTGTAATGAATAAAGTGTTACATCGCAACTCTTTTAGATATTGATAGACTTTTGCCTAAACTGTTTATGCTTGTGACCATATCGCGAGTAGGTAAACGCAGTTGTTTACAAAGTCCAGTAAGATGCGCACGCGCTGATATTTATCATTATCGTTGCGCAGGGTTAGCGAGCCAGGAGCGGACGCCTGCACTACCGCGGTAGATAGCATACCACGCGATGACGTCATCGCTGCACATGATACGGCTACTACCTCGTCGCAAGCGCTGTCGGCACGGGAGTTAACCGGACATATCAAACTGTTATGTTTTTTATTACAACGTTTACATGAACTTAACCGACATTTATTTGATGAATGTCCGTATTTTAAACAGTTTAGACACAAGTTTAAAGAATTTGCCTTTGCTTCTCTGTCTTTAGTAGATAAATTTAAAAATGATTTGCAATAATAAATGAAATGATCCGACTGACAAACGGGACATGAAAAATGTTTTGAATTATTTGTAGCAACTAAACTATGGTGTGAAGGTTGTTTAGAATATTTTTTGCCTTGTTCCATAATTTCTAGCAGTTCAGATCTATTTCTCACAAACTGTAATAAATCATTAAATTCAAATTTTTGTTTTTCGTGTTCTGATTTAAATTTCTCCCACTCGAATAATGTTTGTGAATCAAACTTACTGGAAAGCAAATGAATTAATAAAGTGTCCCATTTGTCCGTGGGCTCACCTAGTATCGTCAGAGATCTTATGTCTTTAACAAAGCTATCAATCAATTTCTTCAAATGATATGAAGTATCTTTTTGCATTGCGTACACATTGAATAATGATTTTACATGATTTGCGATAAGCATTTTTTTGTTGTTGAATCTGTCGCAAATTAATTTCCAGGCTACGTTGTAATTAGCTGCTGAAAATTCTAATGATTTAATGACAAGGAGGGCACTGCCTTCTAATGATGAACGCAGATAATGAAATTTATTTGTTGCACTTAAATCTGAATTATCGTGAATGAGTGACGTGTATGTATCTCGAAACTCCAACCAATTACTATAGGCACCGCTGAATTTTGGCAGTTGAATTACCGGTAATTTGACACTTGCTCTCGTGTGCTGCACAACGCTCCCCGCGTCCGAGTCCGTGCTCGCCCGGACCGGTGGTTGCTGACTGAGACCACTTGTCATACCTAACATCGACTGGGCTGTTGCTAATGCCTTATAGTATGCACTCTCAAAGGAATCCCGTTCATTTAATTGTTCTGTTTGATATGAAGAGATGCATTCTATATCACTCTGTATATCGTTATAGTTATCTAACAACGATTCGAATTTTGATGTGCGCAATTCAAGCTCTAACCGTAGTTCATTAGTTAAAACATCTGGCAAAGCTAAATAAAGTTAATCGACCCTTTAAATTGGCTCGCTTTTTAATTAAAAGCGGCTCATCCCTTTCGTCCATTTCGTCCGGCATTTTAAATAAATCTATATGATGTAATCGTAATTCTTAATATAAACTATAACTGCAATAACTAATCAAGTTAACTATTAACAAACGTGATCTTGCACTGAATGAACTTAATTACGCACAAATGACAAAATATTTTAACTGAATTGATGAATAGAATATTTTTAATGAATATAAAACACTGATTGTATGAAATAAGGATAGTGGATATGGAAATAAATGAATGTAGGGATATCGACTTATTTTCTGTAGAAGTCTAACCAGTTCGCCACTAGCTTACTTGTTGTTTATGATGTGAATGTTGATATGATTGATGATTCCTGAATGATGATGATATTTGGACCCGATCTTCCACACGCCACTGGTTGTTTTCCACGAATAGAACTATGCTTCTAGACCCAAGTAGACAGGGCGGCTTAGTCTTCGCAATCCGGCTCGAAGGACCAAGATGATGCGGCGGAAGATGATGTGTGAGGTCCAATCTTGAATGAAAGCGACTTGTCCGAAAATAACTAGTTTATTGCGGATAGGTACAATTATACATAGGTAATACATAGAAAAGCACTCCGCGACGGTTCCGTGGCAAGTGAAGTTGGTGGGGAAACGATGCTTCATTAGTAGCGGAGACATCCGTTTGACTGTGTGCGTGCGTATGTGTGAAGACGAAGTCTGCTTGTGTAGAACCTCGCTTCTACAGATAGTATATTTATTTCAGGCATTGCACCGTTAATCCTAAACTGACCGAGTTACAGACATTGGAACCAGCAGTTATAATAACATCAGAGGCTCGACACCTCAAAGGAAAATATAAGTAAACCGTAAACAGTTTTGCAATTTTTTTATTTTTAAAAAAGCTAGTTTATATATTTGTGTGTGTGTATTTTTTATGAAATATAGTATCTTTGCGTTGGTTCAGTATCCCTTAAAATAAGTATTTAGAACTTACTTTGGGACTAGAATCTGTGTGATTTGACAGTATATAATAATTTTTTAACTGTGTCATTAGGGCCATTCAAAGTATTTTTTCAACACACTTGCTCGTAAAGTGGGTCTTATTACATCGAATTTAGGCCCATAATGCCATATATTACGAAGGTATTACGAATATATTACGGAGGTGTTTGGAAATAAAAATTACTATACTGCGCTATACAAAAGATAGAAAACTAATGCGTGTTATGAATTCCACCAAGCATTTTTAATTTAGCCGCATAATACAAATAAGATCAAATAGGTTCTTCCAACTCTCTCATCCTAGCTACCCCCCCTCATAGAACTATCTTCTTTGCTAATTCTTTTACCGTTAAAGCTGTGCGACTCTGGAATGCGCTACCCGACTCCATCAGAAGGGCTCCTAGTAGAGATTCTTTTAAAGTGACTGTCTACAAACATATGCTGAATCATCGGCAAAACTGACCCTTGTTTGATTACTTCATCTTTATTTGTAATTTATGTAAGTATATTATATATATTTATAGGTACGGATATTCTTGTATTTATTTGTATTATATATGTATTATATGTTTATTAATTTATTTTATTTACGTAGCATCTTTATATGTATCTGTTTAATTTACCAATAATTAATTTGTATAATAAAATTTATTTACACCCACATGAACTCTCTGCTCAACCCTAAGGTTTGACTGTCAGACAATGCTTTTAGCATTAAGTCCACCTTTTGTACTGTACTTTTGTATGTGTGTACAATAAAGTTTAAATAAATAAATAAGATCAAATAGGGAAAATAACAACAGTTTTTAAATAAGCAAAGATAATGATTTTTATACAGCCAAGCACTGGCTCTTTGGCGATATACCATCCGCAGCGTGCACCGCGCGCTCCCTGCGCACGGCGCGGGGCGGCGGGCGGCGGCACGCGAATAAAAAACAAGACTATATTTATTATGTTGTGTTTGTTAGGTATATTTTCCGATTTTTGCCGTGTTAGCATATTAAATATTTAATAAAATGTCGACTAGTACGGAAGAATATGTAAATTTAACTCCACCTGAAATCATTAACGAGGCGCGTAATGCAAGTAATAGTTTATTGTCTTCAAAATCAAACGTAAGTATTTGGCGGCATACGAATGTTTTATAAAGTAGAGGAAAGACAAAAGGGCGCAATCGTTTTCCGATAATTAGATGTTAGGACCACATTATTTTTTTTTACTTACAAGTGTGTTGAAAAACGTCGTACGATACACGTGTGCATTTGGTCATTACGCACACTCGGCTTTATTAGCGCGCTCGCCTTTGGCTCGCGCGCCAATATCGCCTCTAGTGCGTAATGACCAACTTTGCACACTTGTTTCGTAATGTACTATTATGTTATTTTTATGAATATTGTTATCATAAATGTTGATTATTAAATTTTGAAAAATTTTTTTTTTTCAAAAATTGATCTCGTTTTTTTCTATTTACTTACTTTTACTTGTTAGGGAGTCACAATTCACCAATATGATATTTATATAGTCCTGGCAGCTGAAAGCTAAAGCACTGAAATATTTACCATTCTACGCTCTTACTGTTTTGCTCTTCAAAAATTGTACGCTTAAAAGAGCAAAATAGTAAATTTGCTCTTTTACCATTTTGCGACCGGTAATCATTTTGCGCTTTTAACATTATGCGCCTAAACGCCCCCCAGCTATAGTGTAGCAATGGCTTATATGTATAGGCACTGTCTAGTCTAGCCTAGCACAGTCTAGCCATAAAAATTGTTGTGTATATTTTATAAAAAATAAAAATAAATGAACCATCTCAAACGAATTGTTTTTTTAACCCTTACGATATCGCCGAATAGCGGCTAAAAAACGCAAATGGTCTCTTTCGCAAAATGTCGCATTAGGGACTTTAGATTTTTATAAGAACAACATAATTTTTTTAAGTAACTTATTTACATACAGTAAACAAAAACCCTAAATGTGATAATGTTGGTTGGTACTTAAATTTACTTCATATATATATTTTGCATAAGTGACATTCCACAAAATATGATTTTTACGGGGGAAATTTTGTGTAAGAGACCTTGGAGACCGTTTGCGACTTAGCCCAATAGGCACTTTATGAAATCCAATACAATATGTACTTTATGAAAATTCATAGCATAAAATGCAGGGAAATAAAAATAAACACTTTCTGAGTTTTTAGTTTTATCTAAATAAAACTAAAAACTCTGAAAGTGTTTATTTTTATTTAGATTATTATGTCTTGATTTATAGTCGTGACATGTTTGTAAACTACAGGTGAAATAAATAAATAATATTATTATTTAAATATTTATCTGAATTTAATTACCCAATTAATTTGATATTAGCTATCTGGGGCTGCCCATAAGCAAGCACATTCCTTACGACCGTCGCGTTCCGCTGCTCACCACGCCTCGCACCGCTACCGAGTGTGGCAAACGTTGACGTCAGCGCACACTAGGTGGCGCTAAAATCGTGGTTTAGCTGACATGTTTGTGTTATTTTTTCAATTTCCATTTTTTTTCTTACTAGCGCTCCGCCCTGTCTTCGCTCGAGAGGTACATACATAAATTGTAGCTTATGTCCTATTGGTAATATATTTTAAAAAATTAGTTCGGATGGGATTTTAAAAATTTATTAGTTGTGTATGGCAAAATAGATATTATTTTCACCCATTGCACCCCAAATGCAAGTATACTGGAGCCATCAACGATCTCATCTCTGCGTTATGCATACGCTGTACCGGTGTGCCGGTGCAGGTGTACGCGTGGACTATTCTAATTGGTTAATGAGTTCCGCGGGATCCGCCCACTATGTCTATGTGTGTCTAAGGTGTCTTTGGTTGTGTGCTCGTTAATCGTTTTGAAGTTGAGCTAGGACCTGGTCTTAACCTATATTGTCCCACTGCTGGACAAAGGTCTCCCCCACTTGCTTCCACCTATCCCTTTCCATAGCAACGCTCGATCAATCCGGCTGGAAAGCGTCAAGGTCGTCGCGCCATCTTTTCCTTGGCCTTCCTCTCTACGACGACCACCTTCAGGAACCCAGGGTGTGATGCGTAGTGCCCATTTATCAGGATGCATCCTGCTAACGTGGCCCGTATAAAAAATAATAATTTATATAGACGGTCAAATCACACAGATTGAGTTAGCCCAACGTAAGTTCGAGACTTGCGTTACGGGATGCTCAACTCAACGATACTATATTTATTTATAACAAATACTTAAACATCCAAGACCCAGGTCAATCTGAAAAACAAATTTCCATCTTGACCCGACCGGGGATCGAACCCGGGACCTTTGATGTGGCCGTCCGGCGTGATGATCGTTAGGCCACGGAAGTCGTCAGGAATGCATGGTACCTATGGTATAATGTAATTTGCGCAACAAAATTAACGGTGAAAGTTCAATTTAAAATCGAATTTCTTTCAGATTTGTAGGTATATAGGTATATATTACTACCTATATATTACTTTTTTATAATAGGATTCTAATCATACAATGAAGTTTTTTGGTATCAGATTTATTTCAAGTGTTCAAGATAATTCCACCAAGCAAAGCAATCCACGATACAATATTAACAAAATAAATACACACAATTCAAAGCCAAACAAGACAAAAAAGCCATATGATTTGTAGTAAAAATAATGTTTATTTAGGTAGAATTTTTAATAGTACTATTTTTACATGACAGACAGATATAGCTATCAAAAAATAATAGATAATAATTTGATCATGTCCAGCCAGGACGATTATATTTTATTTTCAACACGCCCCTCTTAATCGGAAATGGCGACCTTTTTTAATCGAGCTGACTGTACTTACAACATTCAGTAATTTACCAGACTGACTGTACTTAGACAAATGTCATACACAATAAAATAAACATAAAAAGTATGTTATAGGTACAGGTACAATAATAAGGTTAAGTTTCTGAAATTAAACCTATACCCAATACGCAACGTAAATGCTTGTACCGAGGTAAACCTTTTGTCAAAACATCAGCTACCATCTCATCTGTCCTCAAATAAGACAATTCGATTTTCTTCTGTTCGATCAGCTCGCGGATGAAATGATAACGGACATCGATATGTTTCGTCCTACTGTGATGGACCGGATTCAAAGCCAACTTTTGAGCGCTTTGATTGTCGTTGTAAATGGTAACCGGGCTTAACTTACCAGTGATTTCACTTAGTAAGCGTTGCAAATATACAGCTTCTTTCGATGCAGAAGACAAAGCCATATATTCCGCCTCCGTAGAAGATAAGGCGACGGTCGGCTGTTTCTTACATTCCCATGAAACTGGAGCATTTGAGTATTTAAATACATACCCAGTATACGACCTTCTGTCCGGACCGTTACCCCAATCAGCATCCGCATAACCACATAAAGGATCACTAGTTTTCTTGAAAACAAGACTGTATTCTAAAGTACCTTTTAAATATTGTAAGACGCGCTTCCCTGCTGTCCAATGTACTTTCGTAGGTTTCTTGTTAAACTGACTCAAGTAACTTACCGGAAAAGCAATATCGGGTCTCGTTCTTACAGCGATGTACATAAGGCAACCAATTAAATTTTGATAAGGAACGTTCACTGTTCCCTCCTGATCCTGCTGAGTGTGTAAGTCAACACCATGATCAATAGGCGTTGCCACACTTTTGCAATCCTCCATGTTAAAACGTTTCAAGGTTTCCAAAATATAACGCTTTTGGTTAACCTTAATTTCATTTTTATTTTCGTTTCTACTGACATGTAAACCTAAGCAGTAATTGAGTTCACCCAAATCTTTGATTCCAAAGAACTTTTTAAGACCATCTTTTAAGTGGGTAAGCTCAAAGTTATCTTTATAAAATAAAACCAAATCATCTACATACACTGCTAGTATAACATGTTTTCTGACATATACACAAGGTTCAGTTTTTAACCTTTTGTATCCTAAATCTAGAAGAACTTGGTGTAACTTTTTATTCCAAGCTCTAGCGGCTTGTTTTAAACCGTATAACGATTTATTTAAAGAACAAACTTTAGACTCCTGACCTTTCGCAACAAATCCTTCAGGCTGTACCATGAATACTTTTTCTTCTAAATCACCATGAAGAAATGCGGTGTCAATATCTAAATGATGCATTTTTAAATCGTTTTTTGCTGCTAAAGCGATTAGAGTCCTGAGAGACGAATTTCGGACAACAGGAGAAAAAGTCTCCTCGTAATCTATACCATAGCTTTGACGAAAACCTTTGGCCACTAAACGTGCTTTGTATCTACTTATCCTACCTTCAGAGTCACGTTTAAGCTTATAGACCCATTTGCATGGTATGATTTTTTGTCCTGTATTTTCAACTAACGTCCAGGTTCCATTATCCAAAAGTGACTTGTACTCTGCTTGCATGGCTCCTATCCATTTCTCCTTATCGGGCCTATTAATAGCTTCCGCATAGGAGGCGGGCTCATCGCTCAGCTCGTTTGAACAAATAGTATTGCAATAATTTACCGTACAATAGTTTACCTGTTTTCATTCCCTTAAGTTGTACCTCCTCTCAGGTACCGCATTTGACGTGGAAGCTACTTCTTCCACAGCTACTATAGGTTCAACAGTATCAACAGTACCTGTGTGTTCCATAGATCTACAATCACTCCTAGCAGTCAACTGAAGATCAGGAACTTGAGGATCAGGATCACAGTACGCAGGGCCAGGGAGGTCACATACTACAGGCACGTCCACAGAACATATAAAAGAGGTTAGAATGGCTATAATGCACCGTTTCTATGAGAACCAGTGTCGCCTAATCCGCCCCACCTTTCACCGTTACCACACATTTGCCATAATGAGTACGAAGCTTCGCACACTCTTGCAATTTCCAATCTAGCCAATCATAGCGCCACGTCATCACGTAATTTCAAACTGAACCAATCATACGCAAGCACACAATCGATGTACAATTAGTGTGATTGTGTTTGTAAACTACGCTAGTGCTTGACTAAACTTTAAATGACTTAATTATCGATATTGAATTTTGTTATTAAACATTAACATAATTCAAACAACAATACTGTTACATACAAAAGTGATATAGTAAAATGGAAAATAAAACAAATTACATTTCTTACAATATTATATTTATTGACCTTGGAACAAGATATATTTTTTAAGAAGTTGTCGCTTGGTTTGTTTTTCTAAAGAATTTTTTAGTAAAAAGTGTAAGCGAATGTTTAAATATTTCTCAATAACGACTTTAGTTAGATCCGTTACATGGTTCGATGTTGGGAATTCACCAAATTGATGAAATGATATATCATCAAACAATGTACTGCCAATAAAATGCCGTAATATTTTCGCGACTAAAATATTTTTTTTTAAATCTTTCAATCTATTCGTGTACTGACGTATAACAGTTTCAAAAGATAACTGGTTTTTAAAATTCAGTTGCAAGATTCCACCCGGACAAACATACATACATACATATATTGCAAGTTAAATAAAAGCTTGTTATAATAATAATTATTCGCATTACTTAATTTAGTCTTTCCACATTAACATTAATTTATAACACTTATAAATATATGACTTTGAAAGACGATATCGATAAATATCGTCTCTCACTACGCCTAGCACTAGAGCTAATGCCACGTTGTTGCCGCGCACTCCACTACGCGGTACGTTTGACGTTGCAAAAATAACGAACGCATGCAGACAGCAATATATATTTTTTGGAGAAAAAAAAATATTTTAATGACCTTTGAAAGATTTTGACTAAAATATCGTATTTACTAGAGGTATTTTTACTTACCGATGATAAGAAACGCATCCTTTGTTTATATTAAGCTCTTGGCTTCTCGCTCGACAAGTAATTACCGCACATGAAGGCAATTTCGTACAATTTTGTAGCAGCGCTTCGCAATACTTACTCCGCTAGAGTTCGCGAGCGACTAAACGGCGCGGTCACGTGTTTTTGTAAAGATACGAGCGGTCGCTCGTATGCTTGGCGCGCCGGCCCCGCCCACAACTCCTTTCTAACCTCTTTTATATGTTCTGTGGGCACGTCACATACCACACTCTCCCCCATGACCGGATCTGCCCGATCAACCATCTGTAAATTATCAGATGTGAGAATGATATTTTGATTATGTAGTTCAGTAGTGACATCCGTGTTCGAAAAACAATTTTCGAGAAACACAACATCCCGCCCTTTGATTGTTTTTCTAATATACTTAGGATCCCTAAAACGGTAAGCATTATTATCTGCAGTGTACCCTATGTCGTGTATAAAAAATAAAAAAAATAAAAAGTGTATATGTTGGTCGGTGCGCAGGGGTCTCCAACTATTTGAAGCGAAGACGGGCAATATCCCTGCGCAGTGCGATTATACACGAACACTTACTTTAGAGAGAGCCGGATGTAATGCTCAGGATAGAGCCTCGTACTTTTGAAGTACAAGGACCTCTTGTCTATTAAGCCTTAAGTCCTGGGAGTCATGGGCAGGGTGATATCATTAATACAATATGGTTGGGATAGAATATAGCATTTTATTCCATAGACACAATAGCCGCTGAAGGCGGCACAGTTATACTAATACCAAAATCTGTTAAGTCTTTGCCGCAATAGAAAATTATAATTAACATAAACCAAATATAGGGTACCTGGCCAGGTCCGCACACAAACATCTGCGCGCACTTAGAACGTTGTCCCGTTCACCATTATGATCCGTTGGGTTCGAGCACTGGTGCTGGTCGCGTCATCAAAGCGGCGCGGCGCTCCTGCGACGCTCCGTTGTATGCGAGATAGTAGACGCTGGCTGGACCTTCTGAGGTTTGCGCTGAGCCACTACAGGGACATCGGATCGGAGGCGGCGATGCGGCCTTTGGAAATAAGGTTAGGATCCGTGTGTTGCGCCTTGGGGTCGCCGACGACGGGGCCTGCGCCGTGGCATGCGGTCCACGGTCCGGGGAAACCGCACCCTCTGGCGATGGGAGGACACTCCAGGAAGCGTCAATTCATATGGCCGGGCGGGCACGTGGATCTCAACAGCTCATGTTCCCGACAACTTCGTGGCGGCGAATATCCCCTGTGTCCTTGCGCGTATCGCGGATTTTAAAGCTAAAGGTTAAACTATAGTCCCATGACGGGGAGCCGAGGGCGGCGAAAGTGAAAAAAAAACCCCAAAAAATTAATAATTGCTCAAGCCATGTTACGTGTCGTGGCGGCCCCCCAGGAAGAGAGAGATCCCTCTCCACTCGATTTGACATTCCATCTTGTCGCGCTCCGTTTCGCTTAATTCGAACGCACGTCAAACCAACTTTTAATATTCTTTAAAAGAACTAATGTTTAAATAAGGTATTTATTCGTTGAATATTATAATAATCTAAGTCGACGATATTAAAGGAGAATAATTAAAATTCTACAACAATCCTACCATGATTTCTTATTTTTTTATGATAAGAAAGGTTTGTTAGGACCCAAGACGGAACGTGTGTCACTAGCTGTCAATGTCAGACGTCCAACTCTGTAGATCTCAGTTGACAGTCTAATCTAATCATGGAATGTTTTGTTATGAATGTTTAGTTTTCAATATAATTCCGTAAGTACACAAAATCGCGTCGAGTTATTGCTACCAATGGTTTCGGCGTGACTCAAAGAACGTTTTGATGTGCGGGTCTCCCTGTTTTCTTAATAAGTATTGTAAAAACAACATATGAAATTTGTGTACCGGTGTGTCACTTTCCCATTCAATTTGTCTGGAGACTAATGGATTTGAATGCCTGCTATTGTGGTGAGTCGAGAGCCTATCATGCAGGTAATACGCCACAGGAATAGTATCCCAATATATCAACTATTTCACCTAAAATATGACATGCAAAGTTGACCAGTTAGGAGTTCAAAATAATTCTGTAGTTATCACTACAATACCCCCCTTTTCGGCAAAGAGGTTAAGTCGTACTTAGCCGAAACAGCCGGGGTAACCGGAGAAAACATTTACCTATCCTACGGCAATATATTTCTAAATATAAAACTATCAGCTATATATGAAACTAACTCATGCTATTTCATATATTAAACTAAAATGTATGTTCTAGAGTTCTAAAACTAACTCGATTTATGTTGAGTGTCAGGAATACAGCGTCTGGCCAGACCGCTGCAATTCCCCTGCATTAAAAAATCATAGGTACTTGGATTTCTAATGAGATAATCGCAAGTAGCATACTAATAATAATGAATTATCTAAAGTAATATAGTTCTTACTTATGTATAATAAGAAAAACTATTTGAAATTTAATTAAGTATAGTAATCTAGCATTCCTACATAATTTACTAGTTAGTAATTAAATTGTAAACCTAATAAAGTCTTTAAACTAATGGAGAGATCTCACATAAATTGACATTTAAAATGTATAGCCGTTGGGCTGACATTGTATAAGGAAAAAAACTTATTTTCCTTTTTTTCTCAAAAATTAAGGAGTATTAATCCATATCCTTATGTTTACTCTGGCGCCTAGAGTGTGTAGTTACAAAAGAAATTGGTTTTCATGAAAACGCTTGACAAAAAAAAATTCACATGTGAGTCATGTCATATGTGAAAAATGAGGCCTCTAATTGGTTATACCAATCCAAAATAACAAAGTTCAAGATAAAAAAGTTGCTAGCTAGGGGACACACCTTGTGAGACTTTTATTATGTCCTTGACATGATATTTTCCAACTTTACCGGTTTCTATCTCCTGAAGGTCGTAAACAACATCCGAATGCTTCCTGACAACTTTACATTTCACAAAGCGCGGTGCTAGTTTAGCGGAGAAAAAGTGAGCTGCGTTTGACTGTACAAAGTTACGCCTCCATACGATATCACCTACGCTTAACCGAAGTTGTTTACGGCGTAGGTTGTATCGTCCCGCGTTTTGTTTGTACGCTTTGGTCAATGCATCGGTAACTTTTTGGAAGATGTCTGCCATCTCATTGAGAGCCGTGGCTTTTTCGGAACGACTGGACATTTGAAGGTCATCTAACGAATTTGGAATGCCGCCTCTTACTGAATGCAACATGCCATCCGTCATCATCTCCCAACCTTTAGCCAATAAAAATGGTGTGTGCCCAGTGGCAACATTGATAGTGCTATTCAAAGATAGCTGGATTTGAGGTAGGTACTTAGACCAGTTTCTTTGATCTTCTCCTACTAAAATAGCTAGGCAGGTTTCTATAGTTTGGTTAAAGCGTTCCACAGTGTTGGACTGAGGCGCGTAGTACGCATTGTAAAATATTTTTGGTATCGAATGGCTCGCACAAAAATCTTTAAATTGTTTGCTCTGAAATACAGTTGCATTGTCGCAAATTATAACACAAGGAATTCCCTCTTTATATAGGATTTCCTGTTCAATAAATGATGTTATTGTTTTGGCTGTAGCGGTTCTAAGTGGGTGAATCCAACAATATTTAGTAAATATATCAACTATGGACAGTATGTAGATGTGACCAGAATAAGATTTTACTAATGGACCAATTAGGTCAATGGACAAAGTATGCATCGGTTTGTTGACACATTTCTGGTTTGTCATGTGTCCATGTGGAGGTTGGTTGGAGTGTTTATAGGCTTTACACTTCTCACACGTGGCCACATAATTCTTCACATCTTCATACATGCCTTTCCAATAATAATTTTCTTTAATTTTAGACAAAGTTTTAAATGTACCAGGATGGACTGCATGTTTTTTATGATTCTCTTTGATGCATTCCTGTACTAATTCTCTAGGTAATACAATTTTCCAATCGTTATCCGATTGTAGATTTGAATTTGGTTTGGAATATCTGAATAACACTTTATCTTTAATTTGATAATTTCTATGATACATGGGGTTTAACTGAACGTTTCTAAATAACGTATTATACCAATCATCTTTAGAGTTGCAACCGCCATCAAATATAACTGCCTCAATACGGGACAGTACGTCTGGTACTACGTGCATAGAACCTTTTTTATGCCTTATTTCAAAATCAAAACAAGATAATTGCATTGCCCATCGTGCTAATCGACCTGATGGGTTGGTTAGTGTCTTGAGCCATTTCAAAGACATATGATCTGTCACTACTATAAAACGACTCCCTTCTATATAAGGTCTAAAATGGTTTATTGAATCCACTAGGGCGAGTAATTCGCGTTCGGTTGTGCTGTAATTTCGTTCTGTTTTCGAAAGCAACCTGGAATAAAAAGCTATGGGGTGTTCTATACCATCGATTTCCTGGACAAGCACGCTACCAATACCGACGCTTGATGCGTCTGAATGAATTTGAAACGGTTTGGAAAAATCGGGGCAAGCGAGCACGGGAGCCTGAGTCAGAGCTTCTTTGAGCGCTAGGAAAGACCTTTCTGCTTCTTCTGACCAGTCTACCGTATCTCTGCCTTTTTTCTTGCCTATCAGAACCGTCATTGGTCTCATTTTTCACATATGACATGACTCACATGTGAATTTTTTTTTGTCAAGCGTTCTCATGAAAACCAATTTCTTTTGTAACTACACACTCTAGGCGCCAGAGTAAACATAAGGATAAGGATTAATACTCCTTAATTTTTGAGAAAAAAAGGAAAATAAGTTTTTTTCCTTATACAATGTCAGCCCAACGGCTATACATTTTAAATGTCAATTTATGTGAGAGCTCTCCATTAGTTTAAAGACTTTATTAGGTTTACAATTTAATTACTAACTAGTAAATTATGTAGGAATGCTAGATTACATATTTTAATTAAATCTCAAATAGTTTTTCTTATTATACATAAGTAAGAACTATATTACTTTAGATAATTCTTTATTATTAACTACTACTACTTGCGATTATCTCATTAGAAATCCAAGTATGATTTTTTAATGCAGGGGAATTGCAGCGGTCTGGCCAGACGCTGTATTCCTGACACTCAACATAAATTGAGTTAGTTTTAGAACTCTAGAACATACATTTTAGTTTAATATATGAAATAGCATGAGTTAGTTTCATATATAGCTGATAGTTTTATATTCAGAAATATATTGCCGTAGGATAGGTTAATGTTTTCTCCGGTTACCCCGGCTGTTTCGGCTAAGTACGACTTAACCTCTTTGCCGAAAAGGGGGGTATTGTAGTGATAACTACAGAATTATTTTGAACTTCTAACTGGTCAACTTTGCATGTCATATTTTAGGTGAAATAGTTGATATATTGGGATATTATTCCTATGGCGTATTACCTGCATGATAGGCTCTCGACTCACCACAATAGCAGGCATTCAAATCCATTAGTTTCCAGACAAATTGAATGGGAAAGTGACACACCGGTACACAAACTTCATATGTTGTTTTTACAATACTTATTAAGAAAACAGGGAGACCCGCACATCAAAACGTTCTTTGAGTCACGCCGAAACCATTGGTAGCAATAACTCGACGCGATTTTGTGTACTTACGGAATTATATCGAAAACTAAACATTCATAACAAAACATTCCATGATTAAATTAGATTGTCAACAAGGTCTGCAGAGTTGGACGTCTGACATTGACAGCTGGTGACACACGTTCCGTCTTGGGTCCTAACAAACCTTTCTTATCATAAACAAATAAGAAGTCATGGTAGGATTGTTGTAAAATTTTAATTATTCTCCTTTAATATCGTCGACTTAGATTATTATAATATTCAACGAATAAATACCTTATTTAAACATTAGTTCTTTTAAAGAATATTTAAAAGTTGGTTTGATGTGCGTTCGAATTAAGCGAAACGGAGCGCGACAAAATGGAATGTCAAATCGAGTCGAGTCGATTCGCTCTTCCTGGATAGGCGCCACGACTAACATGGCTTGAGCAAAATCATTAAATTTTTGGGGTTTTTTCACTTTCGCCGCCCTCGGCTTCCCGTCATGGGACTATAGTTTAACCTTTAGCTTTAAAATCCGCGATACGCGCAAGGACACAGGGGATATTCGCCGCCACGAAGTTGTCGGGAACATGAGCTGTTGAAATCCACGTGCCCGCCCGGCCATATGAATTGACGCTTCCTGGAGTGTCCCCCCATCGCCAGAGGGTGCCGCCATATTGGTTCTTGACAGTTGTTGTGTAGCTCTTACCGTTTTCATAAAAAATGAGAAAAACCACGATTTGGGACATAAAAGGGAGGGAAAGGGGGGGAAACATTCATTTCTCGAAGTGTTTCTATATCAATATTAAAGTACATATATGAAAGCTACATTCATGCCAAGTTTTGTGCTTTCTTCCGGATGGGACCATAAAATCGATTTTTGTTAGGACAAGGAGCCGTACTACTAGAAGTAGCTAAATGTTTTTTTTTTATCTTTATTTGAAAAAAAAAGTAAAAGAATAGACGAACTTCATGCCAAAAGCATTATCTAACAGCTTTGATCTAACAGTCTACCTTTTGGTCATACAGAGACAGAGAATGCCTATGAGGGTGCAAAAATATAATGCACATAAACTATTATTACATACATAGGTACACTAAATCATATTAATAATAATACAGTAATATGTGATACAGTATGTAGAATACAATGAAATGACCATTTTATTTTTTTAAGAAAATTAGTAAGTATCGTTGAAAAATAAACATATTTTTAAAACAGAGAGTAGATATTAGAAATATCTATTTTAGTTTAAGAGGAAGATGTCCATGGCTGGGTTTGTTTAGTACCGTACTTGCGGGTTACTTTGTCCCTGGGGGGCAACTATGGCCCAAATTAAAAATTTGTTTTAAATTACCGCCACGTCGCTGCTTCGTGACCGGCCGCAATAGTTTCAATAAAAACTAATAGATGGCAGTATTATCTACGTTATCCGGCACTGTTTTATCGATTTCGCAAATAATTTTGTTGTCAGTGTCACTCGGAAGTTTTCGATACATTACGGCTAGTAAATTACCTTTGCAAACTTTCATAAGTAACTTCGATTTTCGCAACGTTTATATATATATATCTATATTTGTTGATATTATACATGTCTTTAGGAGTATGTTGATGTAAAATTTAAAAGGTTTTATTCAAATTTAGTTAATTAAATTTAAAAAAAGATTTATAGGTATACTTTGTCCATATTTTCGGGTAAATTTAACCCATAGCTCAAAGTAAATCACCGATGTTAAATTAAGTATTAAATTAAATAAATTGAATACCTATGGCTTTATATTTTTTAATGATTATGTTCTCGTGATATAGAATACATAAACTTCCCAGTTTATATTGTTTCTATATCTCAAAAAACAGTTATTGTAGGTATCCTGCTTGAAAAAAGGCGCTTGCCAGTGATCAAAGATGTAGCTTTACAGCTGGTAAAAGGTAGTTTGTAAGATTGGAATCCCTAAGTTTATGAAGAAAGGCGGTTTTTCTATCCCAGAATTGAACGGATATACTATCATGAAATACCTATTAATAAAAACGTTGATTCTCAATTAAAACTTATATAAAGTTAATTTAATTGCCAAATAAGAGATTAATATTGTTTTGATAGAAGTTCTGTAACGTTTTAGATAGATGTACGTTAAGAAATACAGATTTTACATTATATTTGTTACCACTTTGTTCGACCTCTTATGTTTTAAAGAAAAAAAGCGACTTTTTAAATATTTTCATTAAATTTTTCACATAAAAACCTTCTTCTATATTGTAGCTAGCCTACCATTGCGACAAAATTGGCTCAACATAGCTTAAAATATGAATTTATCGAGGAATTAATCTGACAGCCTAAGTAACCCTCCTCGAAGGACAACATTGGCCCAAATAAAAAAAAAATAAAAAAGCGGTTATATACAATTGTATTTCTTTTCGGACATTAGAACTTGTTAACTAAACCTCTTGAGGTTGTTTAAAAATATTGTAACTCTTGAATGGTTATCACAGAGGAAATTATACTTTGATTAGCAAAACGAATGCTTAAATTTGGACCAAGTAACCCGCAATTACGGTATTTTCTTTGGTTGGGTATTTTAAAAAAAAGTTAATGAAATGAAAAAAGTTGCTAGAAAAAGTACCCAAAAAATTTAGCTACAAGTTTGATGAAATTGTTGCTGACCAATATCAAAAAATTGCTAGATCTAGCTATAAAGTTGCTAAGTTGGCAACACTGCCGAGCGGTCTGTATCGGTCGACCGACAGTAGCGCGGAACGAAACAGCCCTCTCCTCTCCGCTCCTGCGCACCAGCCGGCCCTCACCCAGCGTACGAACTGGATCTTATAAATTACCATCTTTACGAATATAAAATCAGCCGGATTAACAAATGTTGGCATTTCAAGAGCAATCCCATACTAATTCAATATATCATTGAATATAAAAAGGAGTCATCAAAGTACAAAGTTCTGATTAAAGCGCGGAGCTAGAATGTGCCTACGAATTAAAAAAAAGCGTTCGTTACGGATCTAATAATGTTCCGAAATTTTGGTAAATATATGTCAGTGAATATATATCGGAGCCAATAAATTTCAAGTTTTAAAAAATCTTGGAGTCACAAAGTGATTTTGAGTTTGAGAAAATTGACCGTTACGGAGCAAATTTTTTTCGAAATTCGAGCAAAATTTTTTATGGAGTAGAAAGGTATATTAACGAATATATCGGTCCGTCACAATCCATAGATGAGATATATTCGATTCCGAGCGAGATAGCAACAAGAGGAGCCAAGTTATTGCGGGTTAAAGGTGGAGTCGACAATGTTCTCAGCGCACTGCTGGATCAACAAAGGGCCCAAAGTAGTGTTTATATATATATATATATATATATATATATATATATATATATATATATATATATATATACATCCTGCTACTTATTGTGCGTCCACTATGGCGAATTTTGCATATAATGTGGCGTCCACCTGCTTTCAACGTCCGGTATACGGACGTCGGATCGGAGGAAGTATCCAATGGTCGCGACATGGCATGCTGATATCAGAAAAGTTAAAAATGAGAAAAAAAAATTGGACGTCAATTCAGTTTCAATCTAGCTTTTCTGAATATAACTTTAGTTCCGCTAATTATCGTCACAAAAACTAGTGGCGCTACCGTCATCATTCTATACTTTCATTATAACCGTATGTGACGTCCAACAAAAATGCGACGTTGCGACTTCGAATTATTACACTTAAAGCTCCTGGATAAAGCACCTGAGCCAAGGTGTGTTTAGAAATTCAACTATATAACTCCACCAATAATTTTCAGAAAAAGAAGTAAACTCAAAGCACCTAGATACCTACCCATACGGAGTAGACAGAGCCAAGAGTCGACAAACGAACTACCTATATCTATCGAAAATGATCTATAACCGAAGATTATCTAATACTTATTATAGTTTACACTAACATTAAAGATAAATTCACGAAGAATGAAGTTGCGGATGATAGGTATATAGCACAGAATCTTTCGGATATGTAGACATAGAAAAAAATAACAGTCTCACTCAAGTAAAGTTTATTCCTCTAATAGGTATGACAAAATAGTTTTTTTTTTTACTTTACGGAGAAATGCATGGAAGCCAGGCGCCTCCAAAACATGATTTCCATGCATCTTTAAAAAAATCTATTAAATAATTTCATTACCTTAACCTATATTTACATGTTTATACAGGTGTTAACAGAACATTATAATTGAAACAAACAAAACCATATCGCGTTTTAAATTAGATCCGAGGGTAGACATTAGAATCTTAGATTTTTTTATTTATTATTGGTGAATGAAAGCTTGTAAGATCAATCAAACAACACAGAAAAAAAACATTCAACACAAAAAAGAAAACACAGAAAAGGAAAAAAAAATTACATTAACCTGATGCCTATGCGGCTTATTGGAGGGACTCCAACAAACCACACAAGCACAAGGAGGCCTCAGAACTTGGTTTACACAAAACACTTTGAATTGCCCCCACATCCAGCCTATTAATTTTAAACCCATCCAGAAATGCCTGTCTTGCAATTTGGTTCCGCTCACATTCCACCAATAGATGATAAATATCCTCTATGTGTCCACATGTTTCACAATTGGGCGAGTCAGCTTTTTTCATTAAGTATGCAAATTTTCTTGATGGAATATGACCGGACCTTACTCTTAATATCAGTTGTATCATTCTTCTAGGTAACCTACTATTTATGAACCACGGGATACGAGGAGGCTCACTTTGGATCGTTTTATACCATATGCCTTTCATCTTCGACCGCTCATTAAAGTATTCTTTCCACCTCATCTAGCATACCAATTTAAATCCACCTAAGGCTTCCGAGTAGCACGGGGCAATATGGTATTCTGTTCCATTCAAATGAGCAGCATTTGCTAATTTATCAGCCTCCTCGTTACCCCGTATTCCTATATGCGAAGGGACCCATTGCAACTTTACTTTAACATTGCATGACTCAAATTCTAGTATCTGTGCGAGTACACAGAAGGCAGTCGAAACACCTCTGTATCCAGAGGCACATCGAGCCAAGTTTTGTATCGCACTTTTACTGTCAGAGCAAATAAAAATTTTGTCCCAGTCATAGCTTTCAGCATATGTGAGTTAGAAATTGCTATTAGTTCCAGCGTCATAATACAAACATTATTTTTAACATTTGAACTTCCACTGTTCCCTAAAGATGGATCATAATATGCTGCTCCTTGTTTCTCTTTATTCATTAATCCATCGGTAAAGATCACATGCCATTCATTATATTTTGTCTGAAGTTTATCAATGACTCCACACTTTAAATCATCACCTGAATAACAGTGTTTGGAACGTTTAAGACAGTCTAATTCACTTATACTTATATTCTTCATATCTAATCGAGAGAACCATGTATTTGCTGTAAACACATCAAGAACGGTGGAAGAATGAACATTAATGTCTTTTGTTCTATTATATACCTCCATTGTTAATGGTTTCTTTTTATTTAACCAGTATCTAGTAAGAGACCGAATATATAATTGTTTTAATAATTCGATTGTAATATTATTGGTCCACGAGTGAGCTTTTAAAATATACTTATAGCAAATAGTATACACAGTTCAGCCTCCATTACATACATGTATTGGAGAAGATCTGATAAAATTGCCTACAATCCGTAATGCCTGATTTTGTACTTTATCCAACTTTGATATGTGAGATTTAGCACTATTTTCAAAAAGAAAACTACCGTAATCCATCCTGCTTCTTATCAATGATATATATAAACGACGAATATATTGTGTATGAACCACCCAAGATGGCCCCGACAAAATTTTGATGATATTTAAATATTTGGAACAATTTTGCGCTACCTCATTGATGTGTTTCCACCAGGAAAGGCTTCTATCTAGCCATAGGCCTAGGTACTTGACAGAGTCTGAATAAGCCAAAGCTGACCCATCAATCTTAATAGTAGGTAAAAATTTTCTCTTTCCTCGGCTAAACAAACAAAGTTTTGTTTATTTACTGGATAATTGTAAACCTAGTTCTTCAAATAATTTGATGATACAATTTAAAGCAACCTGTATATAGGATTCACTCATATTAATATTTTTATCTTTTACATATACTACAAAATCGTCGGCATATTGCGAAATACATACCTACGTCTTGTGCTAGCTGATTCTGGCGTAAGAGATGCTAAAAAAATGTCTTGTTTATCTATCGGAACAAAATGCTTTCCTCTTTTAACACCTTTCATCCATCTCATACGCCACATTTCAGATGCTGTAGTGTTTTCATCTATTGAATTATAAAAGTTATGAAGGTGGGTTATTTTTGGCATCTCTTAAAAGTTTGTGGGCTTCCTAAGTTTTTGATTCCAGTACCGTGAGGTTGTCAGGGGTAGGATTGCGCCGAAATGAAATAAGTGCCAATCTCCTCTCAGCCACTGCCTTTGACAGAGTCTGGTTCCAATAGCTTTGGGGTTTAAATTTAGACTCTGGATTAATACATATTTTAACCACCGGTATACAAGCATCAATTTTAAGTTGAGCAAGTAAGTAGTCATACATTTCCTGTATATTTGACTCATCTAATAAGTGTAAGTAATGAAGGTTATCCTGACTAAACGCCTCCGTTAGACTACTAATAAAGACTGCCCAGTCGATTTTCTTGTAATTACGTCTTTGTAAATTGTTCCAATTTTTAGGGATACTCATACTTATTCTAATCATCAGATGGTCGTTACCTAATTTTTCGTTCATAACTTGCCATTCAAAACTAATTGCAATATCGTTTGAAACAAAATATATGTTGGGCGCTGTCTGTTGAAGGACCCCATTAACCCATTAACTCTAGTGTGTAAGCCATCATTCAAATAACTATAACCGTTTTCTAAAGAAGAGTCTGAAACTTGTCCTCCCCTGGAATCTGATCGGGATGACCAGTTACCATAATGACCATTAAAGTCACCACATATCAAGGTATTTCTTGGGAAGAGTGAGAATAGCTCATCCCAGTCTGACAACTGAGGATGGACAATATACTGAAACAATGTTTTGTACATATTGACAGTTATGTAAGACGACTTGAATAATTTCGATATCTGAATTCTGTAATTGCAGCGTTTTAAGTTCACTTCTGACAGACCTATGTACAATTATTGCTACCCCGCCGTAAGAGTCATTTCTGTCTTTTCTATATATGTTGTAATCTCTTATGCGTATACTATGTACTAAATCCAACCAAGTCTCACTCAATATAGCTACATGATTTTTTTCTTTCATGAGAATTTCTTCAAAACTTACCAATTTGGGCTTCACACTTTGTGCATTCCATTGTAAAATATTTATGCGAACATTATTTGTATTTGTACTAACCATTATTGATATTAAAAAGGTCTAGGATTGTCTCAAACATTTTCCGTCACAAACACTGCACTTATTTTTTCTTCTGTCGACTTTTTCAACATCCAGATATTGTATACTTTTGCCAGCAACTTCTTCAACTCGAAAATTTTCTCCTTTGTTTCCTCACAATCTGTTGAACTATTTTGTTCTTCTTCTATTTGGTCACATTCCATGTCATTTTCTCCTAAACTCGCATTCGGCGTTTTATTAAGTTTATCTTTTCTCAATTTCTTTTTTGTTTCTTTTTCCGATTAGTTTCCTTATTTTCTACTTTCCTTTCTGGACTGCCTTCTCTATGAATATCAACACGTGTAACTACTTGGCTATACGTCGGCCGCTCAGTGCCGTAACTTACTTGAGTTGGCCTCTCAATCCTCTCATATGGTTGGGTAGATTTTGGAGAGACCTCTCTCTGACTGCTACTTATTACTGATTGAAGAGCAATTTTATATGGAATATTTTCTTTGCTCATAACATGGCGTGTTTCCTTTTCTGTCCGATACATTGGGCAAGATCTATCTAAAACGAGATGAAGGCATTTGCAATTGAGGCATGTGAAAGTTTTCAAATTGCAGTTATTATGTTCCGTACTTCCGCACTGAGGACATAATATTTTCTTTAACGGGCATACTTTGATCATATGACCAAATTTCCAACACCCCGATAATTGCGTTACAGGGAAAGTATAATTTTTCACAGTTATTTTGCACTCATATGCGGTCACGTACATGGGTATGTAATGATTTTCCTTCGAAACAAATTCTGACACTTTCGCTTTCTACCCACTTCCCATTATAGCCTAGACGTTTAATCTTTTTATTGCTAAAATTTTAATTTCGCTTTTTATAACTTCCAAAATGTCTTCTTCTATAAACTCCAAATCTACACCTCTTATCAATCCATATATCATATTTGTTTCCAAAGTTTTCCGACAGTTGTAGTCGAGTTTCTTAAAGTTTTCATTTTCTACCAATTTCATAGCATCAGCATCATTTTCAAAGCAGATCTTGAAAGGAGATTTATATTTAATTTTGATTGGAATAAAAACTTGGGTCCAAATATTGTTAATAATCTTGAGATTCAATTATAAATACATCTGAATTAGATGGATTGACTCCTCTATACTTGAGCTTAAGGTCGTTCTTCACAAATAAAATTATTTTTATGATGTCCTTCATAGTACGGAGTTGCCGATCGTCAAGTTCTTTGTATGGACCCAAGAAAGCACAATTAGTCTCCCTACGCCTAAGACTAGTTATTTAAAAACTACAAAACTCATGTTAACACTGAACTGATAGAAAGTTATTTAGGCAATGAAGAAAGCTCATGTCTTGTTGTATGAAATTAAGTTGAAACTCGACGAAACTTGAAATATGTTATCTAACAAATTGGAAGACGATGATAACGTGTTCTTACACGAAAATTAAAATGTTGTGTATTGATTATACCTAAATATATAAAACAATAAGTATACTTTTTATTACGTTCAGAAACTGAAATTTAAAAAAGTGAAATATCACCCTTAAAATGGCAATTTTCAAAACTTTGACGATCTGGTAGAGCCCACAGGATTTATTTACATATTTTTATTAATAATTTTTTCGTAATCTACGATCGATTTCGCAACTTTTGAGACGTCTTGGGTTAAGCAAAGCTAAAAAATCAGTTTTTCGGGACACCTAGTGTGTATGTGTAACATCATCAAGCAAGTAGGTTGGTGTTACGCATTTTTTTAGAGGTTTTTATTATTATTTTTTGACATCCGTTTCAAATAAAAGTTTTGATTTTGATTTTTGTAACTAACTTTACACCATTACCTACATTACATTATTGCCATTATAATTCATTTCCATATTAGTTTTTTGGCATACAGTTGCTATAAATAATTATTTATTTTGCCCTATAATATATGTATCTTCTTCTTCTTCTTCAGCCCTGTATCACCCATTGTTGGGTATAGGCCTCCTCATGGTCCCTCCATTTTGCCCGGTCTCTGCGGTCCGGTGGTTGCGGATCGCATCCAGGCTTTGCCCAAAATTTTGTAGATGTCATCGGCCCAGCGCATTAGTGGTAATATACAATATATATTATGTATATACGCATAATATTTTTTTCCTAATATACGTCGACATACCTATTTTGCCATTATAATTCATTGCCATATTAGTTTTTTGGCATACAGTTGCCATAAATAATTATTTATTTTGCCCTAAGTAGCTTGACATTATTCATAGTGGGCGGGCATTAAGAAAAATGCGTTTATTTGTCACTTGGTCCATAACATTATACATATACGGAAGTTATGAAGGATGCCGAAAAAGTTTTACAATATTATTCATTTGGCAGGATGTCAAATGACAAATAGGGTAAAACTGTTACGATAATGCAACGTACGGACGTTGCATTATCGTAACAGTTTTACATACGAGTACATACTCGTATAACCTATTCTACTAATATTACAAACGCGAAAGATCCCAAATGTTCAATCCACGACTTGATTTGTGTTAAATTTAGTTTTTGTTTATTCTTCTGCGTTCTCTAGTTATTTAGACATATATACGGACGTCACAATGCCGTAAAAGTTTCACAATATATGTCATTTGGCGTCCAAGATGTCAAATGACAAAAGTTGTGAAACTTTTACAATAATGCAACGTCCGTATACTCGTATATATCTAAATATCTGTAAAACGTGCAATGATAATCCACGATTTTATTAGTGTTGTTATAATTTGTGTGTTTTACAGTTATTTAGACATATATAAACATATATGGATGTTACTTTATTATAAAAGTTTCACAATATCTACCATTTGACGTCCTGAGTGCCAAATGACATATGTTGTGAAACTTTTACATACTAATACTCGTATATATCTAAATATCTGTAAAACGACAAATGATTTCATAAGTACCTATTTGTTACGTATATTAATTTATGAAAAACTATGCGTGTTCAATATGACAATTGAATACCTAATAAATAACTGCTCTCTAACCGGGTCTAACCCTATTAGAGTGAGGTCCTCTGCTATTGGGAGTTCAGCCACTTTTCGTCAAATAAAAGAAATATTTTTAATCTATATACGTATAATAAAACAGTAAAAATATTTTGTCTGTACATTTAGTATTTTTGATTGAAATGGATAGAGGGACACTTAAAAAGAATAATAGAAAGCAAAAAAATTTTTTTGGAATTTCTTGTCTGTCTGTATGTATGTACGCGTTTCACGCAAAAAACTACTGGACGGATTTGAATGAAACTTTTTTGTTGTATAGCTATTAAGCCTGGGCAACATATCCATACTAATATTATAAATGCGAATGTTTGGATGTGAGTTTGTGAGTTTGTGAGTTTGTGAGGATGTTTGTTACTCAATCACGCAAAATCTACTGGACGGATTTCGATGAAATTTGGTACAGAGGTAGATAATGACCTGGAATAGCACATAGGCTACTTTTTATCCCGGGAAAAAGCACTGTTCCCGTGGGAAATTCACGCGGGCGAAGCCGCGGGCAAAAGCTAGTAGGCTATAATTAATTTTGAAAACTGGAACACCTGATGAAGAACCTTAACAGAACAGCTAAACTATAAGAAATATGGAAATGGTACCTTCGCAAAAATTTATCAATCTGACGAGCATTTTCTGTTGACGTATAAAAATCGAAGATTAGGATCATCTGATTTTCTAATTGACAAATGTTACTACTGTATTAATGACTTTTTAAATGATACATTTTAATTAATATGTGGGTACTCTGTTGACATTCTGAAATACTTTTTATTTAATTGACTATTCATTTATTCAATTTTGCTATTATAATATTGATTTGACAACCTTTATTTAAAACTGAATTATTCACATGATTAAATTTAATTATTTTATATTTGTACGCTGTATTGTAACGGCAAAACATAGTGGTCCAAGATTTATTTACCTACTACCAAGTGCATGTACTTACCTATGTTTTACAAATAAACGATTCATTCATTCATTCATTCATTCATTCATTCTGATGAAGAATCCCAAGAGATCAGCTACTCTATAAAAAAATTGAAATGGGGCCTTAGCAAAAGTAGTTCAACCTGATGAACATTTTCTACTAACGTATAAATAGACAGGACACGGGATAGGACAAAGAGGGACTCAGGGTGGGAGTGGTGGTACACGGGAAATTGTAGATAACGAGCAGACGAAGATCGTTTATTGAACGAAATAACACTTTTGATTCATTTTAACACCGCGTCTGTACTACGAGTACCTAATTTAATCCCGCTGCGCACGGGATAACTAAATGGCTGAAATTCACGCCTCACGCGTTCGAAGCCGCGGGCAACAGCTAGTGATTGAATATTGTTTTATTTTGAAATCCAAAAATAACGTAGTAAGTATATGTTAGACTAGTATATTTATATAGAAGTGATAATGCCTTGATGCGGGCAGCGCAGGACCGGTCGTTGTGGAAATCCTTGGGGGAGGCCTTTGTCCAGCAGTTGCATAACATACGTCATTTGGCGTCCAGGATGTCAGATGACAAATATTGTGTAACTTTTACGATAACGCAACGTCCATATACTCGTATATATTATTCTACTAATATTATTAACGCGAAAGTTTGTAGGTATTAATTGTTCAATCCACGACTTGATTTGTTTAAAATTTTATTTTTGTTTCTTCTTTCTGCGTTCTACAGTTATTTAGACATATATACATATACAGACGTCACAATGCCGTAAAAGTTTCACAACTTAAGTCATTTGGCGTCCAGGATGTCAAATGACAAATGTTGTGAAACTTTTATGATAAAGTAACGTCCGTATATGTACGTATATGTCTAAATAACTGTATATATCTAATTAATTTAAGAAACTGTTTCTTTTTATAATATACTAGCTGCTCGTGCCCGCTTCACTGGGCGTATTTGAAAAAAATATAGCCTATGTTACACCGGGATGATGTAACTTAGTAAAGGTGAAAGAATTTTTAAAATGGGTTTTACTATTATGCAACGTCCGTCCGTATACTCGCATAATATCTAAATATCTGTAAAGGGAACCCATCACTTTATCGCAATTTACTCCAACGATTTTCATGTCCCATAAAACCATTCGCAGATATTTTAATACAATATGTAACAAATCCTTAAATCTGTTTACATCGAAATTTTATTTACACGATTATTCATTACATACAAACACAGTCTATTGTTATTTCTTTTCATATTTTATGTATTTTATCGAAATAATGAAACATCAAAGTTTTGTTACCCATAATTTTATTTCCATGTAAGTTTCAGTTTGCATTACACTATTACATTATTTTAACTTCGGTAATTAAACAGATTTATTAAGTAAATTAATAAAACTCGTCTCACGAATTCCCGACTATCGGACATGTTTGAATAGTCATGCAAGTTTTTCTGTTAAAACACCCAATACTAGTGAATTTCTTATTTTTAATGGCGCCTTAAGTTCATAATATGTCATAGTTTGAAACGCCATTTTGAAGTTAGTCACGAAAGAGATCCAGCTAGTGCGTCACGCTCTTCTCACAAAAAGTGTGGTCAAGAAATATATATCTATCGAAGAAGAAAGCCTTTAACTCTGCGGCCAAGTCCTGCAAAAAAGTGCTTAAAAGGGCCCGCTTTGACCACATAGGCCGAGTAGGAAGCAAACTCGCTTCGTACCCATCCGGCAGTAAAGCATTTTGGTCGCTCGCCAAGTGCGTTGAAGCTAACTTCTGTCGCTCTTCACTTCCGCCTCTGCAGAAACCAGATGGAACATTGGCACAAACGGCTTTAGAGTAAGCTAATTTATTTGCTTCTCTATTCGCTGAAAACTCCCGTCTAGATGCAAGTAACCAAACACCAGTTACCCTTCTGCGGTTGTAAAATGCCCGAAGTCCGCATTCATCAAAAAGAAGTTCTTAAAGCTCTACGAAACCTAGACGTGAACAAAGCCAGTGGTCCTGATGGCATACCTGCTATTGTTTTGCGGAATTGCGCTACCGAATTGTCTCCTGTTCTGACGCGCCTATATCGTCTATCTTTCCGGTCTGATATTGTGCCAGAGACGTGGAAGCTTGCCAACATTCAACCTGTACCCAAGAAACCCTTCTTGGGTACAGGTTGAATGTTGGCAAGCTTCTACGTCGTGCCGATCCTACAAACTACCGCCCAATCGCAATCACCTCCATTCTCTGCAAGGTAATGGAGCGGGTTATTAACAAGCGCTTGCTGGCGTACCTTGAAGATAATGATCTCCTCTGTGACCGGCAATTCGGATTTCGCCAGCGCCGATCTACTGGGGATCTTCTTGTGTATGCTACGCACCTTTGGGGTGAGGCCCTCGAAAAATATGGTGAAGCACTTGCTGTCTCACTTGATATTTCTAAGGCATTTTATAGAGTTTGGCACGACGGTCTTATAGCAAAGCTTCCCGCCTATGGTATCCCTGCCAGCCTTTGTGCTTAGATTTCTGATTTCCTGAGTGAACGGTCTATTCGAGTAGTTGTTGACGGCTGCTGCTCGTCTGACCTATTGGCAATTAATGCCGGGGTACCTCAGGGTTCTATACTTTCCGCAACGCTTTTTCTGCTACACATCAACGATCTGCTACAACCCGGTATTATTGGGTACGAGGACGATAGCACTGTTACGGAAAGGTATTTTTCTAGTGCAAAGGCAAAAAAACCTGAAATAGACGATCTCAGACAGGCAATCGTGGATCGTACCAAACTCACTCTGCAGGCTGTCTCCGATTGGGGCGATGCCAATCTTGTGAGATTTAACGCCTCTAAGACGCAGGTGCATCTGTTCTCCGCAAAAAAGAGCCCGTTCAACTTGGCTCCCACTTTCTGTGGTGTACCTGTTCCTGTCACCAATCATCTCGAAATTCTTGGTATCGAGCTCACGTCCAATCTTAACTTCGGCAGATATATTGAGACCAGGGCTAAGACTGTTTCATAAAAGCTGGGCATCCTTTCCAAGGTCCAACGGTATTTTACTCCGGACCAACTGTTGAGTCTTTAAACAGCTCAAGTCTGGTCCTGTATGGAGTATTGTTCCCATCTGTGGTATGGAGCCGCCCGGTATCAGCTCGAAGCTCTGGAGGCTATCGACAGACGTGCCAGAAGACTCGTGGATGATGAGTCGCTTGCGGCAGGACGGCTTCAGAGTCTCGATCACCGCCGACTAGTAGCAAATCTGTGTGTATTTTACTCAGGAATTGCACGACTTAATTCCTTGTGCACCATTCCACAATCGGACGATACGGCGCGGACAGGGATTCCATTCTTATGTGGTTGATGTTCCAGCTCATCGCACCTCTCGGTTCGCCTCCTGCTTTATCGTGCAAACCGCCAAGATATGGAATTCCCTCCCCGCGTTGCTGTTTCCTGTCACTTATAATTTAGGGGTTTTCAAGGCAAGAGTGAATAGGCATATTTTGAGTTTTCGTGTACCACCCTAGATCTCATCTTTGCTTCCCATCAGGCAAGATAGAGGTCAAACGGACTCAGATTTTTAATAAAAAAATGCCGCTAGATCGAAATTCCAGCTAGATAGAAAACGACTCTGACAGATATGGTTATTTTTATAGTTCAATGATTTTTACAGATTTTTTTCTACTTACAGGTAGTGATGAAATCATTTTTCAAAATGGTGGTATACTTTGATATTGATAAATTTTTGACGAAAAATGATTTTTATGATTGTCTAAGTGACAATCTTAACTGGCCCTGGCAGTCAACTTATTTTATAGTATTAGCACGCTGCCATGGCTGCGGTTATGTAAATATTTTACAAAAAAAATGTAATATCCTCCCCAGCTGACACTTCGTATTTGTTATACCCGGGTTATAACCTGGAACACAACTTTGTGCCCCAAGCCGGAGTGTGCGTGTACGTTGGTGAGGGTATTTGCTGTCGTCGCCTTGTGAATGTTGAAGGCAGGGATCTGTCTTTCCTCTGGCTGCGAGTAGAATGCGTTGACCGCATTTGTTTTTAGGCATGCCTGTACAGATCCCACAGCGGGGACCTCGAGACCGACCGGCTGATCGAGCACATTCAGACGGTAGCTGACACCCTACTCGCACCCGAAATTGCTGATGTGATACTGCTGGGGATGGAATTATTTATTCCAAATTCTGCAGTGCCTATCGGTAGAGGGTCCACCAAGCCCTGGTTTGGGGGGTCTTGCCGTTTGGCTTCTCGCCATAAACAGGCCTCTTACCAAGCCTGGGCTGCAGCGCGAGCTGCCGCTGATCCAAACACCGGCGCTTAAAAGAAAAAATATAACTCTGCCTCCAGGTCCTACAAAAAACAAATGGCTGCTGCTAAGGCCAGGTTCATTGGCAGAATTGGCGAAAGGCTAACCCGCTATCCCTCTGGAAGTCGTGCGCTTTGGTCTCTCGCTAAAGCTGTCCAAGGTAACTTCTGTCGTCCATCGCTCTCACCTCTACGCAGGGTTGACGACTCTTTTGCCTACTCCCCGAAAGACAAAGCCGACCTACTGACCTCTCTTTTCGCGGCTAACTCAACCCTTGATGACCAGGGAAACACCCCTCCATCAATCCAAAAGTGTAGTGCTTCTATGCCAGACGTCCGCTTCGTGCAAAGTACTGTACGCGAAGCACTCTGTTCCCTGGACATAAACAAGTCGTGTGGGCCGGATGGCGTTCCTGCTGTCGTAATAAAAACATGCGCTCCTGAGCTGGCATCGGTTTTAACGCGGTTGTTTCAGCTCTCCTACTCCTCAGGCATTGTCCCCAAGTCTTGGAGATCGGCCCTTGTGCACCCGATCCCTAAAAGGGAGATCGCTCGGATCCGGCGAACAACAGGCCTATTGCCATTACCTCCAATAATGGTTTCCATTATTTGCAAAATAATGGAAACCATTATTAATCAGCAACTCCTAGGCTATCTTGAGGATCACCAGCTGCCAAGTGATCGCCAATACGGATTCCGTCGCGGCCGCTCAGCTGGTGATCTTCTTGTTTATCTTACACATCGTTGGGCTGAGGCAATTGAGTGTAAGGGCGAGGCTTTGGCTTTTAGTTTGGACGTGGCGAAGGCCTTTGATCAGGTATGGCACAAGGCGCTTCTCTCCAAACTACCTTCGTACGGGCTCCCTGAAAGATTGTGCACATGGCAGGATAACTTTCTCAGGGAACGTAGCATAAAAGTCGCGGTAGACGGATCATGCTCTGAATCCAAACATGTGAATGCTGGCGTTCCCCAAGGTTGCGTCCTATCACCCACACTGTTTATTCTGCATATCAATGATATGTTGCAAATCAGCAACATGCATTGCTATGCAGATGACAGTACTGGTGATGCCTTATATCACGGACGTGCTAATCTCTCTCGTGAGGCTACTGAGGAGTGTCGGGGCAGAATTACATCAGACGTTAACGTGTCTCTTGAGCGAGTCTCGGAATGGGGCAGACTAAACCTAGTCCAATACAACCCCAACAAAACACAAGTCTGTGTGTTCTCTGCCAAGAAAACCCCTTTTACGAAAGAACTCCATTTTGAAGGCACTGCCCTAAATGCGAAGCCAAGTATTGGAATTCTGGGGGTCGACATTTCGAGCACGGTTCAGTTCGGTGGTCATTTTGGGGGTAAAGCTAAATTGGCAAGCCACATCACAGGATGCAACTTTATAAGGCACAAGTCCGGCCACATATGGAATACTGCTCGCATCTCTGGGCTGGAGCACCGGAATATCAACTTCGCCCATTTGACCGCATTCAACGAAGAGCTGCTCGAATTGTCGGCGATTCCAGAATCTCTGATCGTTTGGACTCCTTGGCGTTACGCAGAGATGTCGCGTCCCTCTGCATCTTTTATCGCATTTATAATGGGGAATGTTCGCAGGAGCTGTTCGACCTTGTACCAGCTAGAGCGGCTGGTACAAGGTCGAACAGCTCCTGTACCATCCGCCTTAAGCAGAAGTACCACCCCCACCACCTTGATGGCTGGTGTTCAACCACCGCTCGTTTTTCGCACAGCTTTATACTGTGCTGTACTAAAATGTGGAATAAACTTCCCTCAGCGGTGTTCCCGAATAGATTCGACATTGGGGCCTTCAAGAAAAGAGCCTATCGCTTTCTCAAAAAGTCGCCAACGCATCAGTGACCTTCTTAGGGTCATTGGTGTCTATGGACTGCGGTGATTGCTTACCATCAGGCAACCCGCATGCTCGTTTGCCTACTATTCTATAAAAAATATATTATACTGTATACTGTACCTAACGGTTAATTTAACAATTTGTAAGATCAAAAAGGGTTTGATTTTTATGACGTAATAATAAATCGATGAACACCGGCTACACGATCGTATACTTTACGTATATACGTAACTTTTATAATAAAGTAATTTTGAATAAAAATTTTGTTTATTATTTAGCAGGCTTTAAAGTAATCATTTATATATTTTACAGTTATTTGGACATTATACGGACGTTACTTTATTTAAAAAGTTTCATAATATTTGTCATTTGGCGTCCTGGACGTCAAATGACAAATATTGTGAAACTTTTAAAAAATACTTTAAAATTTCAGGAAGATTGGTTTAGTACATGAAGCGTCAAGAGGTAACAAACAAACCAACAAACAAACAAACTCACTTTCGCTTTTATAATATTAGTTAGGATTATACTAGCTTTCGCCCGCGTGAAATTTGTCAGAAGTTTGGCAACGTCGCACTGTTCACAGGAGGTGCGAAAGACAGGAAAATATAAATTAAATAATGTATATTATTGGAAGCAAGATAATTGATAGAGTGGGCTGGAGTCCTAATTAATTTCAGTATGTTTGTAAATATACGTATATTTGTATATCAATATGTTTCAAAATTTTAAAAAAAGAATATGAACACAATGTTTGAGATTGCCTTAGCAACTGATATACGCTGAAATAACTAATATATTATAAGTGGAACTGGTGGACGTCACAATAATGCCAAATGAAAGGGCGGCAAAAAGGTAGCGTGATGTAAATATATATATATATATATATATATATATAGTTATTGCGGGTTAAAGGTGGAGTCGATAATGTTCTCAGCGCACTGCTGGATCAACAAAGGGCCCAAAGTAGTGTTTATATATATATATATATATATATATATATATATATATATATATATATATATATATATATATATATATATATATATATATATATTGTAGATCTGTTTCTGTTGTCGTTCGCTTCGATATATCGAAGAGACAAATAATAGAATAGTTTGAAGTTCAAAGAGACATCACACTAAGAGTTTATCATATTTTGTTACATACATACTTAGATCTGAATAAAGGGCTATTTTGTTTATTTGACCAGTTGTGGGTTGATATGGGCTAAAAATACGATGTTGATGATGAAATAGATATATTCTATCACATTAGTCATACGCAACAGGACAGGATACGGAGGAAGTATTTGCGTTTAGGCACAGGAAGGGCACTTCATAGAAACGGGGCGTCATAATATACTACTACTACAAATGAAACACATCATCCGTGAATATCCATGTACATCCGTGAACACGTCAGTAACACGTCAATGTGTGCGTTTTCATAGTCATAGCGTCCCAATCCGCAAACGAACGGTGGAGAAGTGTGGTGCACGCCATATTGCGGGAGGGGCAGGGAGCTTCCTTTCTGTACGTAGTACTTATATTAATTCTGTGGTTTAGGGTAAAAGGTTGTTGGTGTATTTGCGTGTGTATTTGTTACATTATTATAGTTAGGGGTTTCCACTTTCTATCATATAAATCTCATCAACGATAAAATAAACTAACATACATTTCACGGGTCGAATCTTTAGTTTTCCAGTTCTGAAATGCGAGGCCTATATCCGCTTAGGGATGAAAGGCCGACCCTTTGCTAATTCGCGAGGAAAAGGCCAAGGGAATCTTTTATCATAATAATGAGATCACGAAACAAAATCATCCAATTTTGAGTACATTCTGTAATGTATGTGAATACACAAAGACGAAATATACCTTTGTTATTTTTATATTGAAACATAAAAATATAGATTTTTCTTCAAACGGCTGAATAAATATTTTCCCAAATTTTGTGCGCTGAACCTAAACAATCTGAATAATATGTTGTATAATTTTATTTTTAAGGAATGAACAGATTTTTATAATCACAATTAAAATGTTCTACTTCTTTCAAAAATACGACGAAATGATAATCGTAGTAACTAATAAAGTGAGTTTATTACACGACTGACCAAAAAAGGAGTGTTATGTGCACAGGGTTCATGTATGTATGTAAGTTTCTTTATTCCACCATAAGTCCTGAACGGCTTAACAGATTTTGATGTGGGAGGTATTGTTATATTCTAATAGGCTAGGCTTGTAAGTTGTCAGTCGTGTTTTTTTATTTTTAAACTAGCTGTCGCCCGCGGCTTCGCCCGCGTGAGTTTCGCTTAGATGAATAATCTCTCTTGGAGCTTTTCATCAAATGTTCCAGATCTTCAATTTTTATACGTCAGCAGAAAATGCTCATCAGGTTGAACGACTTTTAATAAGGCGCCATTTCCATATATGTTATGGTGTAGCTGGTCTCTTGCAGTTCTTCATCAGATGTTCCAGATCTTCAATTTTTATACGTCATCAGAAAATGCTCATCAGGTTGAACGACTTTTGTTAAGGAACCATTTCCATAATTCTTATAGTTTAGCTGTTCTGTTAAGGTTCTTCATCAGGTGTACCAGTTTTCAAAATAAATTATAGCCTAAATGTTGCCCAGGCTTAATAGCTATACAACAAAAAAAGTTTCATTCAAATCGGTTCAGTACTTTCGGAGATTAGCGTGATCATACATACAGACAGACAGACAGACAGACAAGAAATTCCAAAAAAAATTTTTTGCTTTCTTTTATTCATTTTAAGTGTCCCTCTATCCATTTCAGTCAAAAATACTAAATGTACAGACAAAATATTTTTACTGTTTTATTATATGTATAGATAATTAGCTTGTTTGATTGTTACCTTTTCATGCTTTATCGTCTGAACCAATCTTCCTGAAATTTCGAACATAGTTTGAAATACAGAGAAGGACATAGGGTACCTTTCATTCCAGGAAAAAGCACTGTTCCTGAGTTCACTGGCAAAAGCTAGTGTAACAATAAACCTAAAAACAAAAGGTTTAAGGTGTGTTTCACGGAAATGGTTTAACCAGTAACAATCTACCAAATTAAGTAGGTCATTAACGACAACTCTATAGCCGCGCCCCGGTACTATGCTGAATTAAAACCAGCCTATTTGCGTTAATATCTCTAAAAGCTCAAGGGTTCATTCGTGATTGAGTAACAAACACCTATGCAACCGAATTTATAGGCGACCAAGACTGTTTCATGAGTTTCTTTCGGCATTTCTTCTCAGCAGTGGTCGTTCCGAAATGCAAGTAATTTGTAGCTTTGAGACATAATTATAAAATTAGTTTTTGACGTGAAAAACAGTCTTTTTTGAAGGCCAAGAATCAATAAAGAATTTTTGATTTTGATTGATTTGATTTTGATTATAATAGGGTATCTGTTGGGTTGATACTGATACCCTATTAAAAATACCTACAGACCTTCATCCTATAGTTGTATTTCACATTTCTGAGGTTGTGTTTATTACATACTTACTTACTTACCCAAAGAGGATTCTGTTCTGCCCCACTTCGGCTTTTTAGAGGGCATTCAGATCTCTTAGAACCTCATCCCTCCAGCGGTATCTGGCCGGCCGATAGGTCATTACATAGGTGCAATAAATACACAAAGTTTTTTAAGGATTTTTGTACACTCAAGAGCAGTAGTTACTGCACTCAAGATGCAGTAGTTAGTAGTAGTTACTAAAGTACTTTTATTAAATATAGAAATACGATATGATGAAAGAATTCCATGCGATTGGTCTTTATTTGACCTTCCAAATGATTTATTTTATTGTAGTGGTTTGCCATTGCCTTTTCTATTTCACACACTACCTGACAATCATCAACCTGAGTGTAAGTTTCCTCACAATGTTTTCCTTGGGTTGTTGGTTGGTCCAACATTCACTCCTAACGCTCAACAACACTCATATCGCTCACGCAATCCATCCTGTGACCATCCACGTCTTTTTATCGACTCTGCCATCAAATCCATGCATTCAAATTAATAATATGTGTACCCATTAATGTATTCAGTCTAATCTTATAAATGCTTACTATAAGCGTATGCTATAACTACCTTTGGAGGGAACGCAAACTGCCTGGAAAATCGGATTGGCTCGATTTTCATCAATTTAATAGGATCACGACGACGTCGAGTCCACGGGAATGTGGCCCTTATGCCTTTGGCATAGACATGATTCTCGCGTGCTCTTACACGTGAATAGATCCTGTTTAGTTTCATAGTACAATTGTTTGGTGTTTACTAGGGTTGGCCATGACGTAACTGTTTATTAGTAAACAAGTTTTTTTATCATATTTTTTGTCAAGCAAATATTGACGGGGCGACAATCAACAATTAAATTCATTAGAAATATTAATATTGCATTTTTATCCGATTTACTATGCAAGAAAAAAATAAATAGAAAATAGGGTTTTAGGTGAAAAACTCGTATTATTTAATAATAGGTCCATTTTATAAAATCGTATATTTTTCAGTAAGTATTCTGTCTTCATTGTAGGTGTAACGAAACAAATATTATACTGTATATATAATTATCCTAACTATCCTAATCCTAACTAATATTATAAAAGCGAAAGTGAGATTGTTTGTTTGTTTGTTTGTTTGTTTGTTTGTTTGTTGGTTTGTTTGTTTGTTTGTTACCTCTTCACGCTTCATCTACTGAGCCAAACTTCCTGAAATTTTGCATACATATAGCTGGAAGTACGGAGAAGGACATAGGGTACCTTTCATCCCAGGAAAAAGCACTGTTCCCGTGGGAAATTCACGCGGGCGAAAGCTAGTATTGTTATATTAATGACAATATTGTTAGAAACATTTTAGGTCAACTTTCAGGCTTTCGATTAAATAGGAGTTCTTTCTATTTAAGTCAAAATTTTTATTAAAAAGATTTCGTTGATTTTACACGCCCAATTTAATATTTGTCCATGAGGAAAATTGTTGTAAAACCCTACCTAATCCCTATTCTTGTGTACAGCCCTAATATTTTCGGAATGTAAATATTATATAACTGAAACCACAAAGAGGTATTGTTTGGGGATATTTGAATTGCGTAACTGAAAATAGGGACAATGTAGTGCGCAAACTGCGACTAATAACGAGAAACAGAAGAACAATGGAATATGAAACCTAAAAATCATAAAGTAAAGTAACGGCAAACTGTATGCAAAGGTTTTGATTGAAAGGGTTGTAACAGGGACGGAAGATAAGATATTCAGAAAGGGGATGGGATGTACGGATCAGGTCTTTTCACTGCGATGCATTCTCGAAAAATTTTTGGCCAAAGGTCAAAAAGTGTCGCTTTCGTGGATCTGGAGAAGGCCTATGATAGAGTAAAAAGGAATGTGTTGTGGTCTACATTATCTAGGTATGGGTTGAGCTGCCATCTGATACAGGCACTTAAATCTCTTTATAATTTCACTGCGTGTGTCAGAATAAATGGGAGCTATATAGACTGGTTTCCTATCCAAAAAGGTGTTAGACAAGGATATGTAGCAGCAGTTTAATTTATTCATGAACAACTGTTTGAATGATTTGAAAGATGTTGAATGTGGATTAAGAATGAGTGAGTTACGCATCATTGCTTCTTATATGCCGACGACCAAGTATTGCTTGCGTGGTTAGAAGAGGAATTACAGAAAATGGTGACAGTTATGAATGACTCATTTGAATGTAAAAGTATGGAAGAGTGAATGAATTTGTATATTTAGGTTGTATGTTCACAAGGGATGGCAAGCACGAGGGTGACATTGAAAGAAGAGTGTCTGCTGGAAACCGAGTGAATGGGGCATTACACTCCTTTATGAACAGCAGAAAAATGTCCAAGAATGCTCGTCGGGCTGTTCATCTGGGAGTGTTAATGCCAACTCTTATGTATGGTAGTGAAAGTTGGGTATGGCAGAAACATAATGAAAGTAGAGTGAATGCGGTTGAAATGAGACCATTAAGAAGCATAAATTTGTATATTTAGGTTGTATGTTCACAAGGGATGGCAAGCACGAGGGTGACATTGAAAGAAGAGTGTCTGCTGGAAACCGAGTGAATGGGGCATTACATTCCTTTATGAACAGCAGAAAATTTTCCAAGAATGTTCGTCGGGCTGTTCATCAGGGAGTGTTAATGCCAACTCTTATGTATTGTAGTGAAAGTTGGGTATGGCAGAAATACAATGAAAGTAGAGTGAATGCGGTTGAAATGAGATCATTAAGAAGCATAAATTTGTATATTTAGGTTGTATGTTCACAAGGCATGGCAAGCACGAGCGTGACATTGAAAGAAGAGTGGCTACTGGAAACCGAGTGAATGGGGCATTACATTCCTTTATGAACAGCAGAAAAGTGTCCAAGAATGCTCGTCGGCCTTTTCTCACAACAACATTTGATTTTGAGAGAACAGGCTTTTCATGTACAACCAGCTTCCTGCGACGGTGTTCCCGAACCGATACGACATTGGAACGTTCAAATAAACGACTCTAAGGCCGGCAACCCCCAGGGAAAACGCAAAGTTGGCCGTCCTAAGCAGACCTGGCGACGCACAATTGCAGCGGTGATCAAGACAATCGGGCTGGTCCGAAGTGAAGTACGTAGCCCAGACGATGAGGAAACTGGCTAAATACTGTCGACGCCCTCTGCCCCACATGGGGGCCATAGGACTCAAATCAAAGGGCGGCAACACTCCCGCTATACCCCTGGTGTTGCAGTTGTCCATGTGCAGCGGTGATCACTTACCATCAGGCCTATGACCTGCATACTCGGTTGCCGCCCTATGTTATAATAAAAAACATTATCACAATATCAGTGGCCTAAGTATCTTCACATGAAAAAATTGTCTACTTCGATTCGATACAATTTGAAAATAATTACTCCTTTTCGTTTCGATCAATAAGTCTATGAATAGGAACGCGTGATTGTAGCCTTAGTAATAAGCAGTTTTATCTTTAATAGTCAAATCAAAGTATGTATTATTCAGGCATTATTCCTTCACGGAAATAATAAAGTCGAAAAGAACTCTTAAAGGTCTAGTAGTGTAGTCCAGCATTAGACTTATTTATGATATTACTTACTATCTTATACCCTCAGCTTCGCCCGCGTGAATTTAGTTTTGCACCCATTTCGGGTGAAATTCCACTGGAATTTCCAATCTTAGTGCTCACTTACGCAGTTTATAAGAATGCATCTGCAAATTTTTCTATTTCTATTCAGCGATTTCGACTCTCTCTTTAGTCGTTTTTCCTCATGACTGAGGGTCATGGTTATTATATGGAAGGAAACACACACAACGACTCTATTGGCAATTTTAATGGAGTGGTTTGCCATTGCCTTCTCCATTTCACACACTAACTGGTAATCTTCAACCATAGTCACAGAATTAATATAAGTACTACCCATAGTGCAGGTTTCCTCACGATGTTTTCCTTCACCGGTAGCAAGTGTGGTCGATAAAAATTAACAGGTACATGAGTCAGATTGGTATACAAACTCATGTAGCACGGGCAGGATTCGAACCTGGGACCTTTGCAGCCACAGGCGGGCGCCCTACCACTCGGCCACCATCGCTTCATGCTACTCCTGGGTGTAGGAAACTTAAATTTTGCATGTAGGTTCCTTAGGGACTTAGGGAGTGTAGGGAAGCACTAAGATAGGATTTACCGAAATTCCCTCGGGAACATAACCCGGGCCCATGTTTGTATAGACTAAAGTTGTGACTTATTAAAAGAGAACAGTTTATAAACTGTTCTCTTTTAATAAGTCACAACTATCAGCAAAATATGCATAAATGCGGAAACTGTAAGATTGTCGCTACAATTGTAAGCTCTATTGTTTTAGTTGTACAGTGTAGACAATAGCGGACCACAGATACAGAATGGAGCCAAAGGGACCGGCGTTATCTCGTTTTTGTTCTATGGTTCTTGTTTTACATTAGACAAGTTGTTTTCAGTACTTTCAGTGAGTTTTTACTCCGCTCTGACCCGTAGAAAAATAAACTTTTGTTGTGCAACTTAATTAGAATTTGTTTGCGACAAATAAACATGAGATGAATTTTTGCTCGATTTTTCTTCTAATTAAGTGTTTCATAAGGTTATATAGTAGAACCCGCGTGCTCTTGTTTTAGTTTATAAAAAAGGTAAGGTATGGAATTTTCTCCCCGCGTCGCTGTTTCCTGTCACTTATAATTTAGGGGTTTTCAACGCAAAAGTGAACAGGCATATTTTAAGTTTGCGTGTACCACCCTAGATCCCTAGGTCCCTTTGCTTCCTGCAGGCAAAATAGAGGTCAAACGCACTCAGATTTAATTTTTTAATAAAACAAAAACACCGTACGTCTAATGTAACATTTTCGTTTCGTTTTCCTGCAATCGTTTCAATTTTTAATGGCGATTTTTAAACTGTTTACATTGTTTACTTTTTCTGTAAAAAATATACAAAAAAATGACAATAACAATATGGTCTCTACCATAGACTTATAATACTACTACTTACTGCCAAGTCTATGGTACTTACATAATCGACCGAGCGAGCGCAGCGAGCGAAGCGTCTCAGTTTCCACTAGCCGAAAATTCTTTTGTCTGTCCGGATGTTATCGCCTACAGGTCGCATTTCTGAACCGATTCTCATGAAATTTTGTGAGCAGGTTCGGTAATTTTATAGAATTTTTTAGTCGAGCCAGTTTTTCGAAATTTTAAAAAATGGCCGAAATATATAAAAAAAACCTCATATCTCAGCTATTTAAAAAATAATTCAAAAATGTCATTAGACATTTTTGTTATTATTATTAAGACGCATTTTTTTTGTTTGAACAACATAGTCAAATTCAATAAAACCGCTATAAATCCATGTTATAAATTCTCATACGATAGTTCACAAAAAAATCGATAGATGGCGCAGCAAAGCTTTTAATACTCGCAAAATCGCTAATACGTTTACAAGAGTGACTTGATTTAATTAGGTTTATTAAATAAAATTAAATGGTTCTTAAAAATCATAATGGCTTTTTTTTGTCCTGCTTGGCTTTGAATTGTGTGTATTTATTTGGTTATTGGTATTGTATTGTGGATTGCTTTGCATGGTAGAATTATCTTGAACACTTGAAATAAATCTGATATCAAAAAACTTCATTGTATGATTAGAATCCTATTATAAAAAAAGTAATATATATATTACCTACATACCTACTAATCAGAGAGATTCGATTTCAGATTGAACTTTCTTTTTTGAACTTTAATTTTGTTGCGCAAATAACATATACATACATATAACCAATAGGTAGGTACCATGCATTTCTGACGACTGACGACCTCCGTGACCTAATGGGTTCGATCCCCGGTCGGGTCAAGATGGAAAATAATCTTTTTCAGATTGACGTGGGTTTTGGATATTTATCTATATGTATTTGTTATAAAATATAGTATTGTTAAATTAACATCCCGTAAAGTCTTGAACTTACGTTGGGGCTAACTCAATCTGTGTGATTTGTCCGTCTATATTAATTATTATATATATTATTTGAGGCAAAAAAGGCAGGTTTCAGTATTTTTTTTAGTGGTATTGACCAACCACAAGAACATGTTTGAGCTTATGGGTAAAATATGAGAACTTTTTACTTTCTTACCAGCATTGGTAGGTTGGTTTCAAAACTCTTTTTAGACAGGGACACGGTAAAATATCGGTTATTTCGTGGAAGGGCTCGCGAGGTCTACTGTTCTGACAGAACCACTAGTTAATATAAGTACTACGTACAGAAAGGAAACTCCCTGCCCATCCCGCAATATGGCACTCCCCGGACCCCCCGCAATTCTCTCCCGTTCTTGTGCGTATTGGGACGCTATGACTATGAAAACGCACACACCGACGTGTTACTGACATACAGTTTCATTTGTAGTAGTAGTATATTTGACGCCCCGTTTCTATGAAGCGCCCGCCCTGTGTCTATGGTCTCTACAGTATAATTCAATCCAGCAAACGGTGTCTCCAAGTGTCTCAGCGAATACATTTTGTATGAGACTGTCTTCACAAACATATCACTAGTAGAGCGAGTAAGGCAGACGCTTTTTACATGTACAATTTTTATCATGTAACCAGGAAGACGTGTCATTTCGAGATGGTGTAGTTATGTTGACACTTTAGGTAGAATTTTACAGTAACAATAACTTTAACCGAACCGTTAACCAGTTAAAATACCGGCTTGCACCAGTTAGTAGACAAATATGATGTCAAAAGTCAGCGCTACGCAGAATCGCCAAACTTAAGTGGCAGTGGGCGGGGCACATAGCTCGTAGAACAGATAGCCGTTGGGGCAGAAAAGTTCTCGAGTGGCGACCACGAACCGGAAAACGTAGTGTTGGCAGGCCTCCCACTCGGTGGACCGACGACCTGGTGAAGGTCGCGGGATGCGCATGGATGCGGGCAGCGCAGGACCGGTCATTATGGAAATCCTTAGGGGAGGCCTTTGTCCAGCAGTGGACGTCTTTCGGCTGAGAGAGAGAGAGAGACAGCGCCAGATTGGTATACAAACTCATATACACACGGGTATACAACTCATATAATATAGCACGGGCAAGATTTGAACCTATGGGACCTTACTACCTACACATATTAACACAAAATTCAAAGAAACTTCAAAATAGCGTGTGTGAGCATAACAATAGGTGATGATTCAGTGCTACCCTGAACAGAATGTCTACTATGCCCAGCATTGAATTCAGCCGCTGATGATCACTTCGTTTGCGGTCTGTCGAGACTATTCCCCAGGAACACGTAAATAACTTAATACGTCAAAGTGCATAGTACATAGCAGATAACAAAATAGAGATATAGCAGTCATATATCACGACGTGACCGTATATTTCGGATGCGAGTTGGTGAATGCGTCAGCACTGCGGTTAGAAGACATTTTGATATACGTTTTAACTAGCTTTTGTTTGTTGGTTTGCTTTGTTTAAGCTTAACTGGGTAGCTTAAAGGCTGAATTAATAGATGAGCTAAATGAATAATTTATTTTTCTACCATTTTCACGAAAATATTTTTATTCTTAGAACAATAAGATACGACAACACATGAACTCTCTGCTCAACCCTAAGGTTTGACTGTCAGACAATGCTTTTAGCATTAGGTCCACCTTTTGTACTGTACTTTTGTATGTGTGTACAATACATAGACTTGTAATATATAGTAAATTAAAAAAATAAAAATTATGTAATGCTTTTTAGAATAATTATGTCAAAAATCACCAAGTGCAGTCACATCAAAAAAAACTATTAAAATTACTGACTGAATCGATTCATCGCGAAAACCTATTAAAATATTAATCACGTAAAAAAATTCTGATGGTGCATTGAATAGTTTTGTATAACAGATTCTAAAAAAAACTATTCAATGTTTCCAAATTTCAAGCAATGATTTTTTACACAAAATAAAACCCGTTAACTTTTTTAAAACTGATGTTTTCAGCGTAGTATTTGCACGAAACGAAATACGGTAGTGGGTGATAAAACCGCATATGTAACGATTTTAAATCTTTTCACTCGAAAATTTAGCTTTTTGGAAATTTTTGGCAAATAACCACTGGCCAGTGGTTATTTGCCATTTCTATTGAGGTGAAAGAATTGAAAGGAGCAAGTGCATTGTGGCAATAGGCATGGCAATAGGCATAGAAAACTGATATTAGAATTCTTTTTTCTTGGTTTTGCATGTTTGTCTAAAGATATATATATCTTGGGGATATATAATAAATAATAAAATGTCATTTATTCCAGGTACCAAGTCCCATATCGTATAAATATGTTTAAGTATTTCTTATATTATCTTATGAATTAAATTATATCATATTTTTATTATTATTATTACATGTTCAATTTTAAAAATAAAATTGAAATAAAAATGATTATTAGAATTAAATAATTATGTCAATAAATAAAATAGAATAAATGTCAACAATTGTACAATTGTGCAATGAAGTTTTTGTCGTACATATAGTGATTTGTAAATATATATCTATATATAGAAACAAGCTGACCCCCGGGGCTCTGCTCCCAAAGAATTTTGGTATAAAAAGTACCCTATGTTTAATTCCAGGTTTCAATCTACCCATACTCCAAATTTTATCGAAATACGTCTAGTAGTATTGCGTGAAAAAGCATAATAAAAAAATTAAATAAGCAGCGTTTTCTATTATTGAAATCCAGTCTTGTAACTATGTTTATGTAGAATCATAGAATTACGTCTTTATCCCTTACAGACAGGGGTCTTTATCCCTTACAGACAGGGGTAGACAGAGCCGAGAGTCGTGAAACTCGAAGGCTACGCTTAGCTAAGTAAATATGTACAAACTAAAATTCTACTATTATTATAAATGCGAAAGTTTGGATGCGAGTTTGTGAGGATATTTGTTACTCAATCACGCAAAATCTACTGGACGGATTTCGATAAAATTTGGTATACGGGTAGAAAAATACCGGGAATGACTAAAAAAATACATTTAGTCCCGAAATTCCCACAGTTGCGAAGCCCCGGGACGCGCCTAGTAAATTTAAAAAAAAATATTCTCACAAATTTTCGTGTTCTAAATTACAAGGTGTATCTAAAGGGTAAAATCGCACATGCATATAAATATTTAAGTGATGTAGAAAACAAAGTTCTCATATAAAGTGGCGCACAAAGGACCCCTTTTGGAGGACCCTCAACCCTTGAGGACAATGTGTACGAAAATATTGAAGGAATAACAAATGGTGTAGAAAAAACTTCTTAGAGGTACATACATGTCATCATCATATATATCATCTATCGGTGTGTTTTTGTTGTAAACTATGTTTATTTATTTAACCTTTATTGCACAAATACAAGAGTAATGGCACAATAGGTAGACTTAATGCAAAAACATTATAGATAATGGTACTGTTAGAGACTACGTCCCATTTGGCAAACGTTTCATTTCGTAGCCAGTAAGTGTAATAGAGATTAATTTTCAATGAATTCGGGTAAGTTTATGTCATACTTATTACTTCCATGGTTGATGTACTTGCGATGTGACTGCGCATACCTACTTATGTACGTACACATGATTTTTCTGACAGCTAAATTAAGAAAAAAAATCAGTATAAAATAGTCTCAACAGATGGCGTTTTATTGAAAGCCGAGTCGTAGTAATGGCTGTACCTATATTGTGCGCTTTTTATTGTCAGCCAGAGGCAGAAAACAGAACAAATTACATAACAGTTTGACAGTTGCACAAATCACAATATTGATACTTTTTGATGTTTTTTTATTAGGTTTTATTTTTTTTAAATGCCAATACCATGCCTTTTTGCTTTTTGAATGGTCTCGCCTTTTACTAAGCGCCACCTATGAATTCAACTGGAACTATTTATTTTTATCCCTCATTTATTTTAAAAAAATTCCACTCAATGCATATGCTGTGAATCATAGACTTATACTGGCATAAGTATATTATAAGTCTATGCTGTGAATATCCTACGCAAACCATAGAGCAACACGGGTCCGTTCCGTGCGCGGAAGTCCTTGTTGCTCGAAGACGCAAAGGGATCGGGTCCGGCCGTAAAGAGCCCTCAATCCGCGACGCCCCCGGCCGCGACGCTCACGAATTTTAAAATCTGTTTGTCCTCGACGCTCTCCGTCGGCCGTGACGTGGGTCTTTTTTGTCTGTTTTTGCTCCAAAAATGAGAACTTGCTGAATACTGTATGTCTACATTTTATTATATTGTATGTCTGCAACTATTCTCCAATTCTCAATAATGCTCAATATGCATAGAAATGTCCACCCGTGTAATGTTCGATCGGTGACACTGACTTTTTACACTTGCTAGACTAGCTTGCTAGGCGTTTTATTTTTAGACAACGGATCTTTTTTTAGGACAAGTTTTCAATTTAATGATTATGGGAAGTAATTTGTATTATTCCTACTAAAAATGCAAAAGTTTGGAAATGTGTGTGTGACGATGTGTGTATGTGTGAATATTTGTTACTCAATCATGCATAATCTAAACGGGTAGAATATTATCTGGAATGGCACAAAGAGAGAATTGAGCAAAGGAGCCTCAGGACAAAAGCTAAATAAATACTACTTGATTAAAATTAGTATAAAAAGTCAAGGAAATTAAAAATGTAGACAGGAAGAGTCAAAACAGAAGAATTACCACCATAATTTTGAACCACATTAAAAATACATAGTGGAAAAAATATTGACAAGGCTGATTTAAAAAAGATTTTTGATTTTTTTATTTTATTTTTAGATTTAAGATTTTTTTTTGATTTTTTTTATTTTATTTGATTGAAATTTAAAAAAAAAAACTGTAATTCGACGATTGTTCGACCATTACAAAAAACATATTCATTTAAAATAAAAAATAAAAATTTATTTATTATTTTAACTAGTTTTACAGTTTCTCTTTTAATGGATAGAGCCATCAAACATGGATGGGTTAGACATCACATATTGTGTTAGGAGACCCCGCTCCTCCTTAACTAGAAAACATCTTCTATCCATCCAGCATTAGTTGATAGAGATCAGTGATCGTCTACCATTTGTGACAGCAATTTTGTTGAATAGGTTGCCGCTTGAGTGCGCTATACACATGATAATAGCATCGAGGACCGGCAATGTATAAAAAATGATAAGGACAAATCGTCGGGTTTATTCATGGCACTCCAATGCTTGTCGTTTTAATAATAATGTATTCGCGTAATATTGCATAGATTGGTAAGAAAACAAAAAAGATGGTACAAGTGGTATTTTTGTGTGTGTAAGATGGTACAAGAATACCAATTACACACACAAATAGTATAATGCAAGAAAGTATTTATGTATCACAGTTGATGGAAAGCGGTTACCGCATCCTATAGGCGCCACTAATTTTTGGAGTGTCACGCGCGCGCGGCCGATCCTGAATTCATAAATCTTTGGTTAAAAAAAGTTTTTTTTAAACTTTAATAATTTGTAGTCTGAACATGCATTTTTAGTTACTTTAAAAAAATATATATCTAGCAATGTATGTCCAACTGCTGGGCCACTATTAGTGTTTGTAATATATTGGGTAAAACTAAACGCAGGCGTTTCGCATTGCTGCCGCCAGAGGGCGTTCGGGGTTTTCACACTGCTAGCGTGGAATGCATCGTGTGGGGTCCGCCATTGCATTGCCCTATGCGATATCGGTTTGATTTTTAATACGCGAGAGGTTCCGCGTTCTTTGATTGCTAATTAGCTTGAGTTGTGTTTGTGAATTTCCTGTTTGTTAAATAACTATTGAACTTTGTGTTTGTGTACCCGTCATGGTGACTTTTTCTTGTGAGAGGTGAAGCGTGGCTGGCTGTTCACATCTGGCTGTTCCCGAGTGAAACTACGGGAAGAAATCTATTTATTTGTCCTGGGGAATTGAGATCTCAAGGGTTAGGTAGGGTAATTAGGAATTCCCCCTTCCCGAAGACACTCAAGTTTGGATCCGAAGAGAAAGAAGATTTAGCTTGGTAAGTGTTCAATTCTAGTTAATTTATAGGTTAGGTTATCATATAGGGCCCTGTAGCTCCCTTCATAAGCTACGGTGGTAGCAGACTGCGTATAGCTTAAGTTAGATTCTAGTCGGACAAGCGTGGTGTCGCGTGGAGATTTTTTCCCGGTACTTAATTTTACCGGTAGATTTTTTCCCGGTAAAGTTCCGGTACAGAATTCTTCCCGCCGCTTCGTTTGTCCGGATTCGCTCTGCGCACATTTTCTGGCAGCAGAGCGTAGTTGCTCTGCACATTTTCTGGTAGCAGAGCGTAGTTTATCTACCCTCTATTTGTTCGTTTGTAAAAAATAATTAATTGTTTGTAAAAATTATTAGATCTTTCTTAGTTTGTTTGTATAAGAATATTTGTAACCTTTTTTTGTATTTGTTTGCGGTTTGTACCGTGCGTTCCGGGTTTGTGCCATTCTCATACCTACCGCGGTTCTTCGTGTAGTTGCTTGATTTTGTTGTTTTTATTTACCTTTTGTTATTTTTTGTTTGTGACTTGACGCGATGGCGAAGGCCTCCAATGCTAGGGCGACACTCGCCAACGAATTGAGATGGTTTGTGACGGCCGGAGGACTCCTGTCCCGGAAGGACAGGGAGGGCGCCATACTGCTAAGAGCGGATCACCTCCACTCACGATTGATTAGCGCGGAAGCGGCCATGGCGGCGCTTACCGAAGCCGATCTTACCCCGGAGGCCTACGCAGGTCACATGGCGGACATGGACCAGATCCTGAGTCTGCACGATGATATCGCGGAGGCGGTGACCGCAATAAGGGCGAGACAGGCTGGCGGACCAGCCCCTCGCACACCTGTTAGACAGGAAGGACCAGCGGTTACTGGTCGGCTCCCCACCCTTCAGCTGTCCCACTTTGGGGGTAGGATGGAGGAGTGGGTAGCATATAAAAATATGTTTGAGTCCCTGGTCGTAGCACGACAGGATTTGTCGAAGGCCCAGAAGATGGCCTACCTCCTCTCCACTCTTGAGGATGAAGCGCGGTCGCTCATCCAGCACCTCCGGGTGGAGGACGACCAGTACGACACGGCTTGGGAGTTATTGAACTCCCGCTACCAAAATTTACGTTTGTTAGCGGATGCGCACGCCGCACAGTTGATGGCCCTGCCCAAGGTGGCCAACAGGGCACAGTTGCGCCTGCAGTTGCTCACGCCCGTTACAGTGGCCTGTAACGCGCTCCGCACACTGGGGCTGCCGGTGGACCAATGGTCCTTTGTGCTGGTGCACATTGTATTGGGCAAATTACCCAATGACATCCGCTCGCGATTTGAGCGCGAGAATGCGGAACGGGATAGCACCACCCTACCAACATTCACTGACTTGGTGAAGTTTTTGGAGTTTGAGGCACGGGCGGCTGAGAATACCATGACGGACTCAGCGCCATCCAGAGCGCCTGAACGTAGGCCCTTGGAACCCTCATGGCGAGGGAAGCCCCCACAGGGACGGCAACCGCCACCGCGTGGAGCTGGTGTGCGGGTTGCACACACGGCAGCAGTCGCGGGGGACGCGGACTGCCTGCAATGTGGCCGGATGGGCCACAGCCTGCTGCAATGCAGGGACTGGCAGAGACTGCCAGTACAAGATCGGCGCCGCATGGCAAGGCGGCATGAACTATGCTTTTATTGTTTGGGCGGTCACTATGCACGTGACTGTCCCAGTGCCATACCATGCAGTGCATGCCGTGGGCGGCACCACGCGACGCTTTGCATGAACCGCAACGGGGATGGCACCCGGATGTTGAGGCAGGGGTCCCCTATGGGCGGGGGCGCTCCTGCGCGAAGCCCTCCACCACCGGACGGAGGACGCGGCTTCGCTCGTCGCACCCCCCCTCGGGAGGGGGGTCGCGTACCTGCGCGGGTCTTGGCGGACCGGGACCACGCGCCCCAAGGTCATGGCCAGTATGTGGCTGGCCAGGCCCCGGATGGGGCCCCCATGGGCGGGGGCCCTAGATCGGACGTGAGAGTGGGGACACCCCCCTCCACGCGGGTTACCAAGACCCAACACATGCAGCCGCAGCGGTTTTCTCCGCCGCTGCACGAGTACCCACGGCTGGAGTACCACCCGCCGTACCATATGTATGGCCGGGCCGCGGGTTATGCCCCCCCTCAGATGGGGATGTGCACTCGCCCGCCATATTATCCGGGTCAGTGGCGCGCCCCTGGTTTGGAGAGAGTGGGGAGCCCGTAACTAGCTTGCTCCCTTGCTGGGACAGAGCCGCGGACGGTTCTGCTCCCCACCGCGGTGGTCCGCGTATGGGGTCGTAGGGGGGAAGCCATTAATTTGAGAGCTCTGTTGGACTCAGGGGCTCAAAGCAGTTTGGTTACCACTCGAGTGGCACACCAGTTAGGTCTAGTCGTGGAAGACTCGCCTGTGCCACTTCTTGGAGTTGGTGGCATACAAGTGAAGTGTCTGACGGGCCAGACACTTGTCACCTTTTCTTCGCTGAAGTCCTCCACAATGAGGATCACGACTTCGGCTATGGTAATGGATACCATTGCGGGTTGGCACCCCTCGACAGACATACCGCCGGGTGTGTTGTCTTTGGTTTCGGGTCTGGATTTGGCCGACCCCTTTGTCTTTCATCCCGGCCCAGTGGACTTGCTCCTGGGCTCGGACGTATTGGGTTGGATTTTGTTGGGTACACAGAAGGCTCTGGGTTCGTCTTCACTGATGGCAGTGTCTACGATTTTTGGTTTTGCCCTGATGGGCCCTGTGTTTGATAATAGCACCGTGGAGGAGCCACCGGTTGTCGCATCTGCGTCCTTGGCCAAGACCATGCAAAGGTTTTGGGAGGTGGAGGAGCCACCTATGAGTTCCAGGATGGATCCGGAACACGCTGAGTGCGAAGCCCTTTTTCGATCGACCACGGAGAGGTTGCCCTCCGGTCGGTTTGTAACTAGGTTACCTTTTGTTGCCTCTCGTCCTAGCCTAGGGCAAAGTAGGGCGCTTGCGGAGAAACGACTGCTGTCCATGGAGCGACGTATGCAGCGTGACCACGTACTTCGCGATAAATATATTGAATTTATGCGCGAGTACGAGGATTTGGGTCACATGTCTCCGGCTCGAGTCGATTGGAGCTCAACTGAGCATTATTTTTTGCCCCACCACGCGGTGGTGAAGGCCTCAACGGGCAAGTTGCGGACTGTCTTTGATGGGTCCGCACCCACTTCGAACGGAGTTTCGTTGAATCTATGTTTGCATTCAGGTCCCAAATTGCATAGGGACATAATTGACATCATCTTGAACTTTAGAAGACATCAAGTGGTTTTTGGCGCGGACATCCGGATGATGTTCCGCCAGACAGTCATACATCCTGAGGACAGGCGATTCCAGTTGATACTCTGGCGTGAGCGCCCTGAGGATCCTGTGACGGTGTATGAACTCAATACAAACACCTATGGTTTGAAATCTAGTCCCTATATCGCCATCAGATCATTGCTTGAATTGGCAGAGCGGGAACGGATCCGCTTTCCCCGTGGGGCTTCCGTGCTGTCACGTGACTTGTATGTTGATGACGTGTGCACCGGAGCCCAAAGTATTGAGGAGGCCCTCCTACTGCGGGATGAATTGATCGAAATATTGAAGACAGGTGGCTACGAGCTACGTAAGTGGTTGTCCAATGAGCCTAGAGTTCTAGAAGGGATCCCGGAGGATCACCAACAGAACCCTCACCTGTTTGAGGATGTGGATGATCCCAACAGGATAGCGGTGCTGGGCATGCAGTACCAGCCGCTAACCGATATTTTCACATTCCAAGTGGACTTGGAAGTACCAAAAGTCTGGACTAAGAGAACAGTGTTGTCCGTAATAGCTCGTATGTTTGATCCAAGCGGTTGGATCAGTCCAGTGATATTCTCTGCGAAGTGTCTTCTTCAGAGACTTTGGACTTTGGGCGTCTCGTGGGACGAGCCGCTGTTTGGCTCTCCATTGGATGATTGGCTCGAGTTGTTTTCATCGATTAAGGAAGTCAATCGGATTGCCTTGCCTCGTCGAATATTGCCCCCGGGAAATATCGAGCCAGCCTGCATGGCTTTTGTGACGCGTCGGAGCGAGGCTACGCCGCGTCAGTCTATATGCGGACAGTTGACGCCGATGGCCGGGTCAATGTCTCGCTTTTGTTAGGGAAGAGCAAGGTCGCCCCCATCAGGACTAGGCTGACTATTCCCAAGCTTGAGTTGAGTGGAGCTCACCTTCTTTCTAAATTGTTGCATCACGTTGCCAGTGAGCTGGCGGCCACGGTCGAGATACGGGACATCTTCGCCTGGTCGGATAGCCAGGTCGCGCTTGCATGGTTGCGCGCGGCCCCACATACCTTGGAGGTTTTTGTGGGAAATCGGGTTTCCCAAATCCAGAATATCGGAATTGATATAACATGGAGACATGTGCCGGGAGAGCTTAACCCAGCGGACTGTGCCTCCCGAGGTTGTACGGCACCAGAATTGGTGTCACACCCGCTCTGGTGGGGTCCAGAGTGGCTGATGGGATCAGAAACTTCTTGGCCTGTCTGTCAGACAGATGTTACTTCTTTGAGTTTGACTGGGCTCCGTGTACATGCTGTAGTCGCTGAGACGACGTCGGAGCCGGATTGGCTACTTGCTCGGTATAGCAGCTTGGATAAGCTTCTGGGTGTCACCAGTTGGATTAAGCGTTTCATACATAATTGTAGAAACCCACAGGCAAAGCGGTTGGAGCCGATTGCAGGTGCAGAAGAGCGCCGGAGCGCATTGTTGCATTGGGTCCGTGTCGTGCAGACCGGACGGTTTGAGTCAGAGCTTCAGATTTTTGCGCGACGGACGCGCTAAGTTGAAGGGCGCGGTCGCTCGTTTGAACCCGTACATCGACTCGGATGGGCTTCTTCGGGTTGGAGGCAGGCTCCGGAAGGCGGATCTTCCATATGAGACTCGCCATCCTCTGTTGTTGCCCAAGGGCGGACCCTTGGTGCAGCTTTTGGTGTCTGATCGACACATTCGTAACGCCCATGCTGGGTGCAATGCTTTGTTGGCTATTTTGCAACGCGAATTTTGGATATTGTCTGCCCGAAGAGCAATCCGTAGTGTTCTGTTTCGATGTATTGCATGTTATAGGTTGAAGGCATCCACGATGCAACCACAGATGGGTGATTTGCCCGTTGATCGAATTCGACCTTCGAGGCCGTTTGACGGCGTTGGAACCGATTTTGCCGGTCCCTTTTCGATCAAGGCTTCTCCCTTTCGTAATGCCCGTATTGTGAAGGGCTATTTGTGTGTATTTGTTTGTTTGGCCACCAAGGCTGTCCATTTGGAGGTGGTATCGGCTCTGACTACGGAGGCCTTCGTCGCCGCGTTGGATCGCTTTGTTTCGCGTCGAGGTCTACCTTCCCTTATTAGGTCTGATAATGGCACAAACTATAAAGGAACTGTAAATTATCTTAAGGATGTTTCCGTGTTTATTGATAAAAATTGTACTAGTTTAAGTCAAATTGCTGCCCAAAGGGGAATAACCTGGAAATTTAGTCCCCAAGTTGCCCCCATTGGGGAGGGATTTTTGAAGCGGCTGTGAAATCCGCAAAGACCCACCTCCGCCGCATTATCGGAGAAGCGGCTCTAACTTTTGAAGAGCTGGCCACAGTGTTTTGTAAAGTTGAGGCGGTCCTCAACTCTCGTCCTCTCTGTCCGCTATCTCCAGATCCAAATGACTTGGAAGCTCTCACCCCTGGTCATTTTTTGGTGGGAGGGCCGTTGAATGCCCTGCCCGAATACCCGTGGAAGGATGAACGCGTATATCGGTTGTCGCGTTTTCAAATGTTGCAGCAAATGAGCCAGGACTTTTGGCGTCGCTGGTCGCTTGAATATTTGCATTTGCTGCAGCAAAGAGTGAAGTGGACAGACAGGACTGAGCCTCCCAGGGAGGGTGATTTAGTATTGTTAAAAGAGGCAAATTTGCCCTCATTGCTTTGGCGACGAGCTCGCATATTACGTTTGATTCTTGGCGGAGATGGCACTCCGCGTGTGGCTGAGGTGTTGGTCGACGGTTCGATTTTAAGGAGAGGTGTGACCTCTCTCGCCCGCCTTCCCGTAGAGTAAGCTAGCGGTCTGCTTCTCAGACCGGGACGGGGGGATGTTTGTAATATATTGGGTAAAACTAAACGCAGGCGTTTCGCATTGCTGCCGCCAGAGGGCGTTCGGGGTTTTCACACTGCTAGCGTGGAATGCATCGTGTGGGGTCCGCCATTGCATTGCCCTATGCGATATCGGTTTGATTTTTAATACGCGAGAGGTTCCGCGTTCTTTGATTGCTAATTAGCTTGAGTTGTGTTTGTGAATTTCCTGTTTGTTAAATAACTATTGAACTTTGTGTTTGTGTACCCGTCATGGTGACTTTTTCTTGTGAGAGGTGAAGCGTGGCTGGCTGTTCACATCTGGCTGTTCCCGAGTGAAACTACGGGAAGAAATCTATTTATTTGTCCTGGGGAATTGAGATCTCAAGGGTTAGGTAGGGTAATTAGGAATTCCCCCTTCCCGAAGACACTCAAGTTTGGATCCGAAGAGAAAGAAGATTTAGCTTGGTAAGTGTTCAATTCTAGTTAATTTATAGGTTAGGTTATCATATAGGGCCCTGTAGCTCCCTTCATAAGCTACGGTGGTAGCAGACTGCGTATAGCTTAAGTTAGATTCTAGTCGGACAAGCGTGGTGTCGCGTGGAGATTTTTTCCCGGTACTTAATTTTACCGGTAGATTTTTTCCCGGTAAAGTTCCGGTACAGAATTCTTCCCGCCGCTTCGTTTGTCCGGATTCGCTCTGCGCACATTTTCTGGCAGCAGAGCGTAGTTGCTCTGCACAATTAGTTTGCTAAAAATGCACAGTACCTCAACAAACATCATATAAATTTAACAATTCTTACACCTTTTATTTATACACCCATATAGAATAACTATAGTTCTCAAAACTTACTGATACTTTTACTCAAAGGCGGAGGGAATTTGGCCAGCGCTATAAACGGCTGTCTACCCAAACCCTCATCATTTTAGATCATTGTCAGTCCTGACATATTACAGATATTTCGTATTTGCATGGAGCCTTGAAGCCATTTATTTTAAGTTACTCGTATTTTTCCGCGGTTTCACCTGTTCAGTACTTTTTTTCATTTCATATCATAAAATATCGTAAACAATTTTTACATTGTGTTTAATATTACAATTATACAATAACATCCATACTAATATTATAAATGCGAAAGTTTGGATGTGAGTTTGTGAATTTGTGAGTTTGAGAGGATGTTTGTTACTCAATCACGCAAAATCTACTGGACGGATTTCGATGAAATTTGGTACAGAGGTAGATAATGACCTGGAATAGCACATAGGCTACTTTTTATCCCGGGAAAAAGCACTGTTCCCGTGGGAAATTCACGCGGGCGAAGCCGCGGGCAAAAGCTAGTACCATTATAAATTAAATAAAAATTAAATCACAATTAATAAATAAAATTAAAATTAAATTACAATTAATAAATAAAATTAAATTACAATAAATAAATCAAATTAAAATTAAATTACAATAAACAAATTAAATTAAAATTTTCGATTAAATAATGTCAAATTGTCTATTTTAAAAATGCATAATCATTGGACTCAATCTAAAAATTCGCTGACTGTATACTGTAACTTTCCCATCTCTACATTGCTAACAGCGATAAGGCCGCCTTTTGAGCATCTTCCCCTCTTTTTTTAGTAAAACTAAGTTACTTTATGTATCTATATCATGTAATTACTTGTGTACAAATAAAGTATTTTTGTATTGTATTGCATTCCAAACTCTATTCTATGTCTTTCTTTCACTTTAGCCTACACTGTGTTGCCTGAGTGGCGAAACAATGGCCCTAGTTAAGTTATATTAATAGAAACACTTGATCATTCATAGTCTAGATAGTACATCTGTAGATAAATAGATAAGATAGATAATTGATTTATTCTCAACCATTTACAGTTTGAAAAATAGCTAATATACCTCTAACATAGTAATAATACTGATGTGACATATAATATGACAAAATTTAAATGTTCATGTATGTAGATTGTCCTCTGGGACGAAAGCTTAAGAGTAAAACCACAGAATTCAATATAGTTTCATTTATTAATCTAAACACCCTAAGCAACTTTCTATCCCATCACCATCTTATTAACCAACTTCCATCACTTCCACCTCTTTTTCATCACGTTCATATCATATCTTGAAGGGATTGATATAAGCGGAGACACATAGCACTACAATGAAATCTCTCTTCTCTTCTCTCAGCCGAAAGACGTCCACTGCTGGACAAAGGCCTCCCCCAAGGATTTCCACAACGACCGGTCCTGCGCTGCCCGCATCCATGCGCAACCTGGCCTGCCAACACTACGTTTTCCGGTTCGTGGTCGCCACTCGAGAACTTTTCTGCCCCAACGGCTATCTACAATGGAATATGAGCCAAATATGACAGCACTGAGACCTTACTTTTGCTAACGGCAACTCATAACACGTATTAACTACTCCGCTGGCCCAGTGACCCCAAACTGGATCTTGGACTCCGAAACGAGAGAGCTTCATCGTTTTAAAACGTGTAGGTCAATAAAGTCAAAGGCAATTGTTTTTATTTAAATAGGCTTAAAATAGCACTTTAAAATCGTCACATTCTTGTTTTTTTGTTAGTTGACGTCATAAAATTACTTAAAGCTAAGGTATCCACCGCCTCCAAAGCGCAAGTGGAGAAGAGGCGGCGCAACAAACTCCACTGCTGCATTTTCTCCAAAGACGTCACTTTACAACATATGTCTTACAATTAAATGACTATCTATGTGGACGAATATACATTGAATTTGACGTCCTGGTCTAACTATATAGGCCAGGCTCAAAGTCAAGACCTTCAATCTAGCTTTTATCACAGTCAAAATCTTAAGTCCCTGATTCACCCCGATTCCCTTCCATAAAAGGACACATGTTTCTCCGCTAAGGATGGATCCCAACTGGCTGCTATTTGCAATTCTCCCCCGTAACAGGATAGGGATAAGGACCTTATTTGCATTTCATTTATTTGGGCCTCGGAAAAAATAACGATAAGCCTAGGGAGTTGATTTTTGAATTCGGTACATGCGTATTGAAATCCGTCTTCGAATCTTTTGATTTTATAAGGGTAGGTAGGGTAAGGGTAGTAATACACAGACTACGTATTCTACTATAGGGCTATAATTCAAGTTGGGGCGAAAACACATATTTGTATGTATGTTTGTTGCATGATGACTCTTGAACCGTTGAATTAATTTCGATGATATTAAAAGAATACGTGTAGGAACTATCCATTCATTGAATTTTTAAATTCGTTGCGTTGCGTAACAATATCAGTTCAGCCGTTTTTGAGATATACGCAAATTCCATATATTTTTTTAATAATAATCGCGAGGTCTAAGTTCGCGGCGAACCACTAGTATTATAAATACGAAAGTTTAGATGTGAGTTTGTGAATTTGTGAGGATGTTTGTTACTCAATAATGCAAAATCTACAAGACGGATTTCGATGAAATTTAATATACGGGTAGGAAAATAATGGGAATAGCACATAGGGTACTTTTATCCCGAAATTCCTACGGGAGCGAAGCCCCGGGGCGCAGCTAGTAGTACATGGAGTCATATTGTGTAAAGTTTAAAAGAATAACGTTATTTTTTTGGTGGCTCATAAAAACTGATTAACGGTGCAAGCAAACCAATAGAAAAATATGAAAAAAGTCATATAAGACAACGGTACGTAGTACTTATATTAATTATGTGACAACTGGTAAGAGTTTCGGAATAAAAAAGTTAGTTTTGTGTTAATCTTAAAATCCTGATTTGAATGAATTTTTTGTTGCTTTCTTTAGAAAATAGTAGTAAGGCCTAATCTAAAGTCATCACATGAATCAATCACAACAGAAACTGAAACAAATAATGCACTGCATGCATTACTCTCCATTAGAAATAGATATTTACAAGGAGAAAATAAATAAAATGATAGAACCTTAAAAACGGTACTTAATCCAAGGAAACAAATATTACAATATCTCAAAATCAAAAATTCTTTATTGAAACTTGGAAATCAGAAATCAGAATGTTTTTATGTCTTCAAAGAAGGCTCTTTTTCACGTCAAAAACTAATTATATAATCATAGTATGTCTCAAAGCTACAAACTACTAGCATTTCGGAACAACCACTGCTGAGAAGGCATTCCAAAAGAAACTCATGAAACAGTCTTGGTCGTATAACAAAATATATTTGGAGTAAGAACTAAAGACAGTTTTATAAAATATGAGTGTGTTACTGTAGCAACCTCCCAAGGGTGACGTAGACTCGCGACTTCCGCAGTGTATCCTAAAGTTTGTGATGTCATTTATTCGGCTTTATATTTTGATGCGGTTTTCACAGTCGTAATAACTACAAACTTCAAATTCTGGCGCTGGTTTCATCGCTTTGAACCTGAGATGTTAACAACAGGAAATTTCGCGCAGATGAAGTCGCCAGCCAAAACTAGTGGCGTATTAATCACGATTAAGTTTCAAGGCGAACTACTATAGTAGGTATTAGTATAATGTTTTTGTCAGCGGCTACGCCCACGTGAATTTTAGTTTTTACCTCTTTTCAAAGATCTGTCAGCAAAATTACAGTTTCTACATAGGGCGCGGCGGTTTCAGCTCTGCGTTAACATATCAATCAGATAGTCAGCCAGCCAACGTCCCCTTTTATGTACATAAATTACAAAACCCGAAAAGATATAGCTACTATACTATACAAGATTCAATGCGAAGGTCACAAGCTATAGGTTATCATGTGACCCGTGGGACGGGCCGACATCTGCAGTAATATGTCCTGAATACTTACTCCATTTTGTTTAGGTCGATTTCTTATTATATACTAGTCACGCCCGGGTCTTCGTTCCACTGGGAATTTTGGGATATAAAGTGCCCTAATATGATATTACCAGTGTACGTACCAGATTTCAGTAATCCGTCCTATAGATTCGGCGTGGTTGAGTGACAAACATACAAACTCAAACTTTCCCCTTATTTAATTATCTCCAGCGCTCCAATGGTAAACCACAATTTCTCTTCATTAAAACCAATCTAGACTTCGCCAATTATCGCAAACCGATTTCAATTTTAACCAAAAACTTATCCTATTAAAAAAAACAATGGGTTACATTTACTCACATTTTGTATTATTATAGGAGTCAGCTTTTCCCTAGAGTTACGTAAAAGCCTCTCTCGCCTTCCGCAGTAAATTCTAGAAGCTTACGTCAATATTTTATTATTCAGCTTACTTTTTGGATAATACGTTATTGTACTTAGGGCTAATTTTTCAATCATCGAATTTACCCCCGGTTTCTGAAACGCAAATCAATGAAAAAATGACGTAGCATGTTGATAATCTCTATTTAAAAGCAGTTTGGGTTTCTGAACAAGCCTATATAGTGACAGTGTCATCGATTTGTTGTTCCAAATGTCAGATCTCGAATTAATGGCTGATTAAGGTAATTTTGGGTTTCCGGAAAGCTTTTTCGCATGTTGACAGCATGTTATAGTCTTCAGAGATAATTCGCGAAAATCGACCAATTAACAAAGTGTCACAATAAATGTCACCAGTATTTTGTAAAATCTATCGATTTTCCGAGCGAAATTTTCAAAGAAAACATAAAACGTTCGTACGAAATATATAAGTCGCAGCTCGTGGCTTCGCTCCCGTGAAAATTTCGGTATAAAATACCCTATATGCTATTCTTGAGATTTTTCTACCCGGTACCAAATTTCATCTATTCGCCTAGTAGATTTTGCGTGATTGCGTCAAAACTTCCAATCTTTTATGCAAACTTGCGCATTTATACTGACTTGTCATCGACAGACAAAAGCCCCAAAAAAATAAAGAAAAAAAAACACAGACATGACCGGGGCTCGAACCCGGACCCCGCGTTTCAGAGGCATGGTCTTTCCCTCTGCGCCACGGAAGCCGTCATATAAAGTGGCAAAAGTCGAATTTGGCATATGTTGTCAACGGAAGAGACAAAACTAGAGCGTTGGATGTTACAAGGAGTATTTTGAAATTCTTTGGATAGAAACAAACATGAATGAGTGAATGAAAAAAGTCAAACAGTCGATTAGATAATTTTACGGTGAATAGCTTTTCAGAAACCCACAGTTGTTTAGCAGATTGTTAATTATGACACTCTGTTACCAAATTCAATACTTGACATGCTTTTCGGAAACCGGGCGTAAATGTTATCAACTAGTTAAATTATAGAAGAGAGTAAATAATCAAAGTATAGAATGACTAAAATAAGTTGACAGCACTGCATCAGTTGCACTGTAGGCATGACATGACCATACAATTTAGTCGATTTACACATTATTATCCCTCAGATAACATTTGATAATTGAAAAATTAGCCCTTAATCTAATATTCTACATAATACAATATTACAATGTGATATGGTGGTAGCTGGAAACAATTGGTGTAGGATGGCCCAGGACAGAGAAGGTTGGCGTAGACGAAGGAGGCCTATACCCAGCAGTGGGTCACGGAAGGCTGTGGATGATGATGATGGTGGTAGGTCAGTGGACTAGGCGTTCTACTTGAACTGTGGCGCCGCTAGATGGGGGCAATCGTCAAGTCTAGTCAGATTCCTTTAGGCGCCTAGAAAACAATCTGACACCATGTACAAATTCACTTGATAATCAAAAATCAAAATCAAAAATTCTTTATTGAAACTAGGCCTTCAAAGAAGGCTCTTTTTCACGTCGAAAACTAATTATTTAATCATAATATATTATGTCTCAAAGCTACAATCTACTAGCATTTCGGAACGACCACTGCTGAGAAGAAATGCCGAAAGAAACTCATGAAACAGTCTTGATCGCACTGCAATTGCCGTGGCCTCATACTGGTCTCATTTAATATAGCCACTTCGACTCGAAAAGAAAGAAGTCTTGATCGCCTATGATAATGAGAAGAATAAATAGGTAGTACTAGTATGTTTACAAGAGACAAAGTAGGAGAGAAATGAATATTTTTTTAAAGTAACCATTATTGCTAATGACAAGGAAAAGTACTAGTAAAACCTTTTAAAAATCAAATCATATCTGAAGCCTTCGGGGATAAAAACGTGGGCTAAAATTTAAAATAACAAAAATATAACGAGAACATTTAAAAAGTCATAGATATTTAAAAGTACAGAGCCAGCATGGCGCAAATAATTAAACAAACTTGATAAATTCACTTCCAAACATTGAACTAAAATAACAAATTTCTCGGGCTTTTCCGGGATTTAGGAAGCTAAGGGAATAACCAGGACTTGATGATATTTTTTGTTTTCACTCACCAACGAACTGTAAGGTAATTTACCGCCAAGGCTCTGCGATCTAAATAGGATCTTGGCCTCAAACTAGAATTTTCCACTCAAGTTTAGGATATTAACCCATAATTTTACATAGAATAACTAAAAACAACATCGGCTACTAAGTCATTACATAGTTACACAATTGTGGGTTTACCAGCTTGAGACTTTGAGGTTAAATGTCATGAAAGCATTCCTGTACAAATCTCTATGCAAATTAGTCCAACCGTTAAACCGTATCAACACGCTTTGAATATAATTATTTTTATGTTAGTACGCAACACTGGCGACCTGGATAAGGCACTGTGCCAAAGCCAAGATAAAGAGGACTTTTCGTACCATTTTATTTAAAATCAAAATTATTATTACTAGAAGTTTTCACTGCAACTTCTGGTCAATGTCTACATATATGCGTTTACCATTACCGCTTCACTATTAAATCAATGATGAATTGATGATGCTAGATCGTCAAATCATTTTGGGGTATTACATATTTGTATGTGGCTATTAAACACAAAATAAATAAAAATACCACCACCACCGTAAATAAATCGTTTTTATCAGACACAATTTTTCAACACAATTTTTTAGGTTATGCCGTGACTAGTATCTTCTTTAATCTGTATCCGAAATAAAATAAACGGTCACAAATACGAACGGAATATCCAGTTTGGTTATTAGAAGGCGGATTTTTCCTTCTTCCAAATGGGATTGGAATCTAAGAAGGGATTTTCGTCCTTGTTGTGATAGCGTTTGAGTGGATTTTGGTAGGAATCGGAATGAAGATGGTGTGGGAGCCTTTTTCATATTTAAGCAGATTGGTAACGATGATTTTTACTTGCATTTTTCTGCCATTTGGTCGTGATCACTTGTTGATTTTTTTCCGTTTTTGTATCACTTTTACGGTACTCAACGGTGATGATAGGATAATATCTACACTTTTTTTTATCAAGAGTGTTATAACTAACACTGCGGTGTAGATTATTCAAGTCGCCTAAATGCCCTTCGGACCATTTCGTAGCTGGTTGCGAAACGGAAAATAAAAATCCCATTTCGAAGCCGGCTTCGAAGTTGCACCTACCATTAACATGGCCTAAAAGTTCATTGACCCCTAGTACAAGTGAATCCTATTTTACTAACGACACTTTCTAAATGTTTCTCAACATCTTTCTCTAATCTAGAACACAGAACAGTCAACTAATATGTAGGTTTCTTTACGATCGTCGATGAACACTACCGTACCGTTTTGCACTGCATGCATACTCAGAAGTAAGTACCTAATTTATTCTTCGTTTATACAGCATATTTCTGATAAACCAACGTCAAAACATTAGCTATTATTTAGTAACAACACCGAACTTAACTTCGAGGCACTGGACCCAAAAAACTACTTCGATAGAAATAGTAAAAAGTGTTTCCAACTTACTGCAAAAATTTATTACGCTGTTTGTCCTCCAAAAATGCGTACATAACAAACAACTCAAGTAAATTACATGCTAAGGTATATAGGTAATTGAGGTATGAAACCCTTGGGAATCTAAAATAAGTTCTTCATGCAAATGAGCCCATCCTACGAAATTGAATCACCCTATTTGTCTCTGTATTTTATGCTGACTATATGTGCGTTATAAATTATGTAATAGGCTTTTAGTGGGAGACGCGAAGAAATGTTATTGGAGTGATATTTATTTAAGTAGTGGGTCTCCCGCGGGGATTTTGCGACATGAAATCTCTTTAACTTCTTGGTTAAAGTTGTCAGTAATGGTTTGAACTTTCTTTGAGATCAATTCTCTCAAAACGGATTTTCTGAACTTATCATCTTATTCATAAGGTTGATAAGTTTTATAAGTGACTAGCTGGCACCCGCGGCTTCGCTCGCGTTAATCCTTTCTTAGCGGATGCCTACGTCATAACATCTACCTGCATGACAAATTTCAGCCCGATTCGTCCAGTGGCTTGGGCTGTGCGTTGATAGATCACTATGTCAGTCAGTCAATCAATCAGTCACCTTTGAGTTATATATATATAGATTAATCCATGTTCTTTGGGATACAAAGGAATAATGCTGAATTTCGCTCATGCCTTTAAATGATAATACATACCTACATACATATTGTGACACTTATTTCTCGTGGGGGTAGGCAAAGACTAGCGATTTCCACTTGCTACGATCCTTACAGATCTCTCTCGCTTCCTCTACACTCATCACTCTCTTCATACATGCTCTCCGGTTATAAGTGCTCATAATCTCTTTAGTCGTATTTCCTCATGACTAAGGGTCATTTTAGGTCATTATATGGAATGAAAACTCACACAACGACTCTCTTGGCAATTTGTGAGTGGTTTGCCATTACCTTCTCCATTTCACACACTAGCTGATAATCATCAACCAGAGTGCAGGTTTCCTCACGATGTTTTCCTTCACCGGAAGCAAGTGGTGGCGATGAAAACTAACATGAGTCAGACAAACTCACGTAGCCCGGACAGGATTCGATCGAACCTGGGATTTTGCATCCATAGGCGGGCGCCCTACCACTCGGCCACCACCGCTTCTCACATCACTTTAAGAAATACTTATTTCTTCTTAACGGCTAAACCGATTTTCATTAATCAGGGCTAAGATCAATTAAAGCACCTTTTAAACGAAAAAACTAGTTAAAAATTGTTTCATCCGTTTAGGAGCCAAGATGCCATGGACACACAGATATACAGACACACAGACACGTCAAACTTACAACAACAACTTGCAACACCAACTTGCAATACCAATCATAAAAGAAACCTAGCAGAGTAAACAACTCCTGTTCTCATCTCTCCTCTCCACCTGGCCAAAGAAAAATTTCACTGACCAGGCGCAGTACAAACCTGATTGTAAAATTTGGCATTAATAAATTTTATTAACATCTTACCAAGAAGACACGAAATATTCCCGCAATTTTGCAACTAGTGCAGATATAATTTGTTTCCTGCAATAAAACAAAACAAATTCAAACCAGAACTGAACAAACGTATTATTAGTTCGTAAAATTTGTAACGACGTGGTCCAAATTAAACTTTACTACATGCCGTTTCGATAGATTACTATTTATTTATTGACTGGAAATACAACAGAGTATTTTTGACTTACAGGTAACAGTTTATTTCCAGTTTGGAACGAACACAGCGTAGTATTTTGAACAATATTTTTTTTGTGTAAAATGTACAACAGGATATAAGTAAGTAACATCTCTCTTTAGTCGTATTTCCTCATGACTGAGGGTCGTGGTCATTATATGGAATGAAACACACAACGACTCTCTTGGCAATTTTAATGGAGTGGTTTGTCATTGCCTTCTCCATTTCACGCACTAGTTGATAATCATCAACCAGAGTGCAGGTTTTCTCACGATGTTTTCCTTCATCGGAAGCAAGTGGTGATCGATGTAAACTAACATAGTGCATGAATCAGATTAGTATACAAACTCATGTAGCACGGGCAGGATTCGAACCTGGGACCTTTTGCATCCACAGGTAGGCGCCCTACCACTCGGCCACCACCACGACAGGTAAGTTATTCGGTAATCAACCCAAAGGTGGGTTGATGTGAACTGAAAATGATGATGATGCTAAAGCTTACTTAAAACGTAGGCTGTTTCAGCCGATTGATCATCATTAGAAAGATAAACTACAGTAAACCAATTTAATCCTATCATTCTGAAAAGAGCCAGATCAAATAATTTTCCCTTAATTGAAAGGACTTCGTTCAAAATGTATGGGAGCTTGGCTTACTGCGGACAGTTCGTTCAATAAATAATAGTATTATCATTCACCATAATTAATGTCAAATAGATTTTCGGAATATATCTTGGAGTATGAATATCTGTAATTAAAATATACCATTAAGTAAGTATTGTTTGCGTTTCCGTTATTAAAATCAAAAGATGTCGGCCTTCACGTCTGTTCTGGGATGCCATTATCTAAAATAATATCACATTTAAGTAGTATATTTTTTATTCTTTGATGAAAGATTGGATTAATTAAGTATTTTTTTAGCATATTATGTTAGTTTTATATTAATTACATGCATATCATTTCGTATTTATATTTTAGAATGAATTATTTATTTTAATTTTTACTTAAATACTTAATTCAATATTGCATTTTCTTTACCTGGTAACACTCGATTCTTGAGCGCGGCTTATTTTGACGTTGACAGTTGTTGACAAGTATCCAAGTGTCAATGTCGACCGAAGACAACATGTCAACGTCAAAATAAAGCCGCGCTGAAGAATCGAGTGTTACCAGGTAAAGAAAATGCAATATTGAATTACTTAAGTAAAAATTAAAATAAATACATAATTCTTCATTCAAAAAATATAAATATGAAATGATATGAGTGTACTTAATACATAAAACTAACATATTATGCTAAAAAATTACTTAATTAATCCAGTCTTTCATCAAAGAATAAAAAATAAACTACTTAAATGTAATATTATTTTAGATAATGGCATCCCAGCACAGACGTAAAGGCCGACATCTTTGATTTTAATAACGGAAACGCAAAAAATACTTACTAAATTGTATATTTTAATTATAGATATTCATACTCCAATATATATTAAGAAAATCTATTTGACATTAATTATGATGAATGATAATACTTTTATTTATTGCACGAACTGTCCGCAGTAAGCCGGCGATGAACAATGTCTTTTAGTTGATGACTAAATATAAATTTATCGCGAAAAAACTCATTAATTATATTTCATCTCAGGATTATCGAAAGATTTGTCAAATCCTTTGATAAATGGATGAAGTTTTCGGTCTTAAATATTTGAAAACCTTCGGATATTATAATCCATTAATTTATACTCGTACCTCAATCGGTTTTAATCAGTTTAAAAATTTGCGAGTTTCTAATTTGTATTATATTATGTATTATATTTGATTTATAAGTGCTATTTTTAAGCCTATATGAATAAAAATGATTGACTTTGACTTTGACTTTGTATCAAATATCGAGTAGGTAAGTATTTAAAAATGTATGCTTAAAATTTTGCGTTGTCATAATGTTATGGTTAATCTTCAAATTTAAATTATAATCTATACATATAAAAAAACAGTAAAAATATTTTGTCTGTACATTTAGTAATTGTGACTGAAATGGATAGAGAGACACTTAAAAAGAATAATAGAAAGCAAAACATTTTTTTTGAATTTTTTGTCTGTGTTTCTGTATGTATGATCCGCTAATCTCCGAAAGTACTGAACCGATTTGAATGAAACTTTTTTTGTTGTATAGCTATTAAGCCTAGGCAACATTTAGGCTTCAATTGATTTTGAAAACTAGAGCACTTGGTGAAGAACCAAAACAGAAAAGTTAAACTAAAAGATATTATGGAAATGATGCCTTAACAAAAGTAGTTCAACCTGATGAGCATTTTCTGCTGACGTATAAAAATTGAAGATCTGAAAACTTCGAATGAATAACTCCAAGAGACCAGCTTCACTATAACATATATGGAAATGGCGCCTTAGTAAAAGTCGTTCAACCTGATGAGCATTTTCTGCTGACGTATAAAAATTGAAGATCTGGAACATTGATGAAAAGCTCCACGAGAGATTTTTCGTCTAAGCGAAACTCACGCAGGCGAAGCCGCGGGCGACAGCTAGTTGATACTAATTGTTACTTCATCATCCTTCTCGAATCAAATTCAAGAAGATTTTCATCATACACGAATACGATAAGGAATCAAAGCCTAAATTGTATCAGTTTCGTTCTATCACCTGTCATTTCACTCGACACCCCCTTACTCCTTATTTTCTTTTTGCACAATCCATTTATCTTTTCTTTTGGCCCCCTAGTCAAAAAACAGATTTAAACAATTTGTTCCTTCTTTTTAGAGTGGAGGTTAAAAAAAACAACAAAACCATTAACGTCACAAAACCAGCGAGCTATTAATAAAGTTACAATGAACGACTTAACACGGCAAGAGTTTATGCTACTTTTACCCCTTTTAGTTTTGCCCCGCCAGGAAAATTTAGCATTAAGGACATACCCAATCAGGATTTTCCGAAAACGTATTGTCTTTAAACGTCAAGTGTGAACCATAGGTTAGAAGTACTGGAGCAGGAAAAATATCCCATAAAGAGAAAAATACTAAACTAGAATTATATCGAATCAAATTACAAATAAAATAATAAGACTAGATAAAAAAAATAATACAAAATCCTGTTATTTTTCCTTTTTCGTCGAAAATCACCGTAATTTAAGGAACAAATGACTTCATAGCTTAATGAAAAATTTAAAGGTTATGTAGGTATGTTATGTTAGGCGATAATGGCAAAACCCTCCATGGATGAAATCCTTGGGGGAGGCCTTTGTCCAGCAGTGGACGTCTTTCGGCTGAGAGAAGAAGGTATGTTATAGGTTATGTTATGGGAGCATTACATAACTGCCCATACTATAGAATTTTTTAAAATATTCAGAAAACTTCAGTCAAATAATAATTATAATCATAAAGATTTGTTTGCTACACTATTTTCCATTGAAATTCCTTTTGTTTTATTATCATTAATATTCATATTTTAGTAGCAATAACAACATCCTCATTGCTCAAACAACTGAATCTTTTATTCTTGTAGAATTTGAGGTAAAAAAGGCATTGTTTTAAATGGCAAAAGTGGCATTTTGTGGGGCAAAAACATGGGAGAAATGTGGTATAAATCACGGCAAGTTGTCACTGGATATCCGGGTCGCCGGATTACAAATGACATTTCAAAATGCCTCGATGATCCGGTGGTGTAGACGTTCACTTTATTCAGGTTGTGGGTTCGAATCCTGTGTAAAACATTGCAAACAGACTGAATTAGATATGTACTGAGATAAGAAAGCGCACTGGAGTGACCGATATTGCGCTGGTGGTGACGAAGTTGAAGTGGAGATGGGCAGGCCACATGAGCAGGAGAGAGGATGGCCGTTGGGCGCGCAGGATTGCGGAGTGGAGACTCAGAACAGGCCGGAGAAAACTAGGGAAACCACTAATGCGCTGGGTCGATGACATCTACAAAATTTTGGGCAAAGCCTGGATGCGATCCGCAAGAGACCGGGCGAAATGGAGGGACCATGAGGAGGCCTATACCCAACAATGGGTGATACAGGGCTGAAGAAGAAGAAGAAGAACCATCGTGGTTTAATTTATTCTGCAATCCACTTAACCTATTATAGAGCTCATAGAGCCGAGCAGATAGAATATACACGAGTCATTTCGTCGCCGTCTGACAAAAACCGCATAGAACTCTGAAACTCTTTATCCTAATTTACTTACAACGTAAGTTACGCATGGTTAGTTTATATTTACTTATAAAAGACAATAGATGCTTCTATTTACATTATAATCCAAATTATGTGATTGTTATAGAGAATAATGAAACGAAATGAATGATGAATGAAAATGAATATATGGAACTCAAAAGTCCAACACACATTTTTTTTAAATGTTGTATATAATATTGTATACGATAACATAATTTAGGCATTTAATAAGCCATTTCGTTGATCTAAAACTTCTCCCAGGCGTAAAATGTTATGTTACTCAAAAACCAGTCATTACTCATACTCTTCGACTTTTAATTAAACTGGGAGTGCGGATAAACTTGTATAATTTTGTTAACACTTACACAATCTTTGGTAAGTGAATTTGGTTTCCATGGAGTTAAGGACTGATAAAACTTCGCCATTCTTAAACTTTAAATTACTTTATCTAAATACAATTTAACATAGTAGAAAATAAGGGGAACGTAAATATGAAATATTTACCTTTAAAAATACAATGTCAAAGTCAATTGTTTTTATTTAAATAGGCTGAAAAATAGCACTTTAAAATATAATTGTTTTTTAGTTAGTTGACGTCATAAAATTACTTAAAGCTAAAATTACCACCGCCTCCAAAGCGCAAGTGGAGAAGAGGCGACGCAACAAACTCCACTGCTGCATTTTCTCCAAAGACGTCACTTTACAACATATGTCTTACTATGGGTGTCTATTAAAATACAGATTTTTATCACATCGATTATCATGTCCCAGAAAACTATTCCACGTTTTTCAATATATTTTTTTCTTAAAACATCGAAAAACTTATTATCGCAGTTTCATAATATCGAACAACATTTCCTAAAAAAAAACGTTATAAAATTTTTACTATTCCAAGAAAAACGATATATCAAACTAACATTTCACACATGTATTAAGATATCGATGTAACCATTTATAATAACATGTTTCAATATGTAACGATGCGCATCATAACTTTTAATCGCAGTAACGTTTCATCGAACGCTGCATTCGCTTGTTGTTGCTTAAAACATGTAGCAAGCATCAGCAAGCATGCAGCAAGCATGAAACAAGCATGCAGCAAGCATGCAGCAGGCATACAGCAGGCATACAGCAAGCATGCAGCAGGCATGCAGCAAGCATGCAGCAAGTATGCAACAAGCATTCAGCAAGCATGCAGCAAACATGCAAGCAGGCATGCAGCAAGCATGCAGCAAGCATGCAGCAAGCATGCAGCAAGCATGCAGCAAGCATGCAGCAAGCATGCAGCAAGCATGCAGCAAGCATGCAGCAAGCATGCAGCAAGCATGCAGCAAGCATGCAAGCATGCAGCAAGCAAGTATTTCTGGGTGGCTCCACCAGAAGACTCGCTCCGTCGGCCCTTCGATTCATTCGGGCACTTAACCTCGCTCCGCTCGAGAGGTCGCCGGCTCGCTTCGCTCGCCACCTCCCCCCCCTCGCTTCGCTTCGGCCTCGTGCCCTCATTTTCTCAGGACCTCCTTCGCGAGCCTTCTGGTTCCGCGCGAAGGAATAACACTCTAGTATATGACAAAGTTGAGCCACGTGGAGTCGGGGTGCTCTGAGTCGGATTTGTGATCCATTTATAATTAAGGGACTAGCTATAAATTTACTGTTGATCAATACAATACTACCAGATTAATCTATCTATATAGGGTAACATAATAATATAATATTTGATGTTTCAAATATATTGCAAACTGAAACTTACGTGGAAATAAAATTATGGGTAACAAAACTTTGATGTTTCATTATTTCGATGAAATACATAAAATATGAAAAGAAATAACGATAGAGTGTGTTTGTACGTAATGAATAATCGTGTAAATGAAATTTCGATGTAAACAGATTTAAGGATTTGTTACATATTGTATTAAAATATCTGCGAATGGTTTTATGGGACAAGAAAATCGTTGAAGTAAATTGCGATAAAGTGATGGGTTCCCGTCTTACTATAATAACTTCTACTCGTGTAGCTTTAACTACATTAAAAAACTTTTATTTTTTTATTATTTTGTTTATTTTTCATTTGTATTTGCAGTAGTTGGTTAGTAGCCGCAATTGAAATGACATTAAGCATCATTACTGTCAAGATAATTGTTTGTAATATATTGGGTAAAACTAAACGCAGGCGTTTCCTGTTATCGCCGCCAGGCGTTTTGGGGTTCTCACATTGCTCGCGTGTAAAATGGCTCGCGGACGGTCGCCATTGTCCTATGCGATATCGGTTTGATTTTTAATACGCGAGAGGTCCCGCGTTCTTTGATTGCTAATTAGCTTGAGTTGTATTTGTGAATTTCCTGTTTGTTAAATAACTATTGAACTTTGTGTTTGTGTACCCGTCATTGTGACCTTCTCCTGTGGGATGTTACGCGTGGCTGCTCGCTCACATCTATCTGTTGCCGAGCCAACTCCGGGAAGAAATCTATTTATTTGTTCTGGGGAATTGAGATCTCATGGGTTAGGTAGGGTGATTAGGAATTCCCCCTTCCCGAAGACACTCAAGTTTGGATCCGAAGAGAAAGAAGATTTAGTTTGGTAAGTGGTTTTCAATTGTAGTTAATTTATAGGTTAGGTTATTATATAGGGCCCTGTAGCTCCCTTCATAAGCTACGGTGGTAGCAGACTGCGTTAAGTTAGTTAGGTTTTAGTCGGGCAAACGTGGTGCCGCGTGGAGATTTTTTCCCGGTACTTATTTTTACCGGTGGTTTTTTCCCGGTGAAGTTCCGGTACAGAATTCTTCCCGCCGCTTCGTTTGTCCGGATTCTCTCTGCCACATTTTCTGGTAGCAGACCGTAGTTGTTCTGCACATTTTCTGGTAGCAGAGCGTAGTTTATCTACCCTCTATTTGTTCGTTTGTAAAAAATAATTAATTGTTTGTAAAAATTATTAGATTTTTCTTAGTTTGTTTGTATAAGAATATTTGTAACCTTTTTTGTATTTGTTTGCGGTTTGTACCGTGCGTTCCGGGTTTGTGCCATTCTCATACCTACCGCGGTTCTTCGTGTAGTTGTTTGATTTTGTTGTTTTTTATTTACCTTTTGTTATTTTTCGTTTGTGACTTGACGCGATGGCGAAGGCCTCCAATGCTAGGGCGACACTCGCCAACGAATTGAGATGGTTTGTGACGGCCGGTGGACTCCTGTCCCGGAAGGACAGGGAGGCCGCTATACTGGAAAGAGCGGATCAGCTCCGCTCACGATTAAACAACGCGGAAGCGGCCATGGCGGCGCTTACCGAAGCCGACCTTACCCCGGAGGTCTACGCAGGTCACGTGGCGGACCTGGACCAGATCCTGAGTCTGCACGATGACATCGTGGAGGCGGCGGCCGCAATAAGGGCGAGACAGGCTGGCGGACCAGCCCCTCGCACACCTGTTAGACAGGACGGACCAGCGGTTACTGGTCGGCTCCCCACCCTTCAGCTGTCCCACTTTGGGGGTAGGATGGAGGAGTGGGTGGCATATAAAAATATGTTTGAGTCCCTGGTCGTAGCACGACAGGATTTGTCGAAGGCCCAGAAGATGGCCTACCTCCTCTCTCCACTCTTGAGGGTGAAGCGCGGTCGCTCATCCAGCACCTCCGGGTGGAGGACGACCAGTACGATACGGCTTGGGAGTTATTGAACTCCCGCTACCAAAATTTACGTTTGTTAGCGGATGCGCACGCCGCACAGTTGATGGCCCTGCCCAAGGTGGCCAACAGGGCACAGTTGCGCCTGCAGTTGCTCACGCCCGTTACAGTGGCCTGTAACGCGCTCCGCACACTGGGGCTGCCGGTGGACCAATGGTCCTTTTTGCTGGTGCACATTGTATTGGGCAAATTACCCAATGACATCCGCTCGCGATTTGAGCGCGAGAATGCGGAACGGGATAGCACCACCCTACCAACATTCACTGACTTGGTGAAGTTTTTGGAGTTTGAGGCACGGGCTGCTGAGAATACCATGACGGACTCAGCGCCATCCAGAGCGCCTGAACGTAGGCCCTTGGAACCCTCATGGCGAGGGAAGCCCCAACAGGGACGGCAACCGCCACCGCGTGGAGCTGGTGTGCGGGTTGCACACACGGCAGCAGTCGCGGGGGACGCGGACTGCCTGCAATGTGGCCGGATGGGCCACAGCCTGCTGCAATGCAGGGACTGGCAGAGACTGCCAGTACAAGATCGGCGCCGCATGGCAAGGCGGCATGAACTTTGCTTTTACTGTTTGGGCAGTCACTATGCACGTGACTGTCCCAGAGCCATACCATGCAGTGCATGCCGTGGGCTGCACCACGTGATGCTCTGCATGAACCGGAACGGGGATGGCCCCCGGTTCTTGAGGCAGGGGTCCCCTATGGGCGGGGGCGCTCCTGCGCGAAGCCCTCCACCCTCGGACGGAGGACGCGGCTTCGCTCGTCGCACCCCCCCTCGGGAGGGGGGTCGCGTACCTGCGCGGGTCTTGGCGGACCGGGACCACGCGCCCCAAGGTCATGGCCAGTATGTAGCTGGCCAGGCCCCGGATAGGGCCCCCATGGGCGGGGGCCCTAGACCGGACGTGAGAGTGGGGACACCCCCCTCCACGCGGGTTACCAATGCCCAACACATGCAGCCGCTGCGGTTTTCTCCGCCGCTGCACGAGTACCCACGGCTGGAGTACCACCCGCCGTACTATAGGTATGGCCGGGCCGCGGGTTATGCCCCCCCTCAGATGGGGATGTGCACTCGCCCGCCATATTATCCGGGTCAGTGGCGCGCCCCTGGTTTGGAGAGAGTGGGGAGCCCGTAACTAGCTTGCTCCCTTGCTGGGACAGAGCCGCGGACGGTTCTGCTCCCTACCGCGGTGGTCCGCGTATGGGGTCGTGGGGGGGAAGCCATTAATTTGAGAGCTCTGTTGGACTCAGGGGCTCAAAGCAGTTTGGTTACCACTCGAGTGGCACGCCAGTTAGGTTTAGTCGTGGAAGACTCGCCTGTGCCACTTCTTGGAGTTGGTGGCATACAGGTGAAGTGTCTGACGGGCCAGACACTTGTCACCTTTTCTTCGCTGAAGTCCTCCACAATGAGGATCACGACTTCGGCTATGGTAATGGATACCATTGCGGGTTGGCACCCCTCGACAGACATACCGCCGGGTGTGTTGTCTTTGGTTTCGGGTCTGGATTTGGCCGACCCCTTTGTCTTTCATCCCGGCCCAGTGGACTTGCTCCTGGGCTCGGACGTATTGGGTTGGATTTTGTTGGGTACACAGAAGGCTCTGGGTTCGTCTTCACTGATGGCAGTGTCTACGATTTTTGGTTTTGCCCTGATGGGCCCTGTGTTTGATAATGGCACCGCGGAGGAGCCACCGGTTGTCGCATCTGCGTCCTTGGCCAAGACCATGCAAAGGTTTTGGGAGGTGGAGGAGCCACCTATGAGTTCCAGGATGGATCCGGAACACGCTGAGTGCGAAGCCCTTTTTCGATCGACCACGGAGAGGTTGCCCTCCGGTCGGTTTGTAACTAGGTTACCTTTTGTTGCCTCTCGTCCTAGCCTAGGGCAAAGTAGGGCGCTTGCGGAGAAACGACTGCTGTCCATGGAGCGACGTATGCAGCGTGACCACGTACTTCGCGATAAATATATTGAATTTATGCGCGAGTACGAGGATTTGGGTCACATGTCTCCGGCTCGAGTTGATTGGAGCTCAACTGAGCATTATTTTTTGCCCCACCACGCGGTGGTGAAGGCCTCAACGGGCAAGTTGCGGACTGTCTTTGATGGGTCCGCACCCACTTCGAACGGAGTTTCGTTGAATCTATGTTTGCATTCAGGTCCCAAATTGCATAGGGACATAATTGACATCATCTTGAACTTTAGAAGACATCAAGTGGTTTTTGGCGCGGACATCCGGATGATGTTCCGCCAGACAGTCATACATCCTGAGGACAGGCGATTCCAGTTGATACTCTGGCGTGAGCGCCCTGAGGATCCTGTGACGGTGTATGAACTAAACACAAACACGTATGGTTTGAAATCTAGTCCCTATATCGCCATCAGATCATTGCTTGAATTGGCAGAGCGGGAACGGATCCGCTTTCCCCGTGGGGCTTCCGTGCTGTCACGTGACTTGTATGTAGATGACGTGTGCACCGGAGCCCAAAGTATTGAGGAGGCCCTCCTACTGCGGGATGAATTGATTGAAATATTGAAGACAGGTGGCTACGAGCTACGTAAGTGGTTGTCTAATGAGCCTAAAGTTCTAGAAGGGATCCCGGAGGATCACCAACAGAACCCTCACCTGTTTGAGGATGTGGATGATCCCAACAGGATAGCGGTGCTGGGCATGCAGTACCAGCCGCTAACCGATATTTTTACATTCCAAGTGGACTTGGAAATACCAAAGGTCTGGACTAAGAGAACGGTGTTGTCCGTAATAGCCCGTATGTTTGATCCAAGCGGTTGGATCAGTCCAGTGATATTCTCTGCAAAGTGTCTTCTTCAGAGACTTTGGACTTTGGGCGTCTCGTGGGACGAGCCGCTGTTTGGTCCTCCATTGGATGATTGGCTCGAGTTGTTTTCATCGATTAAGGAAGTCAATCGGATTGCCTTGCCTCGTCGAATATTGCCACCCGGGAAATGTCGAGCCAGCCTGCATGGCTTTTGTGACGCGTCGGAGCGAGGCTACGCCGCGTCAGTCTATATGCGGACAGTTGACGCCGATGGCCGGGTCAATGTCTCGCTTTTGTTAGGGAAGAGCAAGGTCGCCCCCATCAGGACTAGGCTGACTATTCCCAAGCTTGAGTTGAGTGGAGCTCACCTTCTCTCTAAATTGTTGCATCACGTTGCATGTGAGCTGGCGGCCACGGTCGAGATACGGGACATCTTCGCCTGGTCGGATAGCCAGGTCGCGCTTGCATGGTTGCGCGCGGCCCCACATACCTTTGAGGTTTTTGTGGGAAATCGGGTTTCCCAAATCCAGAATATCGGAATTGATATAACATGGAGACATGTGCCGGGAGAGCTTAACCCAGCGGACTGTGCTTCCCGAGGTTGTACGGCACCAGAATTGGTGTCACACCCGCTCTGGTGGGGTCCAGAGTGGCTGTTGGGATCAGAAACTTCTTGGCCTGTCTGTCAGACAGATGTTACTTCTTTGAGTTTGACTGGGCTCCGTGTACATGCTGTAGTCGCTGAGACGACGTCGGAGCCGGATTGGCTACTTGCTCGGTATAGCAGTTTGGATAAGCTTCTGGGTGTTACCAGTTGGATTAAGCGTTTCATACATAATTGTAGAAACCCACAGGCAAAGCGGTTGGAGCCGATTGCAGGTGCAGAAGAGCGCCGGAGCGCATTGTTGCATTGGGTCCGTGTCGTGCAGACCGGACGGTTTGAGTCAGAGCTTCGTATTTTGCGCGACGGACGCGCTAAGTTGAAGGGCGCGGTCGCTCGTTTGAACCCGTACATCGACTCGGATGGGCTTCTTCGGGTTGGAGGCAGGCTCCGGAAGGCGGATCTTCCATATGAGACTCGCCATCCTCTGTTGTTGCCCAAGGGCGGACCCTTGGTGCAGCTTTTGGTGTCTGATCGACACATTCGTAACGCCCATGCTGGGTGCAATGCTTTGTTGGCTATTTTGCAACGCGAATTTTGGATTTTGTCTGCCCGAAGAGCAATCCGTAGTGTCCTGTTTCGATGTATTGCATGTTATAGGTTGAAGGCATCCACGATGCAACCACAGATGGGTGATTTGCCCGCTGATCGAATCCGACCTTCGAGACCGTTTGACGGCGTTGGAACCGATTTTGCCGGTCCCTTTTCGATCAAGGCTTCTCCCTTTCGTAATGCCCGTATTGTGAAGGGCTATTTGTGTGTATTTGTTTGTTTGGCCACCAAGGCTGTCCATTTGGAGGTGGTATCGGCTCTGACTACGGAGGCCTTCGTCGCCGCGTTGGATCGCTTTGTTTCGCGTCGAGGTCTACCTTCCCTTATTAGGTCTGACAATGGCACAAACTATAAAGGAACTGTAAATTATCTTAAGGATGTTTCTGTGTTTATTGATAAAAATTGTACTAGTTTAAGTCAAATTGCTGCCCAAAGGGGAATAACCTGGAAGTTTAGTCCCCCAAGTTGCCCCCATTGGGGAGGGATTTTTGAAGCGGCTGTGAAATCCGCAAAGACCCACCTCCGCCGCATTATCGGAGAAACGGCTCTAACTTTTGAAGAGCTGGCCACAGTGTTTTGTAAAGTTGAGGCGGTCCTCAACTCTCGTCCTCTCTGTCCGCTATCTCCAGATCCAAATGACTTGGAAGCTCTCACCCCTGGTCATTTTTTGGTGGGAGGGCCGTTGAATGCCCTGCCCGAATACCCGTGGAAGGATGAACGCGTATATCGGTTGTCGCGTTTTCAAATGTTGCAGCAAATGAGCCAGGACTTTTGGCGTCGCTGGTCGCTTGAATATTTGCATTTGCTGCAGCAAAGAGTGAAGTGGACAGACAGGACTGAGCCTCCCAGGGAGGGTGACTTAGTATTGTTAAAAGAGGCAAATTTGCCCTCATTGCTTTGGCGACGAGCTCGCATATTACGTTTGATTCTTGGCGGAGATGGCACTCCGCGTGTGGCTGAGGTGTTGGTCGACGGTTCGATTTTAAGGAGAGGTGTGACCTCTCTCGCCCGCCTTCCCGTAGAGTAAGCTAGCGGTCTGCTTCTCAGACCGGGACGGGGGGATGTTTGTAATATATTGGGTAAAACTAAACGCAGGCGTTTCCTGTTATCGCCGCCAGGCGTTTTGGGGTTCTCACATTGCTCGCGTGTAAAATGGCTCGCGGACGGTCGCCATTGTCCTATGCGATATCGGTTTGATTTTTAATACGCGAGAGGTCCCGCGTTCTTTGATTGCTAATTAGCTTGAGTTGTATTTGTGAATTTCCTGTTTGTTAAATAACTATTGAACTTTGTGTTTGTGTACCCGTCATTGTGACCTTCTCCTGTGGGATGTTACGCGTGGCTGCTCGCTCACATCTATCTGTTGCCGAGCCAACTCCGGGAAGAAATCTATTTATTTGTTCTGGGGAATTGAGATCTCATGGGTTAGGTAGGGTGATTAGGAATTCCCCCTTCCCGAAGACACTCAAGTTTGGATCCGAAGAGAAAGAAGATTTAGTTTGGTAAGTGGTTTTCAATTGTAGTTAATTTATAGGTTAGGTTATTATATAGGGCCCTGTAGCTCCCTTCATAAGCTACGGTGGTAGCAGACTGCGTTAAGTTAGTTAGGTTTTAGTCGGGCAAACGTGGTGCCGCGTGGAGATTTTTTCCCGGTACTTATTTTTACCGGTGGTTTCTTCCCGGTGAAGTTCCGGTACAGAATTCTTCCCGCCGCTTCGTTTGTCCGGATTCTCTCTGCCACATTTTCTGGTAGCAGACCGTAGTTGTTCTGCACAATAATTGTATTACTTTTTGTGGTGTTGTTATCCATACTAACATACTAATATTATAAATGCGTAAGTCTTTCTGTCTGTCGTCGTCGGTCTGTCTGTTACGCTTTCACGTCTAAACCCCTTTTGATGAAATTTGGTTGGATATAGTTGAAAACCTGGGGTCAAACATAGGCAACTTTTTTTTCAAAGTTTTTATGAAAAACATGCATGATATACTTTTTAGTTATCAAAACAAGTTATCAACAAGCTAAAAAATAAAAAATACGATTGACAACTTACTTAGCCTATGTCACTCGGAGGAATGCAAGGAATCTAAAAATACCTCTCATGTCAAAATCTGTTAGGCCATTCAGAATTAAGAAACTTACATACATGAACCCTGAAAACTTAACAATCAGTCAAACAGTTGGTCAGTCGTGTAAAAAGCGTAAAAAATACAGATAAACAAAGCAATTCCCCCTAAACAGAATCAAATCACGTCTTCCTAAGACACAATAGCCTACAATTATTTCACCCAAGGTGATTAATATTCCGAAAGCAATTAGTGTTTTAATTAACGGTTGTGATCCCCTGGTTCGCAGAAACATTCGTTTTATTACCGTTTTATCGACAAACGCCGAGTTGACAGGATTTTAGGGCACCATGGCCATTTGGTTTTAGACCTTTTTAATTCTATACTAGCTTTTTGCCCGCGGCTTCGCCTGCGTGAATTTTCCACGGGAACAGTGATTTTTCCCGGATGTAAGGTATCTTCTCAGTACACTGTGTGTATGCCAGATTTCAGGATGATTGGTTTTTAGTAGATAAAGCGTAGAGATAACAAATAAATAAACAAAGCTACTCACTTTCGCATTTATAATATTAGTTAAGACTAGCTATTGTCTACGGCTTCAGCCGCGTTCGTTTGTCATCCCTTTTACTTAGGAAGAGTTTTCCAAAATTCCTTTCTTAGTTTTCCTGGAACTATCTTGGTAGTTTTCCATTTCTATCAAAAGGAGAATATTTCAATGATATGAGGGATTTTCCTAGACCCAAATTAAAAAAAAATAGTTCCAGATGAATTCATAGGTGGCGCTTAGTAAAAGGCGAGACCATTCAAAAAGGAATAATGCACGGGATGGGCATTAAAAAAAACCTAATAAAAAACATCTAAAAAGTATCAATATTGTGATTTGTGCAACTGTCAAACTGTTATGTGATTTTTTTCTGCCTCTGACTGACAATAAAGAGTGCACAATATAGGTAGGTACAGCCATTATTACGACTCGTCTTTCAATAAAACTCCATCTGTTGAGATTGTTTTATACTGATTTTTTTTTTCTTAATTAGCTGTCAGAAAAATCGCTCATTATATCTATTGTTTTATTCAGCCAAAGAGTTTGATTATTGCATGCTATTGTTACTAATTTTAAAAAAAATGTTTTTACGCGGGAAAAGCCGCCAGCAAAAGCAATTAATTAACAAAAAACATTAACTAAATTCTAAAAGCCATTTTATAAAATTTGATCCAAAATTCTGATAACATGAAATTCAACCCTCTGCAGAAGGGTGTTTTTGAGAGGTTTCCAATGAAACTAATTTTGAGAGCACCCTTTGAGGTTATTTTAAGATCGGAGTCTAAGCTCGAAATGGTTCGATGATATCTTTATTTATTTTATTTTTATGTTTTCGGAAAACTTACAGCTAATTTATAATTATAGAACTTACTGTATTAAAAAAAATGGGCAATTACAAGTTTTCACTGATAGAAAAATACAGTAAAAAAAAATTTGATACCAACGGATAAGTTTAGTATAAGTAGATAATAAAAAGAAAAAACAGTAATATACTTATATCTAAGTACCTAAGTAGATTAATATTTTTGCACATACTCGTTACTTACAAAAAAAAAATATTAGATGCTGTCTTTAAATAATAATAATATAATTATCCTTACTAATATTATAAATGCGAAAGTGAGTTTGTTTGTTTGTTTGTTACCCTGTTCACGCTTTATCTACTGAACCAATCTTCCTGAAATTTTGCATACACATAGCTGGAAGTACGGAGAAGGACATAGGGTACCTTTCATCCCGGGAAAAAGCACTGTTCCCGTGGGAAATTCACGCGGGCGAAGCCGCGGGCGAAAGCTAGTATATTATAATTTATTCCTATAAACTTTCCGGAATAATAAATGAAAGAAAAATCGCATCAAAATCAGTTGCATAGTTTGAAAGATCTAAGTGTACAGATTCGCGATGATTATTTAAATTAAAATGTGACAATTATGTACCTAAAATAAAATAATATTGATAGATTTCAATAAAAATTTACAAACATAGAGTTGACCTAGAATTGCATAATTCCCAATATTCTTACAGGGGTGAAGCAACGGGGAAAGCTAGTATATTCTAATTATTATGGCAAATAAGTAGGTACTTACTTGTCTGTTGTGTTTCATGTGGTAAACAAGGGTGTAGCGCAATTTGAATAATTAATTAAGACTTTGGCGGCTTATTGTATTAATTTACAGCTTTCGAACCACGGTCGGAGCTTACGGTTTATCTGACGAACTTCCAACAAAGGTTTACGGTTTACTGATGAATGTAATATATGTATAAGACGACGATTTTAGACATATAATGAGCCTTGAGGCTTTGGAAAAAATACTCAATTAATTTAAATTTCTAAATACTAAGAAATTTAAGTTAAGTAATTAAGAAAAACCCCTAAAATCATTGTGATTTTTTCGCTTTATTTAATAAATAACCGCGCCACGGGGCTGCGCTCCCGTGGGAATTTCGGCATAAAAAGTACCCTATGTGCTATTCCCGGTATTTTTCTACCCGTATACCAAATTTCATCGAAATCCGTCCGGTAAATTCTGCATGATTGAGTAACAAACATCCTTACAAACTCACTAATTCACAAACTCGTATCCAAACTTTTGCATTTATAATATTAGTAGGATTAAAAGTAAAGTAATTCAATTTTTTTAAACTACAAAACCGCTTCGGCCACTTTCGAAACCAGAGTTTCGAATATTCCTTTAACCGAAACTGAAGTTTTACACTCGCAGAACAGATCACATTCTCCGCTAAGCATGAAAATATGCTGACAGATTGTCATTTGTATCAAACTTTAGTTGCAAGCATAGAGCAACACGGACTTTCGCGGAAATCCTTGTTGCTCATAGGTTGTAAGACAGTATACTCGAGTACATATGCTTGCAATCGAATGAATAATAACAATTTTGTGAGATAAATATAATCCAAAAAATCCATTAATATACTACCCACTATCAAATCGTCCAATAAACAATATTTATCGCTTGACTGATAAAACTAGTAGGAACTATATGTAGAGATAAGATTTACATCACATTTTAAGATATACCAATACCTACATCAATAAATGAAAGTTGTCTATGTGTCAGTAGGGATATGTAGAAAAGAAAAGAGGTACTTAGGTAATTCTTTACAGCGTTGGAACCTGCTTGCCTTTTAAATTGTAACTGTAGGTTACCTACAGAGTTAGTTCCACTATATTTACACTCGGAACTCCAAGTTTCCCGACTCGGGAACTACTTGGGAACAATTCCCGCCAACTCAATCCCTATAGTTCATACGTCACGGTCTCGCGTTGCATGCAACTTAAGTAATTAAGTTACGAGGTGAAATCCGTGCTTTGGTGATACTTTTGATGAGCTTAAAGCTTACAGACGATACGTAGGATGATACTGAAATCAAAAATTAAAAATTCTTTTTTGAAACTTGGCCTTCTAAGAAAGCTCTTTTTCATGTCGGGAAATCAGTAAATAATTATATAATCATTATCTTTCGCCCGCGGCTTCGCCCACGTGAATTTCCCATGGGAACCGTGCCTTTTCCCTAAGGTACCCTATGTCCTTCTCCATGCTTCTAACTATGTGTATGTGAAATTTCAGGAAGGTTAGTTCTGTAGTTAACGCATGAAGAGGTAACAAACAAACAAACTCAAATTCACATTTATAATATTAGTTAGTATCGTGTTTTATAAAGTCTCAAAGCTAAAAAACTACTACCACTTCGAAATGATCACTGCTGAGAAGGAATACTGAAAGAAACTCATAAGACAGTCTTGATCTCCTAATATGCCTTTTTATATTTTTAAATATATTTTTTTTACTTATGCTTACATCAGCTGGCAATCCTTACCCCAATTTTTATCCTGAAATTCCTACGAAGGCGATATCCGGGGGCGCAGCTAGTAACAATCAAGAGTTTGAATTTAAAGTTTAAAGTCTTAGTTTCAATTAATAAAAATAGGTATATATGTAATTGTGATATTTGAGTTCGAAACCATAAAACCAGAATATTTTTTTTCTCTGTCTGCGCCAAATACTAAACCGATTAAAAACAAATCCATAACGCCGCAAATTGGAGTGCATCCCGGCGACAACGCAATCAGACTAACTGGAGAATAACTGGCAAAAACCAGTTCGGAGCGGAAAAACTGAGAATTTTCTGACCAGTGAAATGTGTTGACGCAACGGACAATTAATTGTTTCGTGTGCGATGGCTCTTCTTGCTCTGAAAAAAGAAAATTAATTTAGAATTGACGCTATCCAAACATATACAAATATTACGGGGACTATACTGTATGATTAGCTTAAGACATAAGAAGTATAATGAATAAAATAAAGGATTCAACACCTACATATGTTGTAAAGTGACGTCTTTGGAGAAAATGCAGCAGCGGAGTTTGTTGCGCCGCCTCTTCTCCACTTGCGCTTTGGAGGCGGTCCTTAGCTTTAAGTAATTTTATGACGTCAACTAACTAAAAAACAAGAATGTGACGATTTATAAGTGCTATTTTTAAGACTTTGATTGACTTGTCCCATTCAGTCGTACCATCCTTCACATGGCAACCCTGCCAGTCAGTTCGCCAGTAAATCGAAAGATCAAATCCTACTAGTATACAAATCCGACTCATGTATGGTAATTATCAAGAAAAAATATGCTGAGGATACCTGCTTTTTAGTTGATAATCAGCTAGTCTTTGAAATGGAGAAGACAATGGCAAACCATCAAACACATTTCTAACTAAAAACTATGGTTTTCCGTAACAAAGCAGTGATAGACACCGGCTAACACGAACTTTATTACCTCAATCAGACTATTTTCATGACCCGATTTATCGCCTAATTTGATCGCTTGTCAAAACTGCTTCTATTTGGTAACTTTAAAAGGTACATTTTCTTCGTGTCATCAATAGTTGCGACCCGGGGCTTCGCTCCTGAGGGAATTTTGGGATAAAAAGTACCCTACGTAGTATTCCCTGTATTTTTCTACCCGTGTACAAAATTTTATCAAAATTCGTTAAGTAGATTTTGCATGATTGATTCAATTCAATTCAATTCCTTTATTTGCAGAAATGTGGTTACATTAGTTGTTACATTAATGTAATGTGTATGTATATATGGTCCATCACATTAGCCTTAAACTGGCCGTGCAAAGTCTAAAATTATAATTATAATAAATCTAATTAATTTAAATAATTCATTCTTATTATTCACAAACACGGATCAGAAATCATCTATTACATACAATAAATTGTTACGTCACTATAAATGTCAAAAATATCAAATAAATGTCAATTACTTACTGTAAAATTGAGTTACAAATATCACAAATTTACATCCAAACTTTCGCATTTATAATAGTAGGATAAAGATTTTAACCTCTAACCTTTTTAAAGAGAAGGTGGTAGGAGATTACTACAGATAGAGAGGATTGGAACATCATTGGAGAGACCGTTGTCCAGCAGTGGGACCATAGATGTTAAAAATATATAGATTATTGAAAACAATTTAGCAAAATGGTAACCTGCGTTGTTAACACACGCATCCAGGCACGTTGCCACGGCAACTGGTTCCAAACAAACCAAAACTTTCTTCAAGGTGAAGAAATTACATACAATCGTTCGATAAACGTACCTCGGAAATTGGTCCCGATTGTTACCTATTTGTCTTTATTTACTTGGTTTAAAGCTTTTATTTGGTTTCACCTGTCCTAATGTCCGGAAATAAATCCCACTTCCTAGTTTCCTGTTGAGAACACGGATTTGATAATTCTTCTTCACTGTTGACAGAGTGGTCGTGATTATGGATCGGACTTGGCCGCTGCTCCCTTTTCCTTTGCTTAACTCCATCGAGATATTATGTACTTCGATGGCTTAACTCCCTTTTGATTGACGATTTGATATTATCTCCAAGGAATTGGTAAAACACAGAGTATGATAAAAACAACATTGCGACGTCATTGCACTTAGATTTACCAGTGATTTGATTAAATCATAAGCTGTTTAATAAATTAAAATATTATCACTATATCTACGATATTAGATTGTCTATAATATAGAACACACACACACACACATGAATGACACACATTCAATTTAAAAAAAAATTAATTGATTGGCTTAAGGAAAAAAACTTCTACTCTGTATCTGAATTATTTGCGAAATGTTGACATTAATTAGAATATTAAATCTTGACATGTATAATATTATTAAATTTGATAATTATTATTTAAAATGTGCATGCTAATTATAGTTTAATAGGTGTAAGGACACTCTTTCTGTAACAGCTTTTGTAACCCTATTTATTGCAAATAAATGATTTGATTTGATTTGACATATCACATGGCAACATTGCTCATTTCATGAAATGGTGGCATTAATGAGGGATTTTCCGAGACCCAAATTAAAAAAAATAATTCCAAATGAATTCATAGGTGGCGCTTAGTAAAAAGGCGAGAGCATTCAAAAGGCAAAAATGCACGGTATTGGCATATAAAAAAACCTAATAAAAAAACATCTAAAAAGTATCAATATTGTGATTTGTGCAACTGTCAAACTGTTATGTGAATTTTTTCTATCTCTGGCTGACAATAAAAAGCGCACATTATAGGTACAGCCATTATTACGACTCGGCTTTCAATAAAACGCCATCTGTTGAGACTTTTTTATGCTGATTTTTTTTCCTAATTTTGCTGTCAGAAAAATCTCTCATTGAAAATACTGTAATGACAATCTTTACTATCAATTTCAGTTTGTATATATTTCAATCAGAACGTAAGATAGTTGTTTAATTATAAGAGACTAGCTGCTGCCCGCGGCTTCGCCCGCGTGAGTTTCCTTAGATGAAAAATCTTTTTGTGTTCCAAACTGTAGTAACCTAAACTCCAGTACTCAAAATTTCAGCTATTTGGTTATCCCGTGTCCCGCGGGAATATATTAGGTACTCGTAGTACAGTCGCGGTGTTAAAATGAATCAAAAGTGATATTTCATTTAATAAACGATCTTCGTCTGCTCGTTATCTACAATTTCTCGTGTACCACCACTCCCACCCCGGGTCCCTCTTTATCCTATCCCGTGTCCTGTCTATTTATACGTCAGTAGAAAATGCTCATCAGGTTGAACGACTTTTGCTAAGGCCCCATTTCCATTTTTTATAGAGTAGCTGGTCTCTTGGAGTTCTTCATCAGATGTTGCATAAACTTAAATTTTTATACGTCAGCAGAAAATGCTCATCAGGTTAAACGACTTTTGCTAAGGCGCCATTTACATATATGTAATAGTGTAGCTGGTCCCTTGGAATTCTTCATCAGATGATCCTGATCTTCGATTTTTATACGTCAACAGAAAATGCTCGTCAGATTGATAAACTTTTCCAAAGGTACCATTTCCATATTTCTTATAGTTTAGCTGTTCTGTTAAGGTTCTTCATCAGGTGTTCCAGTTTTCAAAATCACTTATAGCCTATATGTTGCCCAGGCTTAATTGCTATACAACAAAAAAAGTTTCATTCAAATCCGTCCAGCAGATATTGCGTGAAACGCGTACATACATATACAGACGGACAGACAGACAGACAAAAAATTCCAAAAAAATGTTTCTGCTTTCTGTTATTCTTTTTAAGTGTCCCTCTATCCATTTCAGTCAAAAATACTAAATGTACTGTACAGACAAAATATCTTTACTGTTTTATTATTATATAACCACAACCCCTTTATGCTGTTAAATAAGCGCGAAGTAATCACCAAAATGGCGCAGCGCCATCTATTGAAAATATTGAGAAATAATTTCAGCTTACATTTCTCATTTTATCAACGCCATCTATTGGATATTTTTCTTGGCACCGGATGACCGGAAATAAATTTGCAAATGAATTTATTCGTTTCTTTTCAAAATTAAAAAAAAGTAAGAAAATAATTCTAGAAAACAAATAAAAAACGAAAACAGAAAATTATTGTTAGTGGCAGGATTCGATCCAGCTACTTCCAGCTACTTTCTTGAAATATTTCTTTACTAAAATATTTAAAAAAATATAGAATTAAAAAAAACTAATACAAAACGCAAAAAAAATTGGAAAAAAAAAGTCACATCAGGCAGGATTCGAACCCTGTACTTAAAAAAACAATACGCGGCCTCTACCGATAGGCCAACATGCATTGTTTGTGACTGGCGAAATTTCAAATGGGATTTGTCTAAAGGTACGCAAATTCACCCCTTTTTTTGGACTGTAAGGGTTGAAATTGTGAACAACCCTTTCTTATGTGGGCAGTATATTGTATAATGAAGACACTAACCAAATTTCACGTTTATAGCTTTTATAGTTTCGGTTTTGTGATGATAAATTAGTTTACCTCCCCTTTTTTACCCCTTAAGAGGTTGAATTTCAAAAAACGCTGAAACACGCCATTCGTTATTTTAGTTGAGAAGCATTCTTGCCAAGTTTCAAGTAAATCAGTGAAGATTTTAATTTTTTTTCATACAAATTTTGCCCTCTATTTTAACCCCCTTAGGGGTCTAATTTTGAAAAATCCTTTCTTATCTGAGCACTACGTATTAACATAAAACTTCGGTCCAAATTTCAAGTTTATAGCTTTTATGGTTTAGGCTGGGCGTTGATTTATCAGACACCCTTGTTCTTTTATATATATAGATAGATATATAGATATATTATGT